>CAWUFW010006637.1:17500-377500 GCA_963921515.1 Calotriton arnoldi
GGCATTCTGACAACTAGACCTGTGAGCTGCAGATCCCTACAGTGAAGACCCTGGACATGTGGCGTTGTCGTCACCCCGTGTGCGTAAGCAGAGTGGGCTGTCCTGGCGTAAGCCAGTCCACCGTAAGGGTGTGAACAATGACCCCGGGGCTCTGGGCGTGGTTCCGTCCTGGGCTGGACAAGGAAGTGACTAATGGATGTGTCTCTGTTGTAGTGTCGGCGCCACCCGGACTGCAATCGGCAATGTGTCACCCTGTAACAAAAGTCCCCCAACATGAGCAACATGGACGTAAGGGGGAATCACTGACCCTACATTCATTCATACTTCCACACTTGAAAGATCATAGACATGACACATCTGTGTAAATATGAATGTTTATTGCACATTCAGTGGAGTGTTGCAGCTGGAGCAGGACAGGGCCATGCCAACCCCACTTTACATTGTTGGCCCGTGATGGGCCAGCCAGATTCCTTCAGGGAATGTCAGGTACATCAGGAGAGGAGGAGTTCAGTCCGCAGTCTGATAGCTGTGTCATTGCTGACCAAACAGAATATGGCAGTACATGTCGAGGTCCAAGGTGATTGTCGCGGAGTGCATTGGGGGACAGTGGAAGGTGATGATGCAGAGGGCAGAACCAAGCAGAAACAGGCCACATGGCGGAGATGAATGCTACTGCGTCCTTCTGATTACGAAGGCAGATTCATCCGCATCTTCGTCCTCTGCTGTTGCATGTGCCTCACAAGTGGGTGGTGGCGTTCTGTCTCCAGCACAGTGTGGCAGTGATACCTCAGGGGCCGGAGATGTGGATGGGGTGGTAGCAGCAGCATGCATCAGCGCCAGGCCTTGTGGCAGCAATGCCATGAGGAGGGTCTTTAGGGCATTGAGGGACCCAGCTACCTCTCGCTGGTGTGCAGCCGTGGCAACCGCTCTTTCTGCCTACGTCCGCTCCATGTTCTCCATGATCCTCCGCATGTGTCCCAACTCCCGGGCGAGATCGCTGGAGGCACTCTGACTAGACAGTCGTTCTTGTCGCAGAGTCAGGACTCTAGCGATGTCAGCCATGGTCCATTGGAGAGCATGGATTGGACTGTGGGTGTCCATTAGGGACTGTGAGTGGTCCCTGATGGGACTTAGACACCCACGTATGGTGTCTAGTTTGACTGCCATGCGGTCAAACCCCACCTGCACCTGTTCAGCCAGCTTCTCCTGGCACCCCAACACACTGCGTTGGAAGGCCATGTGTCCGTCGTGGGGGTCCTGGGAGGCAGCCGTGGTGGTGGGTGCTGCCTGCTGTGTGTTCTGTGCAGGGGGTGGGTTCTCCTCGTGGCAGCTGGGCTGCCCTGCTCCTAGAAGTGGGCTGCGGAGGCTCTCCACTAGCTGTTGGAGGGTGTCAGAGTCGAAGGTGTGGTGGTCCTCTTCGTCATCAGAGAAGAGAGGTTCGGACTGCTCCGCAGGAGGTGTTGGATTTCCCCCTGCAATGTGAAGGGGAGATGCAGTTTAACATTGTATTCACATGTATGTTGACGCATTGTACATGTTTACATTCAGACTGCATGACAGTGTACATTGTAACTGTTTGGGGGGAGCTGCCTATTTGATGCAGGACAGTGGACATTCCAACTACATCATGGATGTGTGTTTGTACTTGTACATTGTGAACTCACATTTCCCTGCAATGCCAAATGTGATTGGCCAGTTTCTACGCACATGTGGCAACAGTTGTGTCCTCTGTTCTGTTGTGGACGTGTTGCGGTTTGTACCACATCATTGTCAATGTTGATGTGCTCTGCATGTAATGTGTGTGTGCCGCATTTTGGGGGAGTCGCCCCTACAGCTCTGATTTAGCTGTCCCTTATCCCTTACATGCGGTGTGCCTCGGGCTTCTGTGCTTATGCGATGCTGAGATTTTGCATACCTGTGTGCATTGGTCTCTTGGTGGGAGTTGGGGGTCTGGGGCATGGTTTGTCCGCAGATGTGCTGTGCTTAATTGTGCATGTGTGCCATTGTGCCCATCTCCCCCGTCCCCCCAGTCCCTGGTCGTTACTCACCCTGTTGCTGTTGTGTCCGGTCATGTTGAGCAGTGTCCGGTCCCCCAACTCCTGCCACCGTCTCCCCACTGATGACTGTGGACACCATTTCCTCCATCTCGTCCAGCTCCTCCTGTGGCGCTGGACTGCCACCTCCAGTCTGCATGGCTGCCTTCCGGTTGTTTGCGTGTTTCTGCTTGGTTTTGCGCTTCACATCATTCCAGTGCCTCTTGACCTCGTCCATTGTCCTCCTCAGCACTCCGACTGCATTCACCTTGTCCATGATGGTCTGCCATATTCCATTTTTAGTTGCCAGTGACACAGTGGAGGTGACGAACAGTGGTTGATGGTGTTCTATCACCTCCGTTATCAGGATCCTGTTTTCCTGCGGACTTAACCGCTTCTTCCTACTCTTCTTGTCCTTGCCCTTCCCTGACCCCGAGGTCACAGGCTGGTCCTCCGGGGGGCTTGTGCGGTTCTGGTTGTCCTCTGTACTTGCTCCGGATGCCTCCTTTTTGCTTCGCTGTTTTTTGGCTTTTGTTTGTATGTTTTTTTTTCTACTTTTATGGTGCATTTTCCCGCATGACGCGTGGGAATTGCAGGCCTGTGGCTGGTTTTCGCAGATTTTTGTATCACGATTGGCGTCATTGCTACTATTTTCGCATTGGGGTTTCGCGTTTTTGCGGCGTCGCGTTGATTTTAACGCGTTCATTTGACGCGTTGTCTTGTGACTATTGCATGGTACCACCGTGTTGGGAATACCACGTTAACACGGCGTTATTTTCCCGCGATGGACTGCTATGTGAAGTGTTGCGTTAAGCTGATTTTGCGGTAGTTATCACACGTTCTTGGGAATATGCCCCTTGGTGTATTAATTCTGCAAAATGTAGTGGGAGATTGGTATTGAGCAGTGACTCAATGTCACTTGGTGGTTTAGCCACCTGCTATTTGAAGGTCTCACGAGCTGCTATGAGAACCACTACTTGTTGAAACAATAGCGCTTTGAGTCAGCGTACGTTATTAAAATCTGTTTTCAAAGTGGGAATGGAAGGCAATAGCAAACTATCTAAAATCCCATGTGGGGGAGGACAAAAGACATTGGAGCAACATGTAACACGTTGTGAAAGAGTTGGTATATACGGGACGCCTGCTCGTAAGTCACAGCAGTTGTGGTTATTTAGGATAAGATAACTGGTGTTCGAAAGCACAATGAGCATGGGAATAACAGCGGGCAGTGGAGTTTATTTAAAAAAACAGTACAAATTATGGGCCGAAACGTTAAAATCGACTTGTACTTTAATTTGTTTACAAACGAAAGAATGTTCTACGGAACAATCACAGTGGTTCCCTGTTAGGGAAACGTATTTATCTTCATGCTGACAGCAAAATGCAAAAGCAACGAATACAATTCATGAATAAAAGTACTTCCAAGGGACTCAAATGTACCAATGGGGTAATGTTTCATGCAAACAAGGATGCAATAGCTATACACACATCCAATCAATCAGGCATTACCAACGCAATCATGCAATCACCCAAGTACTACTCTTGCACTCAATTGTTCACTCAGGCAGTACCCATGCACTCTTCGATTCCCTTAGGTACTACCCATGCACTCATAGAATGACCCAGGAATTACTCTTGAAGTCATCCTTTTACTGAGGCAGTACCCGTGCACTGTTCTAAGCAGCTAGATATTAGTCTTGCACTCATACATTCACTTAGGCAGTACTCATGCACTCATAGAATCAAGTAGGCACTACTTATATACACATTCAATCAATCACGCATTACTTATGCAGTCATGCAATCAGCCAGCCACTACTCTTGCACTCAACCATTCACTCAGGCACTACATATGCACTCATGAATTCCCTGAAGCACAATCTATGCACTTATCCATTCACTGAGGTACTACGCAAGCATTTATCCAATTATCCAGGCAATACACTAGCACTCATAGAAACTGTCAGGCTGTATTGTTGCACTCATTCTTTCACTCCAGCAGTATGCATGTATTTATGCATTCTGCTAGACAGTTGACATATACTCATAGAATGCCTTAAGCACTACAAATGCACTCATGCAATCATTCAATGACACCCACCCCCCCAACTTTCATACCATCAAAAGTAATTATGGAAAGTTTAATTTATCAAAAATAGTTAAAAAAGTAAGTTATACATTTTTTTCTAAATTTTCTTTTTCATTTAAAAAATCTGCAATTTAATATGACACTACAAAATTGCAAACAAGAAAACAATGTTAATTGAAAGAAATAAGAATATAAAAGGTTTCAGTGAAGTTATAGTTAGGAATTAGCATTTAAAAAACCCTAGAAATTCAGTGAAAAAAACCATAGGTTTCAGGGACATTGTGGTTAGGGATTAGCATTTAAAAAATGTTTGAAATTCAGTGAAAAAACGACAGGTTTCAGGGACGTTATAGTTGGGCTGCTATTTCACTCATACAAAACCAGAGAAATTCAGCCGTTATTGTTAGCTGAGCTAACTATGACTTGCGCTTACATACTAGTAAGGTAATATGTCAATATTAATTGTTGTAATGCAATATCGACTTTAATGCCACAATGGTTTTTATGTTGGAAAAAAAAGCACAAATCCTTGTCCTTACTTTCAAAGCATGTCACGCTGTATGTCAGTCCCTTCTTGTGTCTCAGCCCCACATGGGCAGCCACACTGTCGTTGCGAGTTGTATACCCCTCGCCAGGCCTCTGGATTTTACACCAAGATTGCTCCGCAGGCAGCAGTACAATTACTGCATGCCATGAGTTTGAATAACTCAGAATCCTTTGAACTTGTTTGCCACTACCCCTAATTTACCAATGAGGAGAAAGCATTTACCATTTAAAATCCGAATGCTGTGCACAAAAGGAATTACACTTTAAGTACTGAGGAAAGCTACTGACTGAAACGCATCTGCATTTAATAAAGTGTATTACAAGTAACCCCATGAGTGCCCTGCATGTTCTGGAGCTGTTATGTAAAACGTGAGTCCCATCCTCACGATTTAAAGGCACCCGCCTTAGGAGTTCGGCAAGCTGCTGATGGGACCGGAGCTGTAATTTATTAACAAGCTGCCAGAACCGTCTCTGAAAGACACTTCCGTCGATCAAAGGATTGTGAGTTATTCAAACTCATGGTATGCAGTAATTGTACTGCTGCCAGAGGAGCAATCTTGGTGTAAAATCCAGAGGCCTGGCGAGGGGTATACAACGCGCAACAACAGTGTGGCTGCCCATGTGGGGGCTGAGACACAAGAAGGGACTGACATATAGCGTGACATGCTTTGAAAGTAAGGACAAGGATTTGTGCTTTTATTTTTCAACATAAAAACCATTGTGGCATTAATGTCGATATGGCATTACAACAATTAATATTGACATATTACCTTACTAGTATGGCAGCTGCAATACGAAGAACATTTTTGCAGTCCTTTCTTGTTTGCCACTACCCCTAATTTACCAATGAGGAGAAAGCACTTACCATTTAAAATCCGAAGCACGGAGGAAAGCTACTGGCTGAAACGCGTCTGCATTTAATAAAGTGTATTACAAGTTACCCCGTGAGTGCCCTGCATGTGCTGGAGCTGTTATATATATATATATATATATATATATATATATATATATATATGCATATATATTATCTACTGGCGGTCGCCAGTAGATAGTTATAGTTACAACCTATTATCCATAGGAAATCCGCGACATTCTATTTGAAATAACTCTCTTGCCGGTTGACGTATGTTCGCAAAATTTTCAAACTTTGTGGCCCGCTCCGGTCCGCTCCTACCCTGAAAGTCTCGGGGGATTCGTCAAGCGGGGGCCGAGAAAAAGGGGGTCCCAAAACGCGTTTTCCCCATGCATTTTTCCATAGGAAACTTTAGACACGGCTACAGCCCGAACTGCTGAACGGAATTACACCAAATTTGGCAAACAGGTAGTTCTTGGTTCAGAAAGAACCCTTTTGTTAAATGGTGTAAATCCGTTCAGTAGTTGCTGAGAAAATGAAAAGTAAAAAGTTAGTGATATCTATGGCCGAGTAGGGTCCGCGTACCCTCAGCGCACCCTGCGCGCACCGTCCCGATCACGAGCTGCATGTTAATTGGCTGTCAACATTCCGATTCAGGAAATGTTGGCAGCCATTTTGTCCCTCGGTAGAACCGAGGGACAGAAACAAGTGCGCAAAGCGCACAAAGGGAGCAGGGTAGAAACACCCTGACCCCTAGGTTTGCTCAGGGGGTCCCACAAGGACCCCCTGGGCAAAAAAAAAAAAAAATTTTTAAATCGGCAGGATGCGCTCAGGGTGCGCGAATACTGCCGAGAAAATCGAAGCGCGGACTCCCGCGCTTCGATGTTAGTTGGCCCCGGGTGGGCCAAGTCCCGGGGGCATGGTGGGGGGGATAATTTAATGTGTGGGGGCCTCAAAGGGCCCCCAAGCCCCGGGGACCGCCACCCCCGGGGCTTTTTAAAAATGGTGCGGGAGGGCTCTGAGCCCTCCCGCAGCCCCGGGACCACCACCTCCCCGGGGCTTTTTTTAATACATTATAAAACCTGTGTGGGGGGCTCCAGCCCCCACACGCCCCGGGACCGCCACCTCCCGGGGCACTAAACATTTTAATATGGGGGTCCGTTACGGACCCCAGAGCCCCGGGGACCACCACCTCCCCGGGGCTGTGTACTGAATGGGAGGGGGGCCGCGCGGCCCCCTCCTGGAGCCCTTGATGGCCCTGGGGACCACCACCCCCAGGGCCGGCTCCTGCAGTGTCCCGGGGTGCCTACCCCCGGGACACTGTAGTTTGCTATGGCAGGATGGGAGCCTCGCGGCTCCCGTCCTGCCATAGCAAACTGCTTTGGATATTGGAAGAGAGAGCAGGGAAACCTGCTCTCTCTTCCAATATCCAAAGCAGATTGCTTTCCACATGGGGAGCTGCATCTTAGCAGCTCCCCATGTGAAAAGCAATGCCGGCTCCCGTAGGACACGGGGAGCCGGCGGGACTGTGGGGGTTTGGGGACCCCCACAGTCCCCAACGGAGAGGGCCAGCCCCGGGGGATGGGGTCCCCGGGGCAAGTAGTGGCCCGGGAGGGGGGCCACGCGGCCCCCCTCCCCAAAAAAGAGAAAAATAAAATTTAAAAAAAAAATGGAAAGGCCGGCCCCGGGGATGGGGTCCCCGGGGCCTTAAAATGGCCAGAGGAGGGGGCCATGCTGCCCCCTCAAAATAATAAATATAGAGGCCATGCCCCGGGGATGGGGTCCCGGGGCCAATACAGGCCCAGGGAAGGGGGCCACGCGGCCCCCTTCCCGTTTTTTTTTTTTTGTAATTTAAAAAAGGGGTAAGGCCCTGGGGGATGGGGTCCCCAGGGCCCAAAAAGAGAAAAAAGGAAGGGGGGCCACACAGCCCCCCTTCAGGGGACACATTTTTTTTTTTTTTTTTTAAACGATCGGGCCCGCAGGCCCCGTCCCCTTCCTTCACCACTCTGCAAACTCACCTGTTATCAGGAGAGACCTCAGTGCTGCATCTTTCAGCCCAGTACTGGTCCTGAAAAGTAATTTTAACCGTACTTACCGGTAACTTGAATTTCCTTCCATAGGCTAACATTGACTGGTTTCACTTGGAAATTCTTCTAAGTGTGGAGTTTTGGAACTTTAAAATATTCCTCTAAAATCAGCCGAAATACGAATTCCGATTTACTCACCTGTTATCAGGAGAGACCTCAGTGCTGCATCTTTCAGCCCAGTACTGGTCCTCAAAAGTAATTTTAACCGTACTTACCGGTAACTTGAATTTCCTTCATAGGCTAACATTGACTGGTTTCACTTGGAAATTCTTCTAAGTGTGGAGTTTTGGAACTTTAAAATATTCCTCTAAAATCAGCCGAAATCAGAATTCTGATTTACTCACCTGTTATCAGGAGAGACCTCAGTGCTGCATCTTTCAGCCCAGTACTGGTCCTGAAAAGTAATTTTAACCGTACTTACCGGTAACTTGAATTTCCTTCATAGGCTAACATTGACTGGTTTCACTTGGAAATTCTTCTAAGTGTGGAGTTTTGGAACTTTATAATATTCCTCTAAAATCAACCAAAGTACGAATTCCAATTTACTCACCTGTTATCAGGAGAGAACCCAGTGCTGCATCTTTTAGCCCAGCACTGACCCTGAAAAGTAATTTTAACCGTACTTACCAGTAACTTATATTTTCTTCCATAGGAATCCATTGTCTGGTTTTCAGCAGAAAAGTTTCAAAGTGTCGATTTTCACAAACTACAAATATTCCTTAAAAATCGCCTGTATGACTTAAACGCATTCTTTCAACTGTTTACAGGAGATGCACCAGTGCTGGAACCAGGATCCAACACTGAGTAACAAAAAGTAACGATAACAGTTTTTACCTCCTAAGTGAATTTCCTTCCATAGGATAACATTGGTCATTCTATGAGAAAAAGTTTCTAAGTGTCAACTTTTAAAATACAATAATATTCCTTAAAAATCACGAGTGTAACCAAAACGCTTTTACTCAACTGTTTACAGGAGATGTGCCAGGACTGAATCTAGGATCCAGTCCTGTGGTTAGAAAAGTAATCCATAAAGTAACTAATTGCATTTAACTAGAAATTCACATTGAGCTGAATGTTGCATTGTGTTTGAAAATGTGTTGCCCATTGCAACAACTGTAACTACTGTACTTAAAAGTCTATTGCCTATGTGCAAAGTATTTAAACTAAAGTAATTCATTCTGAGAAAGTATTTTTTGTAATGTAATGTATAATGTAATTACAATGTAATTTAAAAAATAAAATATGTTATATAAAATTGTTTCTAAAAATGTAGTAAATCAGTATTAAAAAAATGTATATAACAATTAATACATTTAAAAATTGTCATTTACAAAACCTTTGAAATTCACTGAAAAAACCGTAGGTTTCAGACATGTTATAGTTACAAATTAGCATTTAAAAAACCTTTGAAATTCACTGAAAAAACCATAGGTTTCAGGGACGTTATAGTTACAAATTAGCATTTAAAAAACCTTTGAAATTCACTGAAAAAACCATAGGTTTTAGGGACAGTTATAGTTAGTTGGACATTGCACTCGTACAAAACCCGTGAAATTCCCCCGTTATAGTTAGTCCAGCTAACTATAACTCGCGCCCGCAATGCACTGCTGATGACGTCACATATTACATCACTCATGACATGGTCAGTGACATCACTGATGACATCACTGATGACATCTCAAATGACATCACTGATGACATCACTGATGACATCATCCGTGTGATAATTTCATGCATCTTCTCACACCCTAATATAACCTTTGATACACCCACTCTAAATTACAGAATGCCATTCGCAAAACCATAAACACTCCAACACCAATAACTACATACCCACACACTGTTTCTTAGGTCTACGCACACATCCACTCACTCACCCGTACAGTCACTCATACTTACGGTCACTCAGTACAGGACTATCATATGCACTCATACTCCTATATAGACACTCAAACACCGCCACTCATCCATAGAGGTACTCACACACCTAGTCAGTCATGCAAATAATTAAACACACTACCATTTACTCACCTATACAGTTATACACACACCAGCTCACTTACTCATACAAATACTAGCACATTCTTACGCTCTTATACAATCACTGATACAAGCACACACTCATCCATACAGCCACTATCACAATCAGTCACTCTCGCTTATAGCTATTTATATATTCCAACACACATATATACTGCCTTTCACATATGTAGTTACTCACACATGTACCACTGGGACATACATTCACTCACTAACACACTCTTACACACACTTACCCACCCATACAGTCTATCACAGATGCACTCTTGAAACCATCCACCCAGTGAATCACCCACTCACACATCTATGCACAGAGTCGCACACACCCCTCCCACACAAACACTCAGGCACCCATACAGATACTCACACAAGCATTCAATAACTCAAATAGACACTCATGTAGCTATTCACAAACACATGCAGCCACTTACACAGCAACAGACAGACGGATACAGACATTCACCCAGTTTAGTCACTAACCCATGCATTCAGTAAGATACGTTAAATCACTCACTTATACAGTCAGTCACGCACCTACTAAATCATCCATACAGACACTTACACACCCACTCATTCTTCAATACGTCTTTTCATATATATATTAAAAATATTTAAACTTTAGAGAAACACACAGTCACTGGATGATGTCATCAGTGATGTCATCAGTGATGTCATTTGAGATGTCATCAGTGATGTCATCAGTGATGTCACTGACCATGTCATGAGTGATGTAATATGTGACGTCATCAGCAGTGCATTGCGGGGCGCGAGTTATAGTTAGCTGGACTAACTATAACGGGGAATTTCACGGGTTTTGTACGAGTGCAATGTCCAACTAACTATAACTGTCCCTAAAACCTATGTTTTTTTCAGTGAATATATATATATATATATATATATATATATATATATATTTATATATATATTCCCTAGTGCTGGTTACCACTAGGTAGTTATAGTTAGGTCAACTGTTCCATAGGAAAAGTGTTTTTTGTGTTGCTAATAACTTTGCACCGTTACCCAAATCTCCACAAAACTTTCCAAAAACATGTTATTTTGTCAATAATTTGTACATGCAAACTTTCGGGGTGACCCATAAAATGGGGGGCGAGCTTAGGGGGGTCCCAAAACACAAAAATGTTGATGCATTTTCTGTAGACTTCTTTAGACAAGGCTACAGCAAAAACTGCTGAATGGAAATACACCAAATTTGTCAGAAATCTGCATTTTGGCCTCATATTGTGCTTTTTGTGGTTTGGTGTAAATCTGTTCAGTAGTATTTGAGAAATTAAGGTTAAAAAATAATTGCATATCTTGATGGTTGGGTTTGCAAGTGTCCCGAGAGACTCTTGCATGACCCCAGTTTAAAATAGGAGCGTTCTGATTAGCCCAGGGAGCTTTATTTCCCTTTGGCCATCTCACTCCCATGGGAGTCAGGCCTTTACCTAACCCACCACTGGGCATAGCCTTCAGCCATGCGCAGCATGGGGTTGGCTGCATGTGGGGGCTTGGCTGCAGCCAACCCCCACTGCACACTGCTGAAGGTAGTGTGGTTTGATTTACATTTTATAATTAAATAATACTTTATATTAAAATAACCCTTGCAATTCACAGAAAAAAACGAAGGTTAAAGTAATGTTATAGCTAGGTGTGATAAAAAGATCTGTTTTTATTTAAATAACAGAACTCAGAAATTCACTGAAAAAAACAAAGCTTAAAGTAAAGTTATAGTTAGGTGAGCACAACATCCTCGACCCCTCCCAATCCGGCTTCAGAAAAACCCACAGCACAGAAACCGCCCTCCTCACCGCTACAGACGACATCCGCTCCCTCCTGGACAGAGGAGAGACAGTAGCCCTCATCCTCCTTGACCTTTCAGTGGCCTTCGACACCGTCTCTCACCGCACCCTAACACGCAGACTTCGCGACGCAGGAATCCGGGGCAAGGCCCTCGACTGGATCCACTCTTTCCTCCCCGGCAGAACGCAGCGGGTCAGACTCCCTCCTTTCCTCTCGGACCCTACACCAACCACCTGCGGAGTCCCCCAGGGATCCTCACTCAGCCCCACGCTGTTCAACATCTACATGGCTCCGCTCGCCCCATCGTCAGAACAAACGGACTCAACATTGTCTCATATGCAGATGACACCCAACTCATCCTCTCCCTATCCAACGAACCCAACGCAGCCAAGCACAACTTTCAAGAAGGCATGGAAGCAGTTGCCAAATGAATGAAAAGCAGCTGCCTACAACTCAACACTGACAAAACAGAAGTACTCATCAGGGGCCCACACCCCGATGCCTGGAACGACACCTGGTGACCCCCCGCCCTCGGAAACCCGCCCACCCCCACGGACCACGCACGCAACCTCGGAATCATCCTGGACTCCGAACTCAAAATGGACCGCCAGAACAACTCCGTCGCACCCTCCTGCTTCCACACCCTCCGCCTCCTACGCAAGACTTTCAAATGGATCCCCCTCGAGCACAGAAAGACCGTCACTCATGCCCTCGTCACCAGCAGACTTGACTACGGCAACGCACTCTTCGCCAGAATAAACAAAAAACTCACCCGCAAGCTACAAAACATCCAGAACGCCACCACAAGACTGGTCCTCAACCTGCCAAGACACTGCAAAATCTCCCAGCACCTGCGCACATACCATTGGCTCCCCATTGAGGCTAGAATCACCTTCAAGATTCTCACCCACGCACACAAAGCCCTCCACAACACCGGACCTGCATACCTGAACAGCCGACTCGAATTCCACGCACCCCAAAGGACCCTACGATCAGCCCAGCTCTCCTACGCCGTGGTCCCCCGCACCAGGAAGTCCAGATCGGGAGGCCGCTCCTTCTCCTTCCTCGCGGCCAGAGGCTGGAACACCCTACCGCTCCACCTCAGACAGACGACATCACTCCCCGTCTTCACGAAAAACCTCAAAACATGGCTCTTCGACAGACCTCCTCCTTGATGGACTGGATCCTGCACCTCCCCCCCTTCCCAGCGCCTTGAGACCCTCACGGGTGAGTAGTCACGCTTAAAGAAAACCATGATTGATTGATTGATTGATTTTGTCAGTGACAACTTTAAAGTTTTGAACTAAAAAAAACACAGAGATTCACAAGTTATAGCTATCAAAGCTGGCTGCAACTTGCGCCCCCGCCATGTACTGCTTGTGACCTCACATATGACATCACTGATGACATGTTCTATGACATCATTTATGACATCACTGATGACATCTCAAATGACGTCATTGATGACATCATTGACGACATCATCCAATGAGTGTGTTAGATTGTTTTATAGTTTACATTGTGGCAGAAAACTACCATATTAGTCTTCTACCTAATTTTGTACAGCCTGTGTCCAGCTAATGGGTTTAAGTTTGTACAGAACACATGTGCTCCTAATGAATCTTAGGCGTGTAGAGGTATTGAACACATTATAAATCTTTGTATTGGAGAGAAACTCTGTGTGCAGGTGACAGTTGACTTTTGTTCATTATGTTCCACACAAGTTTTTTTCATCAAATTTTAATGGGAGGGGTGCATGCATCCCCCTCTCCGAACCTTAATAGGCCCTGGGGACCCCATTCCTTGCAGCCACATACAAAACAAAGGGGAGGGGGGCCCTCCGTCATGAGCATTCATGGCCTCAAGGACCTCATCCCTGTGACCACCATTTAAGGGGACAGAGGCATGCAACCCCCTCCCAGAGACTCTTTTGGCTCCCAGGACCCTATCGCCTGGGGCCTTTCATTTTTAAAATGTGAAGGTGGGCCATGTGGCCCACCTCCCCGAGCCTTATTAGGCCCCAGGAAAACCATCCCCCGGGCCACATTACATTATAAAGAAGAGGAGGTAGCATGGCCCTCCTAACCGAGCCATTTAAGGCCAAGGGACCCCATCCCACGTGCATTTTTTTTTTAACACAGCTAGGGAAGAGAAGCTGCATGCCCCCTCCCCTTAAATATATCCGGCCCTGGAGAATGGGTTCCCTGGGGCCCTAAATGGGCTCTGAAGGGGGCCCTACTTATGTCCCCTCTCCATATATATATACATATATATATCACCGCAAAGTTCCCACAAACGGAAGGGCCCACACAGGTAGGTAAAGCTTTTCAATTCTTTATTCAGAAAGCTGCCGCTCGAGTCATCAAAGGAAAAGGCCACAGCACGGTTGAAAAGTTCGCCCGACGCGTTTCATGCTTCTCGCACTTAGTCATGGGCTTGGTAACTGCTGGCTTGCACAACATTTTCAAAGCACCTGTATTTCATCACTGATACCTGCCCCCGTGGGCGTGGCCGCTCGCACGGCCCTCTGGTATCTGAAGTGCTTGGTATTTCTCCTGTGAGTCGTCGTGCCTCCCGCAGTAGATAATTGTCCCAATAATACCACAGTGGGTTTGTGTGCAAAGTCCTTGCGCTCAGCTGACAACCGTATTGCTTCTGAAATTCAGCGCCTGTCCCACTAGTGGTTCCGCCGGTTGGCGTGACCACGGGTCTGCTCCAATGCAGCGGGGCCCCTCCACGGCTTGGGTAGCCGTAAACATAACACCGCAAAGTTCCCACAAACGGAAGGGCCCACACAGGTAGGTAAAGCTTTTCAATTCTTTATTCAGGAAGCTGCCGCTCGAGTCATCAAAGGAAAAGGCCACAGCACGGTTGAAAAGTTCGCCCGACGCGTTTCGTGCTTCTCGCACTTAGTCATGGGCTTGGTAACTGCGGGCTTGCACAACATTTTCAAAGCACCTGTATTTCATCACTGATACCTGCCCCCGTGGGCGTGGCCGCTCGCACGGCCCTCTGGTATCTGAAGTGCTTGGTATTTCTCCTGTGAGTCGTCGTGCCTCCCGCAGTAGATAATTGTCCCAATAATACCACAGTGGGCTTGTGTGCAAAGTCCTTGCGCTCAGCTGACATCCGTATTCCTTCTGAAATTCAGCGCTTGTCCCACTAGTGGTTCCGCCGGTTGGCGTGACCACGGGTCTGCTCCAATGCAGCGGGGCCCCTCCACGGCTTGGGTAGCCGTAAACATAACACCGCAAAGTTCCCACAAACGGAAGGGCCCACACACATATATATATATATATATATATATTGAAAATGGCAACAGCCATTTCATTTTTTTGTTGTTTCAATCACGTGGGACTCCCGCAGGATCGCGGCAAAGTTTACCGATTTTCTTTTCAATTTGGCCGCAAGAGGAGGTTCCTCTGGAATACCCTGCCCCCTTATATAATTTTTTTGAATCATCAGGGAAATCCCCCACCTTACAGTGATCTTACAGGTTCTTTCAATCTCAAACAGCAAATAAGTACTTTAGGTTAAACAGATGAAGATGTTTGGTCTTTGAACAGCAAACCTATTATTCATTGTTCTCGGATACTATAGGCTGAGATCTCAGAGAAAAGAGCTATTAGATTACATAGACCTTATAAGCAGAGCTTTTCGGCATCATACAGTTAATAAGCTGACAGTGAAGGTGGTTTAAGATCACTGAAGTCTTACAGTTTAAGGCCTCTGACATTAGAAACCTCAATCAGGTTATAGAGATTTTATAGGCTTAGGCTTATGACAGGGAAGCTATCCTCTCAGCTGCCCTTTTTACAAGCAAATAACAATATTATTCTTCATGTTACTAATCTTGTTCGGAATTGATTTGCACAGCACCATTTTGTATGTCAACTAATTAAACACACTGGGCCAGATGTACGACGTGCAAAATAGCACCTCGCAAATTGCGAGTCTTTTGCGACTCGCAATTTGCGAGGCACTATTTTGCATGTACAAACGTGTGTTTAACACTGTTTGCAATTCCCAATGGGGTCGCAAATTGCGAGGCTCATAAATATTAATGAGCCTCTCGCAATTTGCGAGCCCATTGGGAATTACAGGCCCTCCCAGGCATGGTAGCCTGCTGGGCCTTAAAGGAAAACGGGATGCATAAAAAAAATTAAATGAAACGTTTTGTTTTCGTTTCATTTTTTAAGGGCAGGCAGTGGTCCCTGGGACCACTGCCTGTCCTTAAAAAATATTTTTGGAGCCAGTCACAAAGGGGAACAGGGGACCCCTTCCCATTTACGACTTCATTACCACCCTCATGAAGAGGGCAGTAATTTGCCAGTGTTTTGCGACTGCAATTGCGGTCGCAAAACATCCATACATGGCTCTGCGGTCGCTATTAGGAAGGGAACGCCCCTTCCTAATAGCGAGTTGCAATACACTATTTTGTGAGTTGCAAATTATTTGCGACTCGCAAAATAGTGTAAGTACATGGCCCAGACCAAAATTGCATGCGCAAATTGGTTGCAAACCCGTTTGCGCATGCAATTTTACATTGTACATCTGGCCCACTGTCCTGTTGAAGTGCAACTGCGCTATGTCACAAAATCCCCATGAAAAGCATGTAAACTGTAAACTAATTGATATCAAATTAATTTCTAGTATCTTGGCTTGTAAAGCTTTCAATAAGAACTTTCAGCATCAGTGGCTAATTGAGCACTGTGTAAAAACGAGACACACTATAATGAACATCAACTTTTTAATAAACACTTATATTGATGAATTTATGCAATGAATATATATTAGTTTACAATACTGCAAGTATCACTCACACATAGGAACCAGTGCTTAATATGTAAAAGACCAAGTACCGGAGCCCAAAGTTCTGATCAGAAGTTTTTAGCATGTGCAATTAAAAGTCTGCACCCGGAAACCATGGCTGATTTTCTTAAATCCACCCCATGCCTCTTTAATTCAATACCAGACACTGCCGTCGGTTTTTGTCAATTTTTCGAGCTTCTGCTTTCTCCCTTGTGACATCTTTCTTGTCCTCCGGCTTTCCAATCTGTGTGTTTTTTTTTCCTCTCTTGTGCTCAGTAAATACACAATGCTGAAACACAAGTGCCAGTCTCCAGAAATAAGTACTGGTGGTTCCCACTAGCAACCACTGACTCAAAAGAAGCACCATGGCCGAATATATAGCTGGTGGCACCAAGTGAGGCATGTTTTTTTGATGCCCGCCAATGACCTTCTTCTACATGAATTCCCTTACTACCTCCCTCCAACTGTGCCCCTCATCTCTCTATAGCCCTCTCACACATATATTTCATTTGTTTTATAGAGCTACTCATACCAGCGTAGGGTGTCAGAGTACTTTACATCACAAACACATTATACAGAATCATACACATGTAAATCAGTCTATACAAAATGTTACATAAAACAATAAGAATTACAAGGTGTAGAAAGTACATGTTATCCATATGAGTATTCAGTATATTTTAAGAGTGTTTGGTCTGAAGATGTACAAACTCTGCCCCTTATTTATGAAGGGCTTACGCCGCCGTTGTGTTACTTCTTTGTGATGCTGTGACGGCATAATCAATGCGCCACACTGCACCCTATTTACATAGTGACGCTTCTAGGCAGATGTGTCACTTTCTATATCCTGCGCTACATTATACCTACGCTAGGTATAATGTATGCAGGGTGGGCGTTCCCCCCTAAAAAAGGCTCATAGAAGTGGCACAGTGAAATCTCTGAGATTTCACTGCGCCACTTCTACGACTTCACTGCGTGAAATCCTTACGCCTGCTTCAAGCAGGTGTAAGGACAGACGCAGGGCCTTTCACATGGGACTCACCCATGTGTAATGACGCATTACTGGAGTTGCATCTGTTTTCCGACACACTCCAGCAATGCGTCATTACTGCGCCAACAGACACGTCAGGATTGCTGACATATCTGTTCAATCCTTGCGACATGGAGCACTTTTCATAAATAAGGCCCTCTGGATTTAAAACGTAAAACAGTAGTTGGGGTTGGCTTTAGTAATAAGAATGTATTTTTACCAAAACTAACCTTTTTTAGCAACATTAGGATAAAGAAAGACGGGGAAAAACATGAAGTTCCAAGCCTATGCCATGCGGTTTTTATGGAGCTCTTTCTTTCAGGTCATAGGCCACTCTGCTATATCAGGATTGAAAACTATGAACTGCAAGTAACAAAAGTATCTCTGTGACAAATGCAGTAACCCACTGAGCTATCCACACAAAATACAGTTCTGTGATCTGCATGGTACATGTTCTTTGTAGCAGACGCATTAACCCTCTACTCTACTTTAAGATGATTCAGAACTGCCACTAGACAAAATGTAATCTCTCTCCAGCAGGGACATTATTAATCACCAGAGTTATGCAGCAAGTGCTTTTAAACCCACAAGCACTGATAGTGACTGTGAAATACAAGGAGCAGTTCGCTGAGCTATATCTAACGCACAGAACAGGAACAGTGAAGCGAGGAGTATAATTGTGGTCAGCTGAGAGGTTTGGACCAGGACTAGAAATCCCTTTGCTGATGTTTGAAGATGTCCTTGACTGATTTCTGTGAATCACTTACATTTCTATTTGCGTGTTCTACATGTATGCAAGTTGTGCACAGTAGGCAAGTAAAGGTGTGATATCTGTTGTGAACTAGCACATATGCATAACTTTAATACATTTACAAATATCACCTGTCTTGTTAATTTTAATATACACTATCAGCGTGTCAGGAATTATTTAACGTTCAGTATTCCCTATCCCATTGGACCACATACATCCTTTACAGACAGCTACGAATCGGAATATGACATTGCACACTGAGCTACAGGTCTATATCTCAATCTTGTCTTAACTAAATCACTTGAAATCCTGAGAGCGGAATGAAATAGGCTGACTGTCCGAAGGAAATTGTGACTCATTTGAAATACAATGCAGCCAAATTGTGTGAAAATAGCATCATTTTTACTTCTTAAAATGATAGTTTCCCTAATATCAATATATTATACACCAGATTGAGCTAGCAGATAATGGAATATAACAGAAAATGAGAAAAGATGTGATGTTCAAAATGTCAACTGCAACGGTATAAATCCTTAGAATATTCACTCATCGAGTAATCCAGAAACAAGGAGTTACCATGAATGTTTCAGATTTATATCGCATAAGAGTAAGAAATGTACTCATACGAATGCATTTTGATACTTTAGCCCTGCTTTTGAAATATAAATAAATATGCTAGAATCCTCTGGAGTTTTGTTTTTCAGGTTACTTTGGTTATGGGGTTTGTGGTCGTCACTATGTTGCTGCTGTGGAGTTGGCGACCCGTGTTGGCACGGAGAAGGTCCCCTGCATTGTCTCAAGTCATGCTCCCCTGCCATGAGTGCCCGAGTATGCATAGATGTTATCCTGTCATTTTAGCCCAGCCTGTCACTAAACTAGTGTGTGCTCAATGGCCTAGGCATTTCCCCTTGACATGAATGTTGTCCTATGATGTGGAGGCGGTGCAAAACGCATGTTCTAATCTTATTGACAGTGGACTACTATCCCTGTCATGGCTTTAGCATGAAGAGTGATGATGGCACCATATTGTTTTGTAAATCAGTAGTTGTGACAAAACTTTTTTATCTATGTCACCAGAGTGGAGGCCTACTGTCCCACGTGTGTAAACTTTGGCTTCTAAGCGCCAACCCAGAGCCTTAATTATCATCCAAAGTGTGTGTTATGCATCTGTGCGTATATGGCCTGTGCAATGTGTGTAAGAGTGAGCGAAAGTAATGGAGGCCTGAGGGAATCCTTTTGGAAGCCCATGCCCTTCCCCTGTGCACACAATTAAGGTGAGGTTGTTTTTTTAGACAGACGAAGGATACTGCTGATATTTCTGAAATAGAAGCCAAGAGATCTAGACACACAAGTGGAGAGAGAGAAAGGAGACAGGATACCTTCAGAAATTCAACTAGGTTCTTTTTCTGATAGAGGCAGCTTATTAGACTGCTTTTAGGATGGATATTTTGGTAGACGGTGGGTGTGAAGAGTGGGGCTGATGTTCCTGTTGTTCAGGGTGAGAGCGGTCCTGTAGTGAGGCAAGCCTTTTGTCTCTTTTCTGATCTCTACCAATGCTGTTGAGCTAGGTGCAGAAAGTTTACACCTCTTTGTGCCTTGCTGTGGGTGCTACAGGCTGGAGAGTACCCTGCTGTGAGAAGCATCACTCTACACAAACGTTGTGTCTGAAGAACAGCCTGGAGAGGATATATGAAAAGAGAACCATGCCAAAATGGTTCTGAAAGTGCAGACAGAGACACCACATAACATGTCTCCTTACCTAAATAAAAGTGGAAACTACTGGCCCACATGTTGTTCCAGTTCCAAGATCTCTTTAATCAAGAACAGTCAAACAAGTGACATCACTGGATTTCCCATCATCCATCTGCACAGGATGTGACATCACTGGATTTGCCATCATTCATCTGCACAGAAAGTGACATCACTGGTTCCCAGTCAAAACTGTCTTTAAAAGAAGAAGCCAAGCAAGAGGAGTAAGTTCCATCATCCTTCTGTACAGAAAGGGCATTACTGGATTTCTCATCATCCATTTGCACAGGAAGTAACATCACTGGATTCCTCATCATCCAACTGCACAGAAAGTGACACCACTGGTTTCCTGCCGAAGCTTTCTTTAAAAGAAGAAGACAAGGGAGAGGAGTCATTTCTATTATCCTGCAGCACAGGAAGTGACATTACTGGATGTCTCATCATCTATTTGTACATGAAGTGACCTCTCTCCCCTCCCCTCCAAGGACCTACTTAATGGCTGCCACAGCGTGGTCACCCAGCAGACTTGCCAGCAGGTGCGCCAGTGGCTCATCGAACGCATGCCAAAGGGAACTCAGTCTGTGACCATCTGCACCTGGACGGCACTGAGTGCCAGGAACCCTGGTTCTCCAACCTCCTGCCACTACCATAATGCGACACTCTGAGACCTCAAACCCAGCCGCTGATCCACATGCTGCTGCCTTGCTGCACCACACAACACCGAGGGAGCATTCTCCAGCTCTTCTGGTGAGTTTCATGCTTTTCCCACACTCAGTACTCACAGCACCAACAGCACCTAAAATCCCGCTCTCTCACACTTTCACTGTTCTGCAACCATCCACATAACACTTCACACTCGCATGCATGCTCCTCAACACCTGCTGTCTCAACAAACACGCCACAGAGATCTGGAACCTACTGCACAACAATGTTCCTGGCCTGCCTTTCCTCATGCAAACGTGGCTGAACCCTGTATCAGCACCTGACATCGCCACAGTCACCAGCTCTGGCTGTGAGATTGCCAGTCAAGACTAAGAGTGGGCGGAGCAGGCGTAGTGCCTCTACGCGTAGCTCCATGGAGTTTGAGAAAAACTCAATGGAGCTACGCTTCGCTCCGCTCCGCTCCCTCCCCCTCCCAAATTCTTTAAAAATGATAAAAGAAGGCACTTACCCGTGTTTTTGTGCACTCGCAAGACCTACAAAGTAGTGTTTTTTTTCAATGAAGAAGGACGCGAGAGGAGCAGGAAGGAGAGCGGCCAGGCAGGGGAGGCGGCAGAAACGCAGGTAAGTGCCTTCTTTTATCATTTTTTAAAGAATTTGGGGGGGGGAGGGAGCGGCTAACTCCGCTCCACCACAGAGGCGGAGTTTTGCCTACCTCTGCGTTCGCAACGGAGCGTGGAGTAGGCAAATCTCTGCAAACTCCACTGACGGAGCGGAGTTACCCGCCCAGGGTTAGTCAAGACAAACTTCACAAACCAGGCTGTGGTATTGCCATAATCCACAAGAACAGTATCAGCTGCACCACATCCATGGACATGTCATCCTCCAATATGGAACACCTGTCATTCAAGCTGGACATCACCACCAACTTCGCCCTAATCGGCACTCTCATCTATAGGCCACCAGAACCATGAACCAACTTCACTGACACTATCACGGACTCGCACCACTCGCAATTACATCCTACTCAGAGACCTGATCTTCCACCTTCAAGATCACATGACCCCAACTCAAGAGCACTCTTTGAAGACCTTGGAAGTCTGGGCCTAACCCAACCAAGTAAAGGGATCTACCCTAAGCTCCAGACACCTCCTGGACCCTATTTCTACCAACTTCAGCAACATCTGAGTAAGTCTGGGTGGTGAACTCCGCTCAGCTCACGGAGTTTGCAGAGTTTTCCACACTCTGCGCTATGCGGAGCTCGCAGAGTTCCAAAAAAACTCTGCTTCGCGGAGCGGAGTTTTCTTCCTCGCTCATATTCGTCAATGTCAAGTTGGCGAGCGCGAGCAAGAAAAACCCACCTCCTGGCGAGATTTTTCCCCATTCGCGATCGTCAACATCAAGTTGGAGAGCTCGAGCGTGGAAAATCAACGTCCCGGTGAGATTTCTGAACGTGGGTGGTCAGATATCTCATTGCGAGTGGTCGCATATGCTTGCGACCACTCGCTTTGAGAAACCATTCGTTCACATTGAGAAAGCTGCCGCTCGAGTAAAAATTTACTTGAGCGGCAGAAAGAAAGCAGCACCCGCTTGCGCTGTGCATGGTGCCGTTCACGATGGTTGCACAGTGCGGACAAGCACTTGGCCCTGAAAATCACCGCAAACGGCATTTATCTAATGCACTCAGCTGCTCACGGAGCTCCGCGTAGTGTGGTGGAGTTTTTTTTGCACTTCGCGGAGTTCCGCGTAGTGGAACTCCGCAAACTTTGCCCAGGGTTACATCTGAGTCGATGAGCCAACACCACTCCCCTGGAGTGACCACATCCTTGTCAAATTCAGCTTTCCCATCCCAATGCACACACACCTCACCAGATCAGCCTGCCAAAACTGGAACAGCATCGCTGATAAGGACTAAAACAACACTCTCAACACCCACTGACTGGAACACAGTAAAAGCTTCCTCAAACCCATCAAGATTTTCAACAATTGGATCACCTCCTGCACTGACTGCCTGTCCGCCCTCAAACACAGCAATACAACAAGATCCAGACCCCAGGCGAGATGGTACACAGAAGCACTCAGACTGATGAAACACCACTACAACCAATTGGAGAGCAAATGGAGAATGAACCAGGAAAGGAGCACGTTCAAATATGCCATAACAAGCTACTACCAAATGATACAGACCACCAAACTCACCACTCTGGTGAACCGCATCGATGCCAACAATAACAGAAAGAAAGATATCTTTGCAATTGTGAAAGATTTCACCTCACCATTGGCTGCCTCCAAATCGATCACCCCCTCACACTACCGGTGCAACAATCTCTCTCAATTCTTCAGCAACAAATTCACTGCCATTTACAGCAACTTCATTCTGCAACCGAACACGACAGGCCTTGCCAAACACCTCCTGATCTTATCCAAAGTACCTATGTGTTAGAAATGAGGTTTCTGGTTGGCTAGGCTATGCACCTGAGCCAGGCAGAACCCACCACTCTAGTCAGTGTCAGTCAGATGCATACCAAAGATAACCTGTGCTCTCTCTCTGGCAGCTTGGTGCAGAGCAGGCAGGCTTATCAAAAGAGGCAATGTGTAAAGTATTTGTGCAATGCAAGAGTTACAATAACACAGTGACAACACCACAAAATGACACCACACCAGATTAGAAAAACAGATAAACTGTATATGCTTCAAATACAACCAAAATGGCATAAATTAAATTAAGGCTGTACAAGTTACAAGCTTGTCTTAAAAAGCAGAAATTGTCTGTGCTTATACTCGGGGCTATACTGTAGTCTGCTTGTGTTGAATATGATCCTCGCCAGGGAAAAGCAATGGGATGGTTTACAGGCTGGAGCAGGAGAGGAGTGTTCCAAAAAGCTTTGGGATTAAGGTATTGCAGCAAAAAGGAGGACAAAGACTCCATGCCCAAAAGTGCTGGTGCAAGAGTCTTCACCAGGAGAGGACAACAGTAAGTTTCATCTCTTGCAAGTGCATTGCAGTTAAAGGGACCGCGTGGGCCCTGACGGTCACAGTACCTTGGTTTAGCTCATTGTAGACATTGTAGGCTGCCGGGGTCGCAATTTTCTCCCTTGACTCACGGTGGGTTGTCTTAGTGCAGCGCTGATCATTGGTAAGTGGGCACAGCAGCCTCCTGCAGTTGCGATTGAAGGCGGGGCTGTTGTGCTGCCGCTAGATCGATCTCAGCCTGCATGTCTGCGAGGATGCGGGTCCTTTAGAAACCCACAAAGAGATTCTGGGTTACAAGGTGAAGCGTTACCTGGCTGGGGGATGGCTGGGTTTGCACAGACCAGCCACAATGCTCACAAAGTGCAGATACAGCGATCTCCCCCCGGCAGGCCAAATATGGTAATCTTCTGTAATACATTGCGCAGATGTAAGCAAGAGTAGAGAGATGGCTGCAAGTGCCCGACTTTAAGGGCCAGGGGTAGTTTTAAAAGTTCAAGTGGGACAGGACTCCTTGTGGGCTGAGTCCAGCAATAGTCCTTGGAGTGATGAAGTCATTGATGGCTCTGAGCCCTCTGGAACAGGGGGCAAGCCAACAAGACCTTGGAGTTTGTGGGTGTAATATAGGTTGTTGAGGGCATATGTAGTCCTCCATCACCACAGATGTAGCAGACAGCAGGCCAACACAGCAGAGCATAGAGCAAAGTGACAGTCCCTACTGCCAGCACAGCAATCAGCACACAGCCGGCCAACAAAGGAAGGCATGGGGCAGAGTGGCAGTCCCTCCTGGCAGCTTAGCTCTTCTTAGGTGCAGAGTCTCATCAGGACCCTAAAGTGAGCTAGTTTGGGGGTGTCAGAGGTCCTGTACTTATAACAAAATGTGTCTTTGAAGTGGGGAGACAACAAAGGAGGCCTTTGAACCTCACAAGGTCCCTGCCCTTCCTTCCCTGGTTCCAGACGCACTACAGGGGAGTATGCAGCTCTTTGTCTAAGGATAAGCACAGCCCTATTCAGGTGCCAGCTACTCCCTCCTAATCAACTGCAGCAAGGCACATCAGCCTGGTGATGGGCCATCAGGATGCAAATGTTACACCCCAGCTCCCTTTGTGTGACTTTCTAAAGGTAATGCACAAAGCCCACCTGTCACCCTAACCCAGACGTGTATTCAGAGACAAGTAGAGGCACAGAATGGTTAAAGTAGTAAAATGCAACATTTTAAAAGTGGCATTTTTAGACCTGCAATGTAAAAACCAAATGTACTAAAATATATGTTTTTAAATTGTGAATCACGAGACACCAAATTCAAATTTTCTATCTGCTCCCAATGGGAAGTTACACCTACGATGTTTTAAGGCAATCCCCATTTTCCCCTAGGGGAGAGATAGGCCTTGGAGTAGACAACAACAAATTTAGCAGTTTTCCACTACAAGGACATGTAAAACTCAAAGGAACATGTCCTGCCTATTAGATACACTGCACCATGCCCTTTGAGCTGTCTAGGGTCTACCTTAGGGGTCACTTACATATAATAAAAGGGAAAGTTTGGGTCTGGCAAGTAGGTTAACTTGCCAGGTCGAAATGCCAGTTTAAAGCTCCACACACAGGTTCTACAATGGCAGGCCTGAGCCATGTTTGAAAGGGCTGCTGAGTGGGTGGCACAATCTGTGCAGCAGACCCACTTGTGGCATTTAACTTATAGGCCTTGGGCACCCATAGTGCAATTTACTAGGAACTTACCCGTAAATTAAATATGGGAAATGTGCATAAGCCAATGTTACCATGTTTAGAGTACAGATCATATGTACTTTAGAATGGTTAGCAGTGGTAATGTGCCCATAATCCTAAAGCTAGCAAAAATGAAGTCAGCAAAATAGGAGGTCAGGAGGCAAAAAGTAAGGAGGAAACCCCACCAAGGATGCCAGGTCCAACACAATACTAACCTCTTTGTCCATCATCAGCCAAGGAGAAACCATCACCAACATGAAGTCCATCCACTCCGGGGCCCCATTGGACCCCTGCCAACCACACTTACTCCAACTGCAACCCATCAGTGCCATGCTCTCACCCATTCTGAATGCCTCCACCGCTTCAACGCCCGACCCAGGTGCTTGGAAGCATGCAACTGCTGAAGGAAACTTCTGCAGATCCTTAAACTCTTGCCAACTAGAGACCGATCTCCCTTCTAGCAGTGCCTGCCAAGGTCTTAGAGAAAATCATCAACTGACACCTCACTGAGTATGTCACTAACCACCAACCTCTTGACACCACTCAATCTGGTTTGAGAACCAACCACAGCACAGAAACTGCCCTCATTGCTGCCATGGATGACATCTGCATGACTCTTGACAGAGGAGACATGGTGGCCCTTATCCTCCTGGACGTCTCCACAACATTTGATACAGTCTCCTACCCCATCATCATTCAACACCTACACAACATTGGAATCAAAGGACATGCATTCGAATGGATATGCTACTTCCTGATTGAAAGTACCCAGTCAGTCACCAGGCACTGTACGCCTGTGTCGTCATCTGTGGATTTCCACAAGAATCCTCCTGAGCCCGACCCTCTTCAGTGCATGTGTGATCCATCTAGCTAGCCCTAGTGATGTCAACAGTCTCTCCTACGCCAATGACATGCACCTCATTCTCGCCCTCAATGACAAAACATCAGCACCTAGATCATGTTCAATGCCTGCAAGACTGAAATCACCCATTGGATGAAGAACAACTATCTACATGACATAACATAACAAGTAAGGGAGTGCTCCACAGAGTACTCAGAGGACTACTGTAGAACCAAAGCTAGTGTATGCCTGACAGCCAGCAGCCCAGAGGTGAGGGGACCTTGAGTCTGGCCTTGCTGGAAGAAGCAGAGTCTATGGCCTGTGCCCTGATGTCAACCTGCTGCCGACAGAAGGAAGGAGCCTGCAAACTCTGCAGACGCATGACTGACTGGAAGTGCCAGAGAAGATTGATCCCTCTGTGCGGTTTGTGTCTGTCGGATGAAGGAAGATTGGGAAGAATGTTCTGTGTGCCCTGAGACTTGTGCTGATGTATACAAAAAAGTAGCGAAAGGGTGCTTGAATTTATTGCAGTCACTGCTAATTACTTTAGTTGCATTCCAGTCCATGATTTTTTTGCATGCCATGCCATTTCAGTTTGAGATCCGCCATAAACAAATCACTATTCACCCTGCTCTATTAGAAACAGTCCATCTCAATCTCCATCTGCCATGGAAGACCGGTTTCACCCTGGCTGGGGCTCTTCAGTTGAATGTGGCTAGATCTCCGTGGCAGAGTGAACACGGGATACACATCTGGGCAAACCATCATGCTTAGTGGGTTGCACTGAATTATACAAAAAAGTGATGGGTGGAGTTGTTGAATTAATCTCAGACACTGGCAATTACTCATGGCCACATTACAGCCCACAGTTTTTTAGCACACTATGCCTCCTCAGTTTAGAATTAGCTATTTGGAAATCAGTCTACACTCTGCTTCAATAGAACAGTCCAGCCTGAACTGCCAGGTTGAATCCTCTCTGACTGAAGACAAAGCAACCCACGACTGGATTTTCCTGGTAAAACTGAAATCATGATCATCTGGAAGAGCACAACACTATGAGACTCCTCCTGGTGGCCAACAGAGCTAGGACCAACAACCACCCCATCACCCACGCAACAAACCTCGAGATCCTCATCGACAGAAAATTCGACATGACCACCCAAGTCAATGCCGTCACAACATCCTGCTTCCATACCCTGAAGCTGATGAGGAAGATTTTCAAATGGCTGCCAGTCAGCACCGAGAAAACCATCATTCATGCCCTCATTACATGCAAGCTGGACTATGGGAACACCCTCTATGTCAGGATCATCAAAAATTCACTGAAAGGCTGCAGACTATTCAGAACTTAGCAACCAGAATAATTAGCAAACTCCCAAGCCGCACTCAAATCAAATCACACCTGAAGGAGCTCCACTGGTTCTCTATTAACAAATTAACACAATTCAAACTCCTCATCCACACTTTCAAGGCACTACATAACACTGGCCCAGCATATCTCAAAAATCGCATCTGCTTCCACTAACCTTCCAGACTCCTCCACTCGTCTGGACTCCTACTTGCACAAATCACACACATATGGAAAACCTGATATGGCAGCCAAAGCTTCTCCTACATTGCTCCTACAGCATGGAACAACCTGCCTCTACACATAAGAGCCTTCTCTTCACTTCTTGAATTCCACAAGAAGCTTAAGACCTGGCTTTTTGAGTAATCCCAAGGTGTGCCTAAACTCACACCTGCTCAGCACCAGGCTACCCTCCCAGGTGATAGTGTGCTCTACAAATCTGCATGACATAACATAACAAGTAAGGGAGTGCTCCACAGAGTACTCAGAGGACTACTGTGTAACCAAAGCTAGTGTATGCCTGACAGCCAGCAGCCCAGAGTTGAGGGGACCTTGAGTCTGGCCTTGCTGGAAGAAGCAGAGTCTATGGCCTGTGCCCTGATGTCAACCTGCTGCCGAGAGAATGAAGGCACCTGCAAACCCTGCAGGGGCATGGCTGACCTGAAGTGCCAGAGCAGATTGATCCCTCTGTGCTGTTTGTGTCTGTCGGATGAAGGAAGACTGGGAAGAATGTTCTGTGTGCCCTGAGACTTGTGCTGAGGTATACAAAAAAGTAGCGAAAGGGTGCTTGAATTTATTGCAGTCACTGATAATTACTTTGGTTGCATTCCAGTACATGATTTTTTTGCATAACATGCCTTTTCAGTTTGAGATCCGCCATAAACAATTCACTATTCACCCTGCTATATTAGGAACAGTCCATCTCAATCTCCATCTGCCATGGAAGACCAGTTTCACCCTGGCTGGGGCTCTTCAGTTGAATGTGGCTAGATCTTCATACCTCAGTGAACACAGGATACACATCTGGGAAAACCGTCATGCTTAGGGGGTTGCACTGAATTATACAAAAAAGTGATGGGTGGAATGGTTGAATTAATCTCAGATACTGGCAATTACTCATGGCCACATTCCAACCCAGGGTTTTTTAGCACACTATGCCTCCTCAGTTTAGAATTAGCCATTTGGAAATCAGTCTACACGCTGCTTCAATAGAACAGTCCAGCCTGAACTGCCAGGTAGAATCCTCTCTGACTGAAGACAAAGCAACCCACGACTGGCTTTTTCTGTTTGGGTCTCATAGCTTGGTTCCAGTGACACAATGAGCAGAGGACCTACGCCTGGGCGTACCCATTGAACTTAGGACATTGCAACAAAGTATACCAAAAGGTGATAGGTCTAATGCTTGAATTAATCTATGCCCACTGGTAATTACTTATGGCAGCATTATTATTTTCTTTTTCATGTCACCTCAGTTTGGATGAGGCCATATGCAAAGCGGTCTTCACCCTGCTCCAAAAGAAACAATCTAGCCTGAAATGCTCCATGATTGGGTCTCTTCAGTCACGGAGACTTGTGGGCAGCAGTCTCTATGGGAAAGAGGATCCGGAAGGAAAACACGATCACTGGTGCCCATGATAAATGTGTGCCGCAGGCAGAGCATGCTGGCATCCACAAGTTTGTGTTTGAGGTGAAGTGCACCACCAAGACGTTTGTGCCCAAGGAGGCATGTGCCACCACCCAGTACTTCTTGCTAGGCAGCCTCGGCAGGCTGTGCCACTGCCAACCAAGCCTATGCACAAGGTGTGCCATGCCACTTCAACTGAGACCCTGGTGTAGCTGTCTTTGTGCTGCAGTGAACTTTGAACTTTGCAGCCTGTTTACTGCACCCCACTGGTGACCAAGAATAGAGTCCACCCTTGCCAGAATCACTGTCTAATTCTGATGAGGTCTAAAAGCGGCTCCCACTATCATTCTGCTGCCACACTCCTCCAGATTTTAGGTCAAGACTCCAGCTGCCATATCTACCCCCAGAAGTAGGTGCGAAGTGAGACATATGCTGCAGGTCCCCAGTGGAAGCCTACATGAAGTGACTTTACAATAGCAGAGATTTGCTTTAGAGTTGAGTCCTAGAACTGGTCTCTAGGGTTATCTGTACCTAAGTCTTGATACATGCCCAAGGGACACTCAACACCATGGGCAGCCCTACCAAATTCGAGTACACCCAAGTGAAGTGTGAGAATAGGCAAAATACAATGTACAGAAGAACAAGCACCATTGCAAGAATTGTGGATGTTTATGTGCTCGGAAGTATTACTTTTAAAAATGTGTAGACATTCAATTATTGTCCTGCTGGGTTATTGTTGATTGGTTGCACACCCTCAGACTAGTGTCAAGTGCAGAAGGGGTTGTAGATTGCAAAGCCACAGTAGGATACACACGTGGACATTAGAGGCAAATGATCGAAAGAGGCAGCTGAGGCCCAAGAGCTCCTGCTTGCCACGGGGCCCCCTCAACAGAGTCTAAACTTCACTCTAATCGTGACGCCAGCAACTGATTGATCATAGTGTGATTCTACCCTAATAATTTCATTGCTTTGAGCATGTGTTTTACATACATGCAAAGTAAACACTGATTAAGTCAATCAGAGTAATGCTTATTATGTGTCATGTGACTGTATTTCCCGATTCCCCAACAATCACCTTCACCAGTGGTGTTTGCACCCATTCCACTGACTATGATTCAATGTACTGAAGTGCTACTATGCACTGGCAGAAATATTTTGATTACAAATAATGGGGGTACTAAACTACTTTGATTTAAATTGCTTGATGAAGCACCAACTTACGCAGTTTCCTCTTTGGGAAGAAACATTTGGACAACGTTTCTTAAGTTATAAATTGAAAGAATAGCATTCATCAAGTTGTATCAGTGACATACAACATTTAAAATTCCTCCAAATGTGTATTTATGGTTCAAGTTTTGAAAAACATAAAAAATAAATCACACAGTTGGGGCCGAGCTTGCCTGGTCTCAAGATGGCCGCAATGTGATCTAGCTCGCGTTTGCATAGTTGCAATCCTATCAATACCTGCATCATCCGTAACTAAAACTGCCACAAAATCGAAGATTGCTGATGGTGCGGTCACTAGCTGTACCAAAATACCTTCACCTCCAAGAACGACCGATGCAAAGTGTGAATATAGGGTCCGACCTGGCTGCGACGGTGTGGCCTGCTCTGACTCTGTTGTGACCCGAGCAGCCTACGCACGGTACCTGCGGTCGTGGAGGCATGAATTGACGGTTACGACTCAGACCCCTCCGGCTATGCCTGGCTGGTCGAGACTGCACCGGCGGAGTCACCCGGGCGATGGATCCGGCTGTCCGAGAAGTGCTCCTGGTCATGGTGAGGCCTGTGCTGTGCTGCACAGGAGGGACCACAGTGAGAGCGGGGGAGCCTGGGGCCTGCTGCCGCTGTGGCTGATGCCCTCTTGTACAGAGAAGCGTGACAGCTTGAGGCGTCCCCCCCAGCTGGCATTGAAATCAACAACTTTGTGGGAAGAGAGTTTCAGCAATACCTGCGAGCGTAGAGGCGGGAGGTGGCTGCTGTGCATCAGAACTCTCTGCTGTGCTTCACCGGTCAGTGCTGTGCCTGTGGGGTCATTGAGATGCTGGTGCTGACTGCCATGAGGGGCTCCGGAGAGCAGTGAGGCCTGTGCTGCGTGGGTGATACAGTGGTAAGTGCGGAGGGACGCGTGTCCTGCTGCTTCTGCTGCCGGGTCCCTCGTGCGGCCGGTGCCGCATCACGCACAATACATGAAGTAGAGTGGCGGCTTGGAGTGCCGCCCAGCTGGCATTGAACCCGAGGTCAGTGTGTGAATGGGACTTTCACGAGATCCACAGCCCCACGATGCCCTGCACATACTAGGCGTGACTATACACGGTAGCCGGGCCTCCCCCTGGGGGCCAGGAGTTCTGAGGAAGGGCCATTGAAGCAAATAATCCCCCTGTAGTCCCTATCCTGGACTAATTGCGCACCATATTGCCCCAGAACCTCAGAGCAAGGGCAAGACCCAAGCGCATTGACTACAGACTGTTGTTGCTGGAGGGAGTGTACCTAATGTGAGGAGAACCGTTGTGGAAATAACACCAACTCCGCTCTTTGTTAACACGTGCCAGTAGGCAGCAGCGACTTACCCATTGGAGTCTGGTAACTGGGTTCCGACATTGGGATAGATTGTGGTGTGGACCCTCCGCCTGTGTGTCCTAGCATTTTGGGAAGCTTTATCTGATACAGACCATCGGGACAATTGGGAAGTCAGACAAAACCTCAACTAAGCTACAGTTTGACCAGCGTAAGTCAACTAGGTCGAGAGAAGATGAAGCGGATGGTGACCTAGGGAGTCAAGGTGCTGCTGGGCCTGAGCCGGGGGGCTGATCTGGGCCACATATTGGAAGCCATGCAGCAGAGCCTATCTACTATAGATGGCAAAATTGACTCTCTCTCCTATCGTATGGATCGTATGTCAGAGAGGATGGACAAGCATGCTGAGAGAATTGACATGGTAGAAAGGAGAGTTTCAGACATTGAAGACCATCACGCCGAAACTGCTAGCTCTCAAAAACAGGTTGGGAAATTAGTAGAATCACTACAGGCAAAAGCGGAAGACCTGGAAGCACGCTCAAGGCGCAATAATATTCGTATAGTCAGTCTCCCAGAGTCTACCCCAACAGGCAACATGGAGATATACGTGGAGACTTTACTCACTACCCTCCTGGGCCGAGAAGTATTCTCTCCCATCTTTGTAGTGGAGCGGGCGCACCGATCGCTCGCACCTAGGCCTCCCCCTGGAGCTCCCCCGTGCCCCATAATAGCGCGAATATTAAATTACCGGGACAGAGACGCTGCATTGCGTAAAGCATGGGAAAGCCGAACACTGCAATATGAGGGCTCCGAGCTCTCACTGTATCCAGATTTCACTCCTCAGGTACAGGAGGCACGCAGACGGTTCGCACCCATCAAGCGTAAGCTAAGACAAATGAACATTGAATATGTTATGCTCTATCCTGCTCACTTGAAGGTCACGATTGATGGGAAAGCGAAAGTCTATATGGTTCCTTGAAATGTGCAACAAGTACTCAAGGGCTACGCCAAATCGCAAGGAGGCAAGAAGACACCTGAGAGAGCGGCGGAGGATAACAACTCACAGAGCCCACTGGATCAAAATGACTGAGACATCGTAACGGGTTCAAATGTGCACTGTGGGTCTCACTTTATCCACAGGGGTGGAGGTGGCTATTCAAGTTAAGGGGGGTAACTGTACCAACTTGTCGCAAGAATAAATAAATAGTGTTGCTTAGCAGTGTGATGCGGGAGGGGACGCTCACATATAAATAAGATCCAGCCGAAATATAGCTGCTTGGACATTCGAAATTGGCGCAATGTGGATTTTTGCCAAACGATAACTATGGATGATTATATGAAGAGGAAGTATAGTTTTAGCAATGTTAAAGTTTGTGACAACTGGCTGGGCACTCACCGCCCTATAGTGTGCCACACACAGTCATTAGAAGGGTTGTTAAGTTTTCAGGGTGGGGATTATTATGTCATGTCAAAAGTTGGGGGACGCGACGTGGGAGGGGGTCAGGGGGTTACTGATTATGCATTGATTTATGGCAGCTGCACGGATATGGTGGAAGGTACTCATTCTGACACCTATGCGTACACTGTGAAATGCGCAATTTGGTTGGAATATGAGCGAGGGGGGTGACCAAACAACGACAGGGGGGGTCACTTTTTGACTTTTTTAACCTGGAATGTAAGGGGGCTAAATGATCAGCGCAAAATTTGCAAGGTGGTTTTATATCTGCACAGACATCACATAGCTGTGGCTATGCTGCAGCAGACTCACTTGGCGCCTGCCACGGGGCTGCTATCGCAGAGAAGAACGAAAGGCTTTTGTGTTGCAGCCGGTTTCCCATCACATGCAAGGGGGTCCTGGTGTGGGTCCGACAGGGAACCAATATCACGGTACGATCGGTTGCTATAGACGCTGAAGGAAGGTATGTTGTTGTTCACTGCCGAAGCGGGAACCTCGAGGTGCGTATAGCTGGAGTGTATGGTTCGAATTACGATAATCCCCAATTCTATCGCACCCTGCACAATAAACTTACCAAACACTCAAAAATGCCCACCTTATGGGGGGTGACTTTAACTGTGTACAATCTCCCGAGCTTGAAAGGTCAAGGGGCCCAGCGCGTTCCCCCTCCACAGCAGCACGGGCTATTGCGGCTATTGCTGAGGCGGATGGCTTTGTTGATGTTTGGCACCACCGCACTCCAGTGGGTAGGGAGTACACACACTACTCGTCAGTGCACGACAAACATAGACGTATAAACTATTGGCTAGCATCTCGTGATTTAATAGTTTTCATGATAAAGTGTGAACATTTGCCTCGCACGTAATCGGACCATTCCCCGGTTGCGCTACAACTGAAAATGGATGACCTCCAGCCCAGGACCCGAATGTGGCGCTTTCCTCAGTACTCCTTGTTAAACGAGGTATTCAAGGTTGAAGTATCAAGAGAAATAGATCTTTTCTTTACCACTAACCTCGGTAGTGTCCCAAAAATGTCCACAATATGGGAGACTTTTAAAGCCTACATTAGGGGGGTGGTTATAACAAAACACGCCGGGTTGCTGCGCTCCATTAGAGGGAGAATGCAGAAGCTAGAGACAGAATTAACGGACCTGGAGCAACAATTGATTGTGGAGTCTTCTCCTGACACCCTAGCACAGATTAAAACTAAGATAGATGAATATAACGACGAGGCCGAAACGGAAGTAGTACAGTTGGGGAAATATGCAACTGCGAAAATTTACGGGGAGGGGGAGAGACCAGGTGCAACATTGGCAGCACTCTCCCGACCAGTTGGGGGGTCGGGTGAGGTGTTGGAGCTGTGTGATGAGAATGGTACAACACTAAACAGGGCTGCACAGATAGCGGACAGATTTTGATCTTATTGTGCAGAGCTCTACACCTCACGCACGTTCGACTCGGAGGAGATGGATGAAGAATACTTATCATACATAGCCATGAAGTGGCTTTCAAATGCACACAGGGAACACTTGATGGTGCTGTTGCGCCCCACTGAAATAACCGCAGCGTTGAGTGCAATGTTCAATCACAAAGCCCCGGGGTCAGATTGGCACTGTAGCATTCTATAAGGACTACCAGGATCAGTTGATTCCACATTTGGTAAATCTATTAGAGGAAATGGCCACAGATAGCATCATGCCTCCTAGCATGAGAGAGGCCACTCTGATTACTCTGTTAAAGAAAGACAAGCCCCCACAACAATGCTCTTCGTACCGACTACTCTCGCTGCTTAATACTGATACCAAACATTTGCCAAAATATTGTCGAACCGGCTCAGCCCTTTGCTTCCTATAGTGGTGACTCCTGAGCAGACTGGTTTCGTATCTACTCGGTCACTAACGAATAACCTACGAACTCTCTTTGGCGCAAGGGTCGGTATCGATCAGGAGGCCAGTGCCGTGGCAATTTTTCTTGATGCCGAGAAGGCCTTCGACTCCGTTGACTGGCAATTTCTGAGAGCTGTGTTGAGATGCGTGGGGGTGGGGGAGATCTTTATTAAGCTAGTGGATGTTCTTTATGAGCAACCCATGGTGCGGGTACGCGTTAACAGACTTCTTTCAGAACCTATACACAACACACGGGGCACGAGGCAAGGGTGCTCCCTCTCCCCCCTACTGTATGTGCTAGCGGCGGAGCCACTGGCGTGCACATTGCATGAGTACCACGGTTACCGCAGAATAAGACTCCCAAAATATAATTTGATAATCAATGCTTACGCAGATGATACGCTCCTTTACGTAAATGAACCTGCAAAGAATCTAATGCCAATACTTCAGGAGGTGGTGCGCTTCGGATAATATTCGGGCTTACGCATTAACTGGAGCAAATCCATTGCATTTCCACTGACCCCTTCTACTCTCCCAGTCATAGTCGCTTATCCCATCGAGTGGTCTTTGGAACCGACTTGCTATCTTGGGGTGCAAGTACATACCGACCCGGACATTGTTGTCCACGAAAATTACGGGCGGGCGATACAGAAACTCTCCGAATCTATTGAGAAATGGATCAGACTACCTCTCTGTCCCTATTGGGTCCAGTATCGCTCCTGAAAATGATTGTATTGCCACGGTTTCTGTTCCTATTTGTTAATATACCTATATTATTACCAAACTCTTTCTTTCGCACCCTGCGGTCCCTTCTGACTCGGCTTGTATGGGCTGGGAAACAGCCACGGGTAAAATGAGATATATTCAAAAAGCCATATTCCGCAGGGGGACTTAACGCCCCTGATTTTGAATTATACTACTGCGCCGCACAGCAGACACATGCATATCAGTGGCTACACAGGACTCAAGACAATCCACAATGGTTCTGCGAGAGGGACGCTGTGCACCCCTTATCACTGCCACCGTTTTTGTTTACAGAGCCACGTAGACGCTTTCATGTATTTGACCCAGTTGGGTGTACTAGAAATCTGCTCTGGAGGGCCGCTGGCAAGCAGGGTATGACTCTGCTCTACTCTCCCAAACTACCAATTCAGTTGTGCAACAGGTTACCAATGGGGAAGGAGAAAGTATACCTCTCAGCAATGCGCGGGCTAGGAATCAACACTGTTGGTGCCTTCTTTCAAGATGGGGTGGTCAAGCAGTGGGATAAGCTACCATCAGACACATTGGACGCCCCCACGGTTGCTAGATTTCATTATTTCCGCACGCGTCACGCACTCCGTGCAGAATTAGGGGGGGATATGGGGGATCCACAGGACTATACACCTCTAATTTATTTACCACGTGCCAAATCCCCACAGAACATGATATCAATTTTGTACACCCTCTCCAATACAGTGACCGGGCCCTTAAACACGAAAGCATTGCATAAGTGGCGTGCGGAATTACAGATAGACGTTACAGATGAACAATGGTCATATTGCTGCACAAACACGAAATCCGTCTCACAAAATGGCAAACATCGCTTAATACACTTTAAGTTTTTGCAAAGAGTTTATTACACCCCAGCTCGCTTGTTTAAGTATGGCCTCAGAGAGGATGATAGATGCACGAGGTGAGGGTATCAGTTGCAAATTTCACACACCTCACCTGGAGCTGCCCTGGAATAGTAGGTTCTGGGAGGCAGTGCATATTGCCCTGCAGGACATGGCAGGGGTGGGTTTGAAGCTGACCCCTTTGGAGGCACTGTTTGGCTACACTAAAGGTACCCTAAGGCCACGAGGAGGCTGTTATCCCTGGGTATTTTAATAGGCAAGCGCAGGATCGCACTGCGATGGATGAGAGGCCCCGTGCCCACATTAAAGGATTAGTGTGCAGATTTAACCTATTGCAGTATACACCCTGAAAATTTCAATGCTCTTATGCCTGTGTGTAGTAAACCAAAGAGCATCTGGGATCCATACAGGGCATATTTGGCAAAACAGGCGGCAGCAACTGAATCAGAGGAGTAACAGAATAGGGCAGGGATTGGTTGATTTAATGATACATAGATAACAGAACCTCAATATGCCCAGAGTCTGCTGCATCTTGTAATCATGACAAGTTGGTTGGTAGCTGATATGTGACGTCATGACCACTGGTTGTCAAACAGTAGTGCATTAGAATTAATGTACAAAGGTTGTACCCTCATAGCTCATGAGGCAGAATGCTGTACCAATCAGACTGTTAATGCCACGATGGGTTTTTCTTTGTCCTTGCTGCTGCTGCACTTAACGTAATGATTATTGAAAATAATGTTTGTATGCAAAACGAAAATAAAGTTTAAAAAAAAAATCACACAGAAAAGACCACAGACTTTGTGGCTATCTTTTCATGCCAATTTCTAAGGGCATAATTATGACTACGGCAATCCGATGGACCACTGTAGCCATGGTGGGAGTGCAGGCACCGCCGGTGCGACCACCCTATTACAAGTTGGGCAGTCGGGCCACCATGGGACCACCACAACCTCCAGGGATCAGAGATCCCTGGCTGTGTTGCAGCAGTCTTGAGGCTGCAAAATGTTTAGAGGTACCACTGCGGGACCGCAAAGCATATTACGAGTCGCCTCTCTACCACGGTTTTCTGGAGGTGAGCCACTCATAAAAACTGTGGTGGAGAGGACTGTTGCCATGGGGTGCATGCAGGGGGGCACATGTGCCCCATGTGTGCATACACCCCAGTTCCTGCATGACATGGTCTGCAGAGTCCATGCCGTGGAGGAACTGCCTTTGACGCTCCCATTACAGTGTCCTTTTTCAGAGGCACCGCCGTTGGAAAGCCAAAGAAATGAACACCAGACACAAGAAAACTTGTGATCTGTCGGGCGGTGCTCACATGGCCTTGGCGGGGTGGGAGTGGGTGAGCGGTGTGGCAGCCCAGCTGCCACACCGCCAAAGTCATAATCGGGCCCTCGGTCTCATACCCCATTGACAGCCCAGGGAACATATTTGCATCCACTACAGAGAATTACTAGCAGCTCTGCAGAATTCTCGTCCTAGTATCCTCAAGACTAAATCATACATTACTGTTGAAAGCACCCACGAACTGATAAATATTTTCAGACATCTAGCTTTATATGCAAGGCATTGTTTTTATGTTTTATACTTCTTTAGAATTGCTCAACACTGTATTTAAATACATCTAAAGAAAATACAATAATATTGGTCCACTACTGTGTTATAATTAAAACAATTGCACACATATACCTGATACAAGCTGAACATCTGTTCCTTTTGAAGTTGAAACAAAGTTCAGAAAGTTTTGAAAAAAATGTAGCCCACACAAGCACAGCTGTAACTACCTTGGTATGTATCGGAAAGACTTACAGCGTCATTTAGAGCCAAGTCAGCGAAGGTCATGGCCTCTGCTTCACTAAAGTAGCACCGCGCACCTAATTTAGAGATCCACACCAAGCAAGCAAGGATCTCACTGTACTGACTACAATCAAAATTTGAACAAAGAAGTACAGGGCAACATTGGCTTCTATCAAAATTGCATTATACAAATTCATATGCAGTAAAACGTGACATAAGTGCAGACAAAGCAGTACTCAGATTGTGAATATATTTACACAATGAACAACATAATGACCTACTGTTCCCAGTAGTTGTATATATTATTTGAAGTAGTTGAAAGCAGGGTAATTTGAGTGAATCCACAGTCCATTCATATTAATTGTATATACCAAGGATATGGGAAAGCTTGTCGATGTTTTGATCCCATTAAATTTAAAGGGTCTCTTCAGGACATAATCATCTGACTACCACACCTACACATTTCAGAAATAAAAACTAGTGCTCCACCTTATTTGCTTTCATCATCATCCCATTGTTCTGAGTTACTCACCGCTTTTCAAGGGATGTAATCATATTTCGTGAATTCATCACTCGATCTCTAAGTCATCTATGGTAAAAACCAAATGGTCCAAGTTATTGTAAATACCTGGTAGACACTCTCATCACTCTAGTAACAGGAGCTACCAATTTGTGCATCCAGCATGAGGGGCCACCACTAGTTCAAATTTATCTTATAACCGGTCCTAGGATGCTTGTTTCCAGTCCAGGGAGGACCTGGCTTGGCAGTTCAGGCTGGAATGTTCCCATGAGGCACAGGGTCAAGACTGATTTGCATATGGCTGGGTTCAATCTGGAATGGCATGGTGAGCAAAAAAACGATGGATTTAGGCCCAGATCTCTGTACTGGAGTGAATGTATGACATTGTTCTGCATTCTGTCCATCAACTGTTGTTTTTGCATTTGTCACCCGAGTGGGACGGGTATGCCCAGACGTGGGTCCCGTGCTCTCCATGCCACTGGAATCAAGCTATCCTGGCTGAAGAGGGGTGAAACCTCGAAACCGGTCCTAGGATGCTTGTTTCCAGTCCAGGGAGGACCTGGCTTGGCAGTTCGGGCTGGACTGTTCCCATGAGGCACAGGGTCAAGACTGATTTGCATATGGCTGGGTTCAAACTGGAACAGCATGGTGAGCAAAAAAACGATGGATTTAGGCCCAGATCTATGTACTGGAGTGAATGTATGACATTGTTCTGCATTCTGTCCATCAACTGTTGTTTTTGCATTTGTCACCCGAGTGGGACGGGTATGCCCAGACGTGGGTCCCGTGCTCTCCATGCCACTGGAATCAAGCTATCCTGGCTGAAGAGGGGTGAAACCCCGAAACCGGTCCTAGGATGCTTGTTTCCAGTCCAGGGAGGACCTGGCTTGGCAGTTCGGGCTGGACTGTTCCCATGAGGCACAGGGTCAAGACTGATTTGCATATGGCTGGGTTCAAACTGGAACGGCATGGTGAGCAAAAAAACGATGGATTTAGGCCCAGATCTATGTCCTGGAGTGAATGTATGACATTGTTCTGCATTCTGTCCATCAACTGTTGTTTTTGCATTTGTCACCCGAGTGGGACGGGTATGCCCAGACGTGGGTCCCGTGCTCTCCATGCCACTGGAATCAAGCTATCCTGGCTGAAGAGGGGTGAAACCGTGAAACCGGTTCTAGGATGCTTGTTTCCAGTCCAGGGAGGACCTGGCTTGGCAGTTCGGGCTGGACTGTTCCCATGAGGCACAGGGTCAAGACTGATTTGCATATGGCTGGGTTCAAACTAGAATGGCATGGTGAGAAAAAAAACGATGGATTTAGACCCAGATCTCTGTACTGGGGTGAAAGTATGACATTGTTCTGCATTCTGTTCATCAACTGTTGTTTTTGCATTTGTCACCCCGAGTGGGACGGGTATGCCCAGACGTGGGTCCCGTGCTCTCCATGCCACTGGAATCAAGCTATCCTGGCTGAAGAGGGTGAAACCCCGAAACCGGTCCCTAGATGCTTGTTTCCAGTCCAGGGAGGACCTGGCTTGGCAGTTCGGGCTGGACTGTTCCCATGAGGCACAGGGTCAAGACTGATTTGCATATGGCTGGGTTCAAACTGGAATGGCATGGTGAGCAAAAAAACGATGGATTTAGGCCCAGATCTCTGTACTGGGGTGAATGTATGACATTGTTCTGCATTCTGTCCATCAACTGTTGTTTTTGCATGTGTCACCCCGTGTGGGACGGGTATGCCCAGACGTGGGTCCCGTGCTCTCCATGCCACTGGAATCAAGCTATCCTGGCTGAAGAGGGGTGAAACACCGAAACTGGTCCTAGGATGCTTGTTTCCAGTCCAGGGAGGACCTGGCTTGGCAGTTCGGGCTGGACTGTTCCCATGAGGCACAGGGTCAAGACTGATTTGCATATGGCTGGGTTCAAACTGGAATGGCATGGTGAGCAAAAAAACGATGGATTTAGGCCCAGATCTCTGTACTGGGGTGAATGTATGACATTGTTCTGCATTCTGTCCATCAACCGTTGTTTTTGCATTTGTCACCCCGAGTGGGACGGGTATGCCCAGATGTGGGTCCCGTGCTCTCCATGCCACTGGAATCAAGCTATCCTGGCTGAAGATGGGTGAAACCCCGAAACCGGTCCTAGGATGCTTGTTTCCAGTCCAGGGAGGACCTGGCTTGGCAGTTCGGGCTGGACTGTTCCCATGAGGCACAGGTTCAAGACTGATTTGCATATGGCTGGGTTCAAACTGGAACGGCATGGTGAGCAAAAAAACGATGGATTTAGGCCCAGATCTCTGTACTGGAGTGAATGTATGACATTGTTCTGCATTCTGTCGATCAACTGTTGTTTTTGCATTTGTCACCCGAGTGGGACGGGTATGCCCAGACGTGGGTCCCGTGCTCTCCATGCCACTGGAATCAAGCTATCCTGGCTGAAGAGGGGTGAAATCCCGAAACCGGTCCTAGGATGCTTGTTTCCAGTCCAGGGAGGACCTGGCTTGGCAGTTCGGGCTGGACTGTTCCCATGAGGCACAGGGTCAAGACTGATTTGCATATGGCTGGGTTCAAACTGGAATGGCATGGTGAACAAAAAAACGATGGATTTAGGCCCAGAACTCTGTACTGGGGTGAATGTATGACATTGTTCTGCATTCTGTCCATCAACTGTTGTTTTTGCATTTGTCACCCCGAGTGGGACGGGTATGCCCAGAAGTGGGTCCCGTGCTCTCCATGCCACTGGAATCAAGCTATCCTGGCTGAAGAGGGGTGAAACCCCGAAACCGGTCCTAGGATGCTTGTTTCCAGTCCAGGGAGGACCTGGCATGGCAGTTCGGGCTGGACTGTTCCCATGAGGCACAGGGTCAAGACTGATTTGCATATGGCTTGGTTCAAACTGGAATGGCATGGTGAGCAAAAAAACGATGGATTTAGGCACAGATCTCTGTACTGGGGTGAATGTATGACATTGTTCTGCATTCTGTCCATCAACTGTTGTTTTTGCATTTGTCACCCCGAGTGGGACGGGTATGCCAAGACGTGGGTCCCGTGCTCTCCATGCCACTGGAATCAAGCTATCCTGGCTGAAGAGGAGTGAAACCCCGAAACCGGTCCTAGGATGCTTGTTTCCAGTCCAGGGAGGACCTGGCTTGGCAGTTCGGGCTGGACTGTTCCCATGAGGCACAGGGTCAAGACTGATTTTCATATGACTTGGTTCAAACTGGAATGGCATGGTGAGCAAAAAACGATGGATTTAGGCCCAGATCTCTGTACTGGGGTGAATGTATGACATTGTTCTGCATTCTGTCCATCAACTGTTGTTTTTGCATTTGTCACCCCGAGTGGGATGGGTATGCCCAGATGTGGGTCCCGTGCTCTCCATGCCACTGGAATCAAGCTATCCTGGCTGAAGAGGGGTGAAACCCCGAAACCGGTCCTAGGATGCTTGTTTCCAGTCCAGGGAGGACCTGGCTTGGCAGTTCGGGCTGGACTGTTCCCATGAGGCACAGGGTCAAGACTGATTTGCATATGGCTGGATTCAAACTGGAATAGCATGGTGAGCAAAAAAACGATGGATTTAGGCCCAGATCTCTGTACTGGGGTGAATGTATGACATTGTTCTGCATTCTGTCCATCAACTGTTGTTTTTGCATTTGTCCCCCGAGTGGGACGGGTATGCCCAGACGTGGGTCCCGTGCTCTCCATGCCACTGGAATCAAGCTATCCTGGCTGAAAAGGGGTGAAACCCCGAAACTGGTCCTAGGATGCTTGTTTCCAGTCCAGGGAGGACCTGGCTTGGCAGTTCGGGCTGGACTGTTCCCATGAGGCACAGGGTCAAGACTTATTTGCATATGGCTGGGTTCAAACTGGAATGGCATGGTGAGCAAAAAAACGATGGATTTAGGCCCAGATCTCTGTACTGGGGTGAATCTTTGACATTGTTCTGCATTCTGTCCATCAACTGTTGTTTTTGCATTTGTCAATTAGATTGTGTCTTCCTCTAACACATAGACGAGGCTTCCATTTTTTTTAAAGAGTCCAACGTGACTAATCTTTTGATAATGCTATTGAACCTGGTCCCGTGGGTTTAGAGGGATGTCCATATTAAGTATACTCTGGCTCCAGTGAAGACACTAGGGGGCATATTTATAATAAAGTGGCGGAGCGCGGGTCAGCTCCAAAATAGCAAACGAGGTGCTCCGTCACTTTAGAAATACAGGGATGCACCGCATTTACAATAATACAGTGCACCCCTGCATTTCTCCCTGCGCTAGCTCTAAATAAAGCTGCCTAGCACCAACGCACGCAAGGGTGCCTGCATTGTGGAAATGATTGTTTATTGGCAGGAAGCTGTCCCTTCCTGCACATAGGCAATCCAGAATGGCGATTTGAAACTTCTATGTGTGCTGCATTGTGCAGCACACATAGAAGTTGCAAATCGTCATTTTTAATGATTGTTTATGTACAGGAAGGGACACCTTCCTGCCCATAAACAGTCACTCATGGCAATTTGCTGTTTCTATGGGTGGTGCACATTGCAGCACAAATAGAAACAGCAAAAATGAGGTGAAATAGAGCATTTCCCCTCGTTTCGCCGTGTTGACACCAGGTTTTCCCTGGACTTAATTTTGGCACTGCCCCATATTTATGCCACTCTTTCAAATATGGGGCAGCATCAAAATCAATGGGTGTTGCGGCAGAACGCCCACTGCAACACTCATTGCCCACCCCTTTCACGCTAAGTATAGCGTGAAAGGGTGTCTTATTTACAAGGCAGCGTTAAGCCATGTTAAGTGGCCTAACTCCACCTTGTAAATAAGGTGAAGCCCCTTTTGTCACAGGAACGTCTTTAAAAGTGACGTTCCTGTGGCAATAGGATGCCCCTAGATGTTGATAAGGGTGTAACCATGTTTGTTGCTCTCATTAAGCAAACATTGTTTTATTATTAAGATCAAACTTCCAAAACATGATTATGTTGCTTCAAAACAAAAAAACTGTGGCCACAACAGGCAGGGAGCTTTCTCACAGTGTATGGTACCGGTTGTGTGTTTTCCTTACACCGGACCACAAAGTCTCACAAGGCTGTCACAGGTAAAGAGAATGAGTAATAGTTCACATGACCCATGAGGCCTATGGTTTCCCAGACCCATTTAGAGGTGGGCAGAGTGCCATGTTTGCTCTGGCTGATCCCAAGTAACTCTACCAGTGCAAATCTTTGAACTAGTAGCCATTCTGCCACTGGCTGATAGTGACAGTCACCAGCCCTATTTAGGTTAGTGCGACCATCACTAGATTTTCCTGCCCGTGACCATCCTACAGGGCATAATAGTCCCAGTCACTGAAATTGATCAATGTCTTGACTCACAGGTTGGAATTTCCCGATGGATCAAGCCCATTAGTTTTCTTTCGAACTACAATCTCCAGTTGTGTAGGGTTGTTTTTCAGACATAATAGTTTGCCGAGCCAGTGCAACAAGCGTGGTGCCCACATGTCAAACTTCACAACCCTCACAGCGGCCTTTACATCTGCAGTTAAAATGACGGCTTCAGAGATCCTCGTCTACGGGGCCTCTGTTAGGGAATCGGAGCCTGCACTGAACTGAACTGAACCTCCCGATAGGGTCTAAATGACCCTCTCTGATATGACCAGTAAATAATCAAGCCATTACTGACTTTCTTAACCTTTTGAAAGGATCCTTCAGCATTTTACATGTCCTTTCTTTTGTTGGCATGCTGCTTGTATTGTGTGCATTTTTCTTCACCTTTTTGTTTGTGCAGCAGTAAGACAGCACTCTCCTGTCTTTCAGCTAGGTTTGAGCTATATTAGTATCAAATACATACATGAATCATATATATCTTTTTGGCTGTTAATTACTTAACCAGAAGGCCTTTTCTTTGCCTGTGTACAGTATTGCCCTGCATTGTGGGAAGGAAGTTGAGGCCCGGGCCGGGGAGGCAAAGCCGGACCAAATGGGGGCCCGGGTAGAACGCCCTCCGGAGGCGGGGTTCCTCCCCCCACCCCTATTAGCATACCGGCTAGGCCGGCGGGGGTCAGGATTGGCCCCCGGAACAAAAGGCAGCCCCCACCCAATCAGGGGGGCGACCAGGATAGCGAGTGGGGGGGATAAGAGGGGCCAACGGCCAGGAGCAGGCACATTCCCCCCCCATCGCAGGAAGTAGAGAAAGAATTACCGATCGCTGGCTGCTGGACGGCGTTGCTGGCTACTGGACTGCATCGACGTTGGAGCGGCAGTACGGAGGACGAGCCTGTGCCAAACCCCCTGTCTCGGGCCCCGGGATCGCCACGAAGGTCAGCGGTGAGAGCAGCGTGAGCGGAGCCTCCACCCCCACCATCGTCACCGAAGGCAGCCTGGGTCTCGTGGTCGGCGGGAGCAGCGTGAGCAAGAGCCTCCACCCCCACCGGGGTCAGCCGGGGTCCGCTGCACCGAGAGGCAGGCGCTGGGTACAACTAGGCGGCGGCCAGGAACAGCGTGTCGGAGCAACCCCCGCCTGCTCACAACTGCGAGAAACGGCAGTGCAGGAGCGGGCATCAGCCGCGATCGGGCGGGTTTCGCGCCCATTTTCAAAAACCAATACCGCGCTTGGCGGGAGCAGCCGGCGAGTGGAAGTCGACAGAAAGCGGTGGGAGTTGCGTGAACTGAGCCTTCACTCCCGCCGCAGTTGAACGACGCAATGACCAGGTGACCGGCTCGAGCCTCCACCCTCAGAGGAGCACGTGGGAAGCCAGCTGATCGCCGGCGAGGAGGCGGAGGCCTTAAAGAGACACGCACCGGTAATTACCGGGTTTGAGGCTTGGCTTGCGGCAAGGAGCGGGAACCCTGGCAAAGGCAGGAGAGAGTAAGCCAAACAGCAACAGGGCCTGCCTGTAACTGGAAACGGACGTAGAAAAGGCGGCCCACACCCTCAAAAAGCAGTGCAAAGTGCAACAAGGATATTCCAGGGCAACCCCCAACACAAGAAGGGTCAAGCAATCAACAGGACCTAAGAGAGGGGTCAACAAGAGGAAACAGAGATGGCAAGCAGGAAGACTGCGCCGGGGAGGAAGACACAGCCCCCAGCCCGGTTCAGAGAGCAACGAGAGACGCCAGCACCACCAAAGAAAGCCCCAACGAGACGTGACGGGGGACCAGACCTAGACGAGGACCTCCAAGCCATGCTGGAGCAAGCCAGGACCCTGGTGGCACTAAAAGGACGGAGCTGGGTGGACCAGCAAATCAAGGACGGGACCCAGCGAAGCGGGAAAAGGCCCCGCCAGGCATCCCCAGCACGACCACTCACAAAGAAGGCAGCGACAAGGGGGCATGCAGCGAAAACGGCGGCCCAGGAGAAAAGCCCAAAGAAAGCAACAACAAAGGGGCAGGCAGCCAAAACGGCGGCCCCTGGGAAAAGCCCGAGGAAGGCGGCGTCAAAGGGGCATGCAGCCAGATCGGCGGCCCCTGAGAAAAGCAACAAAGAACATGACAACAAGGGAAGGAACAACCCACGAGCAAGAAGCAAAAGGGCGGCAACTCCAGAGCTGGTGTATAGCTCGGAATCGGTGGAGAGCAGCGAGGAGGAGGGGTCTGTAGCCAGCACGGCGGCCCCTCGGGAGAGACACGGGCAAAACGAGGACAGAAGCTGCAGGGGAAGTGGTAAGCATGACGCACCTGAAAGCGCGCAAGGGCTCAGGGAAGGTCAGAGAGCGCAGAGCGGCATAGGGCAGAACATGCATAGGGGAACACATTTAGGGGTAAACAACTTAGCCATGCCAGGGTCATGGCCCATGCAACCCCCGTGGCAGGCAGGGTTAGGCCAAGGGCAACCAGAATTTCAAGGGGAATCCTGGGCCAGGGGGGCAGCACAGACAGCACCCTGGATGCCCTGGTGGCAATGGCCAGGCATGGCCCCATTTCCTGGGCCCCCCGCATGGGGCAGCAGCCCGGCACCCGAGCCCAGGGTGGGAAAGGAAGGCCCAACAGGGGGAGCACCAGACAAGGAGGCAGATGCGCCAACACAGGCGCAACAGGGGGTGACAGCAGAAACCGAGGTAGCCCCGCAGGGGAGCACAGGGACCTGCGGGGGGAGCAACCCAAGTACAAACAAGGGCGGAGAAGGGCAGGATCGTAACGGAAAGCCAGCCAATGAGTACCTGCGCCACTCCCCGAGCGACCCGCCCACAACAACAAAATTGATAGGGATGGCCAACCTCATCCCACTTACTGTGAAGGAGAGGATTTGGAGGAAAGAATTTATAGACATCTTTACATTACTAGAAGTGCGACAAGCAGGGCTAGACCTGACGGCACAGGATAAAAAGGACGATGATAGGAGGACACCCAGAAAGCCCAGAGTGGAGAGATCGATAGAGAACTGGTTGAGGGCATTCAGAACGCTAGCATGCGTTTTTATTGAGAAATTCCCAAAGAGCGCTGCAGCGCTGTTCTTATATGAGGAGAAGGTGCATGAAGCACAGCAGCAGTATCAGGGCGAGGCATGGCTACAATACGACAAGGGTTTTAGGGAAAAAATGCAAGTATGGCCAATAATGGAGTGGGACTGCCAAGACATGGAAGGGTTCTCAAAACACATGGTGGCAGCCAGGGAAGGTGTTGGCACCAAAGAGTACAGTTTTCGTCCCTATGGGAGTAAGGGCAAATTCGAGGGCCAAGGGAAAGACTTCAAGGGCAAGAACCAGGCAGGGCACAAGTCGAATAAAACATGTTGGAAATTCGACAAAGATGAATGCAAATGGGGGGCGTCATGCAGGTTCAAACACGCTTGTGGGTCATGCGGGGGTAACCACCCCACCATACGCTGCAGACGGAACACAGGGCCAGGGGCTGGCAAGGATAAGACCAATACAAAGAAGTGAGGCGCAGGCCCCGCTAGGCAGGGGCAGCAGGGAAAGGGGCGGAGGACAGACGCTACCAACACCCATCAGGACAGGCAGATTACTGCACTTATTACAAGGTTACCACAAACCAACAGATAGACAACTATTGGCAGAAGGGTTCACGCAAGGTTTCCCCATCCCTTACAAAGGACCCGAGGGCGTGCGGGACAGTCTGAACTTAAAATCAGTGAGGGACAACCCTGGGGTGGCAAAAGGGAAGGTGGAGAAGGAAGTACAACTGGGGCGGGTGGCCGGCCCTTTCCATGCACCCCCCCTAAAAAACCTGGTGGTGTCTCCACTCGGGGTAGTCCCCAAAAAGGATCCAGGAAAATTCCGGCTGATCCATCACCTGTCCCACCCAGAGGGGGAATCCATCAATGATTGGTTGGACCAATGCGCTTGCACGGTGGCATGCGCGTCAGTAGATGATGCAGTCGACTTAATCAGACAAGAAGGAATGGGCGCCCTGATGGCAAAATCTGACATAGAGGCGGCCTTTAGGTTATTGCCAGTACACCCTGACAGCTACCATCTGTTAGGCTTCAAGCTAGAGGGCCAATACTACTCCGATAAATGCCTACCCATGGGGTGCTCGATATCATGCGCATATTTCGAGGCTTTCAGTAGTTTCCTGGAGTGGGAGCTGGGTGCCAGAGCGCCAAGAGGCGGGCGGGTCCACTACTTAGATGACTTCCTGTTTATTGGAAAAGAAGGCACGAGGGATTGTGAGACACTGCTAGGCACATTTATACAGATGGCGCAGGAGCTAGGTATACCCCTGGCGCAGGACAAAACGGAAGGCCCTACCACAAAAATATCCTTCCTGGGAATTGAGTTGGACTCAGTAGCAGGGACATGCAGGTTACCACCGGAGAAGGTGGCGGACCTGCGCGGCAGCCTACAAAAGTTGAGGCAGCAAAGAAAGGCAACACTTGGCGAGATACAACAAGTACTTGGGAAGCTAAACTTCGTCACAAGGGTGATCCCAGCTGGGCGCACATTCGCAAGGCGTTTAGCATGGCTAACCAGGGGCATGACACACAAGCACCACAGGGTCCGCATCACACAAGGGGTGAAGGAGGATCTGGAGCAGTGGGACGGCTTTCTGGCGGATTTTAATGGCACCCTGATATGGCGAGACCCCTGGATACAAGCTAGCGAATTGGAACTCTACACTGACGCAGCAGGGGGTTATGGTTTTGGGGCAATCCTAGGGACCGCATGGTCAGCAGGGCAGTGGCCAGAAGCCTGGCACGGCGCCGGAATGACAAAGAATATATCCCTGCTAGAATTATTCCCCATAGTGGTGGCTTTCCACATCTGGGCCCAGCGGTTGGCAAATAGGCAGATTACGCTGTGGTCAGACAACCATGCAGTGGTACAAGCTATCAACACAGGGGCGGCAAAATGCCCTGCAGCGCAAACTAGTCGGCTATCAATTAACAGGCAACATAGCGCTTAGGGCGAGACACATCCCTGGAATAGACAACTCAGTCGCGGATGCCATTTCTCGTTTTCAGTGGGAGAAATTCAGAACACTCGCCCCAACGGCAGACAGAGAGATGACCCCCATGCCAGAGGAAGCGTGGGCCTGGGTGGAAAGGGTTTGAAGACACTGCTGAACAATGCACTGGCCCCAAAAACAAGCAACCGATACAGTAAGTGCTGGGATACTTTCAGGGTCAGGACAGGACTAGAAGGGAACCAGTGGGCCTCTCAGGAGGAGGTCCTGGATTTCATTGACTGGGCGTTTGTAGCAGGGAAGACAAAAACCTGGGCCCAGGCACATCTGAATGCAGTAGCATACTACTCAAAATTGGGGGAGCAGGCAGACCCAACCAAGGCGTTCAAATGCAGAAGGGCAATAAAGGGATGGGGCAGGTTGCAACAGCCGAAGAAAGACGCAAGGCGACCTATACACTTTAACATGCTGCAAGGGATGCTGGGGGCACTGGCAGAAGTGTGCTCCTCTAAGCCGGAGAGAGCACTCTTTCGCGCAGCTTTCGCGGTGGCATTTTTTGGGGCTAACAGGGTCAGCGAGCTTGTAGCCCCATCAGTTAAGGATCCGGGGGCAGCATGCATCCACATAAAAGATGTAGAAATAGGCGAAGGTCACATGACCGTACGGCTCCGGCGGTCCAAGACAGACCAGACAGACAAGGGGAAGTTGACCAAAATACACTGCATCAAGGATGCGACCTGCTGCCCGGTGTGCCTATTGAAGGAGCACCTAGGGCACAAGGCACCGAGCCAGGGGCCACTTTTCAGGCATAGGGACGGGGCATTCCTCAGCCGTTTCCAATTCATAGCAGTAATGAGAAAAACCCTGGAGACAATGGGTCTCCCCGAGCGCGCATATGGCTCCCACTCTTTCAGAATAGGGGCGGCCACGACGGCAGCAGGGCTAGGTTTGGAGGAGGGACTGATCAAGGGAATAGGGCGCTGGACATCCAGCACATTCAAATGCTACATACGCCCAACAACGTACTGAGTCTGAATTCTCCCGCCCCTTCCAGGTCCTGGAAATCCGCGAAAGAGGGCGTGGATCATGGGACACGCCTACGTGACGCGGGCACAGAAGTGGGCGGCGGCCAGACGCGAATTCGGCGGGATATGGCTGCGGAAAACCGAAATCGAATGGTGGGTGCGCCCGGGAATGACTTGGGACCAACTGCTACCCGCGGCGCAGGAAGCATTGAGACGAGGTGGCAGGCCAGACGCGGTAGTGGTCCACCTAGGGGGGAATGACTTAGCAAAAGTAGGAAGGCGGGTGCTATTAGAGGACATGCAGAAAAGCCTAACAGCTTTGGCACACCTGATCCGCCCCGCAGAGGTAATCTTCTCTGAGATCATAGTGAGGAGGGCCTGGCGGGGGGCGGTGGAGAAATCCAGAAGGAGACTGAATATCACCATGGCCAAAGTGTGCAAGGCCAATGGATGGGGTTTCGTGAGGCACGGTTTTATAAACTTGAGGTCCCCAGGGTACCACCTGGATGATGGGGTACACCTCACCGGGGTGGGAATGGACATGTTCCTGCTGAACATTATGGGGATCCTGGAGCAAAGGGGTTTCAACTAGGAAAAAGGGAGAGCCCGGAATTGGGGGGAGCTCCCTCCGATCAAGAAACCGTAGGAAGCGTGGCGGAACAAACACAAGGAAGCTAGTAGAAAGAGTGAAATACTAGAAGGTAGATGGAGGGCTCCCACAGTGTCCTTGGGATGCCTCACGGCAGGGGCACTGAGGGAGCCAAGGGGCGGCGTGCCGCCATAAGAAAATAGACGTGATGCTCCCGCAGGAACCTTGGGATGCCTCACGGCAGGGGTACCGAGGGAGAAGATGGAAGGACGCAGCCTCAAGAAAGGTAGAGTAGATGCTCAAGTAAGGTCCTTGGGATGCCGCACGGCAGGGACCCCTGGGAGAACGGAGGGCCCACGAAAGGGTACAGGGCGAGCGGGACGGCACTTGCAGCCCGGGCAGGTCCAGACGGACACCCTCCAAAATCGGTAGCAAGCTGAAGCCTAGACCCGTGATTCAGAGGCCCAAAAAGGGGGGCCCTCCCCTCCCAGGAAATTGAGGAGGCTGGGTCCATAATGCAAGAAAAGGAATTGCAATGAGCAATAGATGTAAAGGTAGAACATGGACATTGAATACAGTATGACCATGAACATTGGAAATGCATAACAATTTTGTAAGAATTTTATGTGATGAATAAACTGCGACCTTTTCAGGCACCAAAGAATGTTGTCAGTGGTAATTTAAGGTAAAAGCACGCAGTGTTATTGGGTAACAACGGAAGGGAGCGGGGCGGGACGACTCGCCGCCTGGAGGGGGTTTTGATAATCAATCAGTCGCTGCTCGTCACCACTTCCTGATCACTGCACACATCTTTTATTGCAAATCCAGATATTGGGGTAGTGCTGTTGTTGTTCTTAAATACCTTTTGGGGTGGCCAGGATCCCATGGCCTCCTTCTGGGTCCAAACCTGACAAACAAAGGCAGGTCACCCTAAAGTGATTTTTTAAATGCAATGAAATAGAGAAAAAACAAGCAGATGTGCCCATGACGATCTTGGACTAGATTATTCCCCTTTTGCCTTTTGGTCTAAATTGCCATGCCCTGTACCCTCATCAATTCAATGAGATTGACCAGCATAATAAGTATTTGTTCATGCCACCAGTGTGTGACAATCAGTATCACAAGTTAAAACTCAAGCAGAGAAATCTCAACCCTACCCACTTCCGAGGTCGGCAAAATAAAAACCATTAATTTTTGGTAATTATATTGCCTGTTTTAATAAATCTTTGAAACTGCAAATTTGTTAGCCCTATGGAGAGAGGGCTTTTTTTATCCACAGGCAAGGGAACATGCATGCCCGGTTTCTCCATTTAATGAATTGGGCATTACTTCTTTTTTTATTTGATTTGACTTGCAAACTTCTAGAGCGCGCAAATGACCGAGAGCGTCTTGGCGCTAGCATAGTTATACATCCAATCACAGAAACGCTAATAGCAGGTACATAGACCACCTGTGTTATGAGGGGCAGGAGAAGAACAACCAGGGGGCAGATTTACAAGGATCTGACGCATCTGCATAGATGCGTCAGTTTCCTTGCGTCATCGCCGAATGTCCTTGCGCCACTATGGATGCGCTGTATTTACAATACAGTGCTCCATGGTGCAAGGATTAACAGATGCGTCAGAAATTCTGACGCATCTGTTTGCAGAAAAGTGACGCATTGGTGGAGTTGCTCATGAAAGCGACGCAACTCAAACAATGCGCCCCAACAGATGGGCGAGTCCCATTCAAAAAGCCCTGCGTCATTCCTTACGCCTGGTCTGAGCAGGCGTAGGGATTTTGACGCAGTGAAGGCATAGAATGACGCAGTGAAATCTTGTAGATTTCACTGCGTCAGTTCTACATGGCTTTTTGCGTGGGAATGCCCACCTTGCATATATGATACCTGATGCAGGTAAAATGTGACGCAGGGCTTTACAACATGACGCATCTCCCTAGATGCGTCACGTTGGAAATTGGCAGCATTGTTTACTCCGCCGATGCGTCACAAAAGTGACGCAACGGCGGTGCAAAAGTGTCTCAAGGGGGCTTGTAAATCTGCCCCCAGGTTTTTAAATGCTTGTGGAAACAAAGCAGATTAGTCTGGCTTTTTATATGCTGGGGCAACCTGTTCCAAAGAGCACCCGTGGAATGAACATAACTACGGGAGCCCCAGGCCACTTTCTTTGTTCTAGAAACTGTTACTGAGCTGGACATGTCAGACCATAGGGGTCATCTGAATTTCTGAGATATTCTGGGCTTGACCCATGTAGCGCTTTATGTGCCAAGCACAAGCCTTAAAAGCACTCCTCTTCCTTACGGGAGTCAATGAAGCTCATCCAAAGCGCCTGCTACAGACTTAAACTTAGGAATGTTTTTCAAAAAATGACAAGCAGCATTTGGTAGCATCTGTAACTTGTTTAGTGATCTCTGTTTAATGCCCAGATAAAGGGCATTACAGTAGTCAGGCCTAGACAAGACCAAACTATCACCACTGTTTTTTCAAGTCAAAAGAGATAAAAGGTAATACTTTCTTCAACATTTTTAAGATAAAGAAACAAGATGAAGATAACTCAAATGATAACTCTGCATCAAAAATGACACCTAGATTCCCTACTTTGGATACTGGCATTGGAAGGGTGCCAAGAGACTCAGGCCACCATGCATGATCCCAGAAATTGATCTCCTTCCCAAAGATGAGGACTTCAGTTTTCTGGGAATTCAGTTTTAAACACTTTTTGCTCATCCAGCTATCTATTCCTTACATGCATCTATTAAACAGATCAGCCACCTACGTCACACTGCTGGAAATCGATACCACTATTTGCGTATCATCGGCATACACAATTGAGGCAAAGCCAAAAGAATGGATATGCTTGGCTAAAGCAGCCACGTAGATATTAAAAAGATCTTCACCTCAGTCATAATACATGAAGCTCTGCCCCCAACCAGCCTTCCCACTTCCATTCTGTCCCAATATGTAGTCTTTTTTCTATTTTCCTGGGCAATCAAAAGACTCCTTCTTACACTCAGGTACTTCCTGCTTGCTTGATGTAGATTATTGTGTCTTGGCGTCCTTGAGAGAAGCTGGTGTTTGTAATGTTTGGCATGATGTGGCCAGCTTGGCTGGCTGCTTTCCTCAGTATACCGTGGACCTTTACACCCATATGCTGGTCTGAGGTGGGGAGCAAGATAAGATGAGAGGCCCAATTTAGTGAGAGAGCCACATGAGTCAGACTCCGGCTCTTTCACAATGCCCTGGACTGAAGAGTTATGCATAGGCCCGGGGGCGCACTGATATATATGAAGCAGTTTATGAGTGCTGCAATGGTATTAATGCATTTATAGATAGGAGCATAATAGAATAAAGAAAGCCTCTTGATGGAAGGGCTTATTTTTATAGTCTTATTCATCAAATTAGTTTATAATTAGTTGATTATTTGCCCTCTATGAGAAGCCAGCCAGCTACAGCTGGTTTTCATATACAGTGCAGCCAAATGAGTGCGCAGCATGCCGATGGAAGAATCTCTACAGGTCACAATGGAGCCTATGAAAAGTTTTCGAACAAAAAATCACCAGCAACCTCCTGTTGAGGCAGATACAGATAAGGTGCTCTTAATTAGAAGAAAAGAGTCTCTGATTAAATTAACAGTAAACACTGTATTGGCTGATCTGCATGACAAAACACAAATGTGTTATCTGGAGAGGACATTAATGAAGATCCTAAAGGAAAATAAATACAAGGGAGTTGGTGGAGGTGATATCCTAAATTAGGGATCTGTTGAAATTTCAGAAGCCGCATCAGGATGAGGAAGGCTTTTTTCTGCGGTTCTTAGCTCCCCAGGTGGATGCATTCCCATTACAAGTAGTGATGGTCATGTTTCTAAAGGAATGGAAGGATTTAAAGAACCCCCTCCTTTCTAAGAATGTTATCAAAAAGGTATCCTTTGATACAGTTTGATGTGAAATCTCCCCAGGTGCAAAAGATAAATACGACTTTGGCTGCTATGGCATTTACTTCATTTTTGGCTTTAGAGGTATCATCTCTCCTGGATGCCATATACAGGAAGGTAGAAAGTGCCCTCAAAAGGAGTTATGCAGTGTTGCCTTTTAGTGTCAGAGCTAATAACTATGCAGCATGCTTTGCAGGGGTTGTTGAAAGACCTTCAGATACTCTTTGAGTGTTTACAAGAAGGTAAAGATCCCACTGAGGTTTTGGGGAAAATGGAACTTCTTACCCAGGGTTTTGGCGGACACTGATTTTGACTCCTAGTAGGTAATGTTCACAGCATCAGGGGCTTCAGTAGATTGCAGGAGGCTACAGTGGCTTAAATTGTCTAAGGTGGGACAGTCACTAAGGGGCATATTAACAACGGCCAGCGATAATTATCGCTGGCCGTGCTTAGCGATAATTATATTATCGCAGGCTATCTCTGGCATTTATCGCCCTGGTAGCGCGTTATTAACAACGCGTTACCCCAGGGCGATAAAAATTCCAGAGATAGCGAGGTTATCGCCCTTTGCAGGGAACATCGCTGGTTTTCCAGCGATGTTCCCTGCAAAGAGCGATACTCTTGCTGATACGACCCTGTGGTCGTATCAGCAGAATCCACCTCCTATGCCTAACATAGGTAAGTCAGGATTATAGCAGACGTTAGATTTTGGCGAAAACGTCCGTTTTCGCCAAAATCTAACGTCTGCTATAATCCTGTGGGCTGCCTTGTAAATATCGCGATGTGAACATCGGCGATATTTGCAACGTAGCCCATCCGGAGTGCGCCAGTAACGCCCACTTTGCATCTCATTAGAGATGCAAGGGGCGTTGGGGAAAGAGGCGATAGTGCAAGGATTCACGCGATAGCGTGACCTTGCTGATTAGGCGATAGAATTATCGCCGCTTTCCGTCCGAAAACGGACGCTAAAGCGGCGATAATTGCTTATCGCCTCGTTGTTAATATGCCCCTAAGATCTTTGTTTCACCACCTTCCGTTTTTGGGAGACAAATGATTTGGTCAGCTTGATGAGATGGTGAAAATGTCAGCAGAGGAAAGGAAGATACTCTTTCTCCTTAGAGCCCCGTTTTTAAAGAATTGATTTTTTCAGAAGGAGAAGACAGCCTTTGCAAGAGAAGAAATGTCTGTTTTGAGACAGGGCCTGTGGTCGGGTTGCTGTGCACTTCTCAATATCCCGACCACAGTTTGACACCAGCAGTCTAGTATATCCTGACTATATGGACAAGGCTGTAGGAATGGATATATTCAGGACAATGGGTCTTGAAGATAATAAGAGAGATATAAGCCATAAAGCTTTCAAGCCACCTTCATAGACATTATTTTTGAAATACGACAGTAGGAATTTGTCAAAAAAACAAGCAATGCTGGCGGGAATACATACATTGCTCCAGAAAGGAGCCATGGTAATGGTATCAGAAAATCACAAAGAGTGAAGTGTATCCTCAGTTATTTTCTTGGTACCAAAGCCAGGTGGGAAATACAGGCCGGTTTTGACATTGAAATGGCTCAACAAGTTTGTTCAGTGTACACTCTTCAGGATGCTTACATTACAAATGGCGATTCCAGTGTTGGAAAAATAAGACTTTCTAGCAAAGTTGTAGTTGCAAGATTCATATTTCCAGGTTCCAATGAGGGCGGATAGTCAGCAAGACCTGAGGTTTGTGATTCAGGAATACCATTTTCAGTTCCAGGCACTCCCTTTCTTTCTATTCTCAACCTCGAGGGTGTTTACGAAGGTGCTAGCACCAGTTGTTTTCGTTTTAACATTTATAAGGTTTCCAGTTGTTTCCTTATCTCAATGACTTTTTGATATCTGACTGTTATTTTTTTAAGGTGGTGTCCAGTGTGAAGACGGTGTGTGCCTGTTTTGAATGTCTGGGATTCATAGTGAACAATCACAAGTCTATTCTCACACCAGAACAGTTAGGCATTTTTTGGGTCACTCATAGACATACAGAAGAGGCAAGTGTTCTTGGCATTAACCAGGATTCAAGCATCACAGACAAATGTTTCCCAGACACTGTCGCTTCAGATGGTGACAGTCAGGCAGTGGATAAAAATTCAGGGATTAATATCTGCAACAACCTCTGTAGTACCTTGAGCACGTCATCATTTGAAACCGGTGGTGTTTCATTAGAACACTGGTCCCCAGTGATACAGGAATACAAGACTCTGATTCCAGTCTCAAAGGAGCTAAAAGCTCAATTACAGTAGTAGTTGAATCTGGTGAATTTGAGGAAAGGAGTGTACTTTCAAATCCCAAGTCCACGAGTCATAACATCTAATGCACGTGCATGGGGATGGGGTACTACTCTCATAGGCTGGAAGAAATGGAAAGTTGGTCAGTGTCAGAAAAGTTGAACTCCTCGAACTAGAAGAAGTTGATGGCAATATAGAATGCCCTTCAGAGGCTTGTTCCACACATAGAGAATGCCTTGGTGTTGATAAGGAACAATAAGCAAGTGGTGAAAGGCTACCTGGACTGACAAGGGGGCACAAGAAACAGGATTTTGGAGAAGATAAACATGGACATTTTCAAATGGGTGAGGTTCCACTGTTAGAATTGAAATCAATGTATATTCACAGGGTGGAGAACATTCAGCTGCACATGTTGAACTACAACATACCAACTTCAATCTCAAATCATCTGAACAGGAACACCTTCCAGTTGATAGTGTAGAGGTTTGGGAGTCCATGGTTGGACCTGTTTGCCTACCTGAGCAGTGCCTACCTACCTTCTGTTCAGAAGCCTAGCAACAGAATGTGTGTACCGTGGACGAAATATTGTGTCAGTGGCCATCAGTTTCTGTTTGCATTCCCTCCAAAACCCCTCTTTCTGAGGGTATTGCAGAAGATTCTTAGTGAGCAGGTGCTATTAATCCTGATGGCTCTGTTTTGAACCAGGGGTCTCTAGTTCCCATTGCAGACCCTTTTAGCAGAGAGTTGATATCTTCCGCTTCCTCTGAAACCATCACCTCTCCAATTTCCATTCCTATCAGTAGCACAGTTGAAGACTTTGTGTCTCACGACTTGGAGATTGAGCAGCAGACAACCCAAGATTTAGGGCACAAAAAGGAGGTAGCAAATAATATTCAGATCTATTTGGAGCCTTCAGCTCTGGTACTGTATTGAAGGCAGTGGAGAAAGTTTAAAAGTTGGTGCAAAAAGAAGGGGGGGGGGTAGATGCAAGGTCTTCCTTATTTTAGATTTGTTAAGAGATGGCTTTGTGTTGGGCCTATGCCTGTCAATGTTGTAAGCCCACTGGACAGCGCTCAGGGGTTTCGGAAAAAGCCTCTGGATATGTTTCTAAAATTATTCCTCTAGTTTTCAAGCTATTAAAGAGTTGTAGGTTAAAGAGAACAGTTACCGATATACCTAAAGCTACCTGGGACTTGTCTGTGGTTTTTAAGGGGTTATATGAAAAGCTGTTTGAACCTTTGTGTGAGAAGTTGGCCTGGTATATGCTGTTCACTAATTAAAGTGGACACCTTGCACCAGAACAATTCGACTCTTATGGTAGATAGGTTTAAGACAACCTTTATAGAAAGCTATCCTAGTGGTAGCTGTGGAGAGCAGCCTTCAAACTAAGTCTTGAAGGAATGTAAAGCAGCTTGTTTTACCACACAATCTCTTGAATCACCAAATGAAAAGACACCACACAGGTATATATATCAAATATATATGTATTTATTAATAAACACTCTCTACTAATCTCTTTATGAGATTAGAAGTCAGGAACATATGTACAAGTCAAATGTTATCAAAATAAGTTTAGCACAATCGAATATCACAATCTTAGTTTGGCTAGACCTAGGTCTAGGGCATCTAGAATCGAGGGACCCCCAAGAACCACCCCAGGTAGTTGTAGGAGACCCACAGGGGACGGACGCGGTGTCCTGGCACCGGTGCGAGTCCTGTGCGAGTCTATGCGCTCAGACGCGATTGAGATTTCAATGTTAAAGGTCCCTTGCGTGTTCGAGGCGAACACACCGATCGGTCCTTGTACGAGTCGAAGGACGCGGTTACAGATAGAGTTGCAAGGGAGATGGACGCGCTGTGTCTAACACAGACGCGAACCTTGTGCGAGTCAGTGCAATGGAGATCTCAATGTTACAGGAACCTTGTGTTCGAGGCGAACACCGATCGGACTCAGTACGAGTCGAAGGACACAGTTCTAGATAGTGTTACAAAGGAGATGGACGCGGTGTGTCTAACACAGACGCGAACCCTGTACGAGTCAGCGCAATTGTCGCACTAGGAAAATAGGAATTTTAGGACAATTCTAGGGAAGCTACAAGCAAGTCACTTACAGGGTAAGTAGTTCTAGAGCCCACACCCACAGGAGCATTGTAGTGCTGAAGTTACCTCACCCAGGGGAGCTGGGTGCATAGGTGTTCTTTGTTGTCGGGTCGCGGCGTCGTTTTCAATGGGAGCCAGTGAAGACTTGCTGCTTGCGGCGACAGGAGAAGTGTCCGGAGGAATCCAAGCCTGGATTCAGAAGATGGAAGACCTGAAAGCAGAGGGGACAGTGTTCAAAGTCACTTGGCAGTGACTCGGGGCAAGGAAGATGGATGCCCACCGTCGTCACAAGATTCAGGTCGTTCACGGGTGCCTTGACTCTTCAGCCACGAGGTCCAGGAGGCGTCGACGACAACCAGGAGCTGGATTCGGCGTGTCCCATGATGTCTGCGGCTTACTGCAGTGTCGGCGACTTGATTGGAGCCAACAAGCCTTGGTAACAGCAAGTCTTGAGGGAAAGTGTGAAGAGGCAATGGCGCAGACCAGCAAGGTCTAGGGGACTCACCCAGCGAGGGTAAGTCAGGGCAGGCCTGGAGCAACCAGGGGAGCCCTTTGGTTTCTTTAGAAAGTCTTCTGGGGACCCACAAGCCGGCTGGCAAGGGATCGCAAAGACGCCGCGGGAGGATTTGCTCAACAGGGGCCCACGGTCACTGGGGACGTGGTAGGCCTCTGGTCTTCGGAGGGATGTCTGCTGGAGGCTAGGAACACACGTGGTCCAAAGTACAAGTTCGTGGAAAGTTGTGAAGGGGTTGCACTCAACAATAGTGCATGGTACACAGGGGTCACGGTTCCTCGTCACTCTTGGGGTCCACTGGCCTCAGCTTCGCTGGGGACTCACGATGGCCTTTGAGAAGTTAGGAAATCTACTTCTTGGGCTGCAGGGACTTTGGACTCTGGCGGGAGTGGCTTAGTTTGCGACCGATGTTTGTAGTTTTTGGTGCCTGCCAAGCAGGGGAGTCACTCCTTGACTCCAAGGGAGATTCTTCAGTCTTCCAAAGGTAGTGGAACGTCGAAGGTCCGGGATTCTTCTTCAGAGCGTCGTCCAGGGAAATCTAGGGTGCAATGCACAGGTTCCCCCTCTTATACTAAAAGAAAGGGAGGGACTAGCTCTATGACCCTACCTATGGGAGGGTCAGGGGAGTGGGCGGCTACACCCACTTCCCTTTGTCCAGTTTTGCGCCAGAGCAGGGGCAGGTAGCCCCTGAGCCGGTTTGAACTGGGGTATGCACAGACGAGCCTTCTGCTCCCCCAGTGCAGGACTTCAAAGCACTCTAAGAGTGCACCCACCCAGCCCCAATACACTAAACCCTGTCTGGAAGGTGGTCACACCCCCTTGGGACAGGATATCTATTGTTGGGCTTCCTCCACTGCGAGTGTTGGTCATCAGCAGGAGGGCAGCCCAGTGTCTGTGACTGGTGGCATCCATTTTGTGATGCCAGGGCTCTGCAGGATTCTACCGCGTTTCCACAGTAGGTACATGTCTATCCCTCTAGAAGGGTGGAATGCTACCCCGCCGCCAGGACTGGCGGGGGGTAGTATTCCAAGATGTTTGACACCAAACACGACATGTTCCGATGCAGCCATTCCAAAGTTAGCATTTTACCGCGAGGATATAATGCACTTAAAAGTATATGGTTTAACCGCATCCACAAACAGCACCAGAGAATGGACTCTGAGAGCTGCAGAGGGGCCCTGCTCAGGCAGAGGCACCCCTCACATAGAAGCCAAGCACCCTGCCCTCAGGATTAATAGGGCCTGCCTTAGGGGTGACTGATAGGTTTATATGTGTGTGTAGGAGAGATATAGGGGACCTATATCTCTGTGAGGGGTGCTAGCACTTCCTCACCCAGGCTGCAGTAGCAGGCCTGTGGTGTCAGATTTAGTCTGCTTCCCAGGGGTGGCATAATACATGCTGCAGCCCCTGGTAGGCCTGTGAAGTACCTATGCCCTTAGCACCTAAGGTACCATATACTAGGGACTCATAAGGAACCACAGCATCCAATCACTAGTGCACCTAGAGTGCACTCCAAGTCGTTTAGAGAGAACAGAGAGGCTGGGGCCCTGATTAGCAAGGACCCAGCCAGACTATAGCCAGAAACCAGTGTAAACATCAGAAAAAAAGTGGGGGCAACATAAGAGGCAGATCCTACTCTCCTACACAACCCCCCCAAACGCAGGGACACTAAACTAACCTTGACCAGTTGAGTCTTCGTGTTCAAAGTGGAAATACCTTGAGAGTCCATCTGCATTGGCATGTTGGGTCCCAGGTCTATGTTCCACTGTATAGTCCATCCCCTGTAGGGAAATGGACAACCTCAAAAGTTTTGGGTTTTCACCTTTCATCTGTTTAAGCCATAGGAGGGGCTTGTGGTCAGTCTGAACTATGAAGTGAGTGCCAAACAAGTATGGCCTCAGCTTCTTCAGGGCCCACACCACAGCAAAGGCCTCCCTCTCTATAGCTGACCAACGTTTCTCTCTAGGGGTCAGCCTTCTGCTAATAAAAGCTACTGGCTGGTCTTGACCTTCATCATTCAGTTGAGACAGTACAGCTCCAACACCCAGCTCAGAAGTATCTGTTTGGACAATGAACTTTTTGATGTAGTCTGGACTCTGTAAGATGGGGGTAGTGCACATGGCCTGCTTTAGGTCTTCAAATGCCTTTTGACAGCTAGCTGTCCACTGAACCTTTTTGGCATTTTCTTTGAGGTCAGATCATTCAAGGGGTCACTATAGATCCATATCCCTTGACAAACCTCCTATAGTACCCAGTCAGGCCTAAGAAGGCTCTCACCTGTGTCTGGGTGGTTGGAGCGACCCATTCCATTATGGTTTGGATTTTTCTCTGTAAAGGCTGAACCTGGCCTCCAACCACAAGGTGGCCCAGGTATACAACCTGACTCTGCCCTATCTGGCACTTAGTGGCCTTGATAGTGAGGCCTGCTTTCTGCAGGGCCTCCAAAACATTCCTGAGGTGGACCAGGTGATCCTGCCAGGAGGAACTAAAGACAGCAATATCATCTAGATAAGCTGAGCAATAAGTTTCCATCCCTATCAGAACTTTATTCACCAACCTCTGAAAAGTGGCAGGTGCATTTTTCAATCCAAAGGGCATCACCACGAAGTGGTAGTGCCCACCAGGGGTCGAAAATGCTGTTTTGGCTTTTGCATCATCAGCTAACCTGATCTGCCAGTAGCCAGCTGTCAGGTCAAACCTGCTTAGATACTTGGCTGAGGCCAAAGTATCAATCAGCTCATCTGCCCTTGGTATGGGATAGGCATCAGTCCTAGTGACTGCATTGAGGCCTCTGTAGTCTACACAAAACCTAATTTCTTTCTTACCACCCTGGGTATGAGGCTTGGGTACCAGGACTACTGGGCTAGCCCAAGGGCTATCTGAAGGCTCAATTACACCTAGCTCCAACATTTTCTGGACTTCAGTCCTGATACAGTCCCTGACATGGTCAGGTTGCCTGTAGATTTTATTCTTGACAGGCAGACTGTCTCCAGTGTCCACCTCATGGGTGCACCAGGAAGTCTGACTAGGGGTCAGGCTAAACATATGTCTATACTGTTGCAGAACTTGTCTGCACTCAGTTTGCTGATGGTCAGTGAGGCTGCTTGCCAAAGCAACACCATCTACTGACCCATCATCAGGGTTCTGTGAGAGCAGGTCAGGGAGAGGGTCACTCTCCTCCTCCTGTTCCTCATCAGTTGTCATGAGCAAGCCCATGTCAGCCCTGTCAACATATGGCTTTAATCTGTTGACATGGAGCACCCTCAAGGGGCTCCTGGGAGTTCCAAGATTCACCAGGTAGGTGACTTCTCCCTTCTGTTCAACTATTGTATTGGGGCCACTCCACTTGTCCTGGAGGGCTGCTGGGGCCACAGGCTCCAATACCCACACCTTCTGTCCTGGCTGGTATACAGTCAGTACAGCCTTTTGGTCATGCCAAGCTTTTTGTAATTCTTGGCTGGCCTCCAGGTTTTTGGTTGCCTTTTTCATGTACTCAGCCATCCGGGAGCGGAGTCCAAGTACATAGTCCATCACATCTTGTTTGGGGGGCTTGAGAGGTAACTCCCAGCCCTCTTTTACCAAACACAGTGGACCTCTCACAGGACGCCCAAACAGAAGCTCAAATGGGCTGTAACCAACCCCCTTCTGTGGAACCTCTCTGTATGCAAACAACAGGCAAGGAAGAAGAAGGTCCCATTTCCGCCTAAGCTTCTCTGGGAGTCCTTTAATCATTCCTTTCAAGGTTTTGTTGAAACGTTCAACTAAACCATTGCATTGTGGGTGATAGGGGTGGTGAACTTATAAGTTACACCACACTCCTTCCACATTGCTTTCAGATATCCTGACATGAAGTTGGTTCCTCTGTCAGAAATGACCTCCTTTGGAAAACCCACTCTGGAGAAAACTCCAATGAGGGCTCTTGCCACCACAGGGGCTGTGGTGGTCCTCAGGGGAATTGCTTCTGGGTACCTGGTGGCATGATCCACTACCACCAGGATAAACCTGTGCCCAGATGCAGTTTGAGGGTCAAGGGGACCAACAATGTCAATCCCTACCCTTTCAAAGGGTACCCCCACCACAGGTAGTGGTATCAGGGGGCCTTTGTTGTGCCACCTGCCTTACCACTGGCTTGGCATGTGACACAGGAGCGACAAAACTCCTTTGTGTCCTCTGACATATGTGGCCAATGAAAATGTGGGACAAGCCTGTCCCAGGTTTTGTTTTGGCCCAAGTGACCTGCCAAAGGGATATCATGTGCTAGGGTCAAGAGGAACCCCCTAAACTTCTGAGGTATTACCGTCCTCCTGGTGGCTCCAGGGGCTGGATCTCTACCCTCAGAATATAGGAGTCCCTCATCCCAATAAACTTTATGGGACCCACTAGCACTCCCAGCAGCTTCAGCAGCAGCCTGCTGTCTGAGGGGTTCAAGGGAGGGGCAGCACTGTTGCTCCTTACTCAGATCTTCCCTAGAAGGGCCCCCTGCCCCCAAGAACTCAACCTGATCAGGCTCAAGTCCCTCTGGGGCAGTTCCTTCTTCAGGATCTGCTTCACCTCCCTCTGGGGGTGAATCTGTGATCTGAGACAGAGGGGAAGGCACTGCCTTTACCCTACTGCTCCTCCTCTTGGGAAGCATTTGGTCCATTGTTCCAGGATCCAGAGCTGGTTCAGTGTTATGCATTCTTGCTTGTGACCTGGTCACAGCAAATACCTCTGCAGGGATGCCCAACATCTCAGCATGAGTCCATAACTCTACTTCAGACCAGGCTGAAGTCTCTAGATCATTGCCCAATAGACATTCGACAGGGAGGTCTGCACTGACTACAACCTTCTTGAGGCCAGTTACCCCTCCCCAGGAGAAATTCACAACTGCCAGACTATGGATGGTCCTGACATTGCTTGCATTGGTCACCTGGTACATTTCGCCCAGGATGATCTGTCCAGGGTCCACAAGATCCTCTGCCACCATGGTGACACTAGCACCTGTGTCCCTAAATGCCAAAGCCTGTTTGCCATTTATTACAGGCTGCTGTTTGTATTTGCCCAGATTACTGGGACTTACTAGGAAGGACATGTTAAGGTCTCCCTCACAAATCAGCATTGCCTGAGTGGGCACTCTGACTAGGTCAGAGTCCACTTCAGAACCCAGGGTCAACCCTACTACACCCTTATTCTGAGTACCACCTCCACCAGTAGCTGAGCTAGGGGGAACAGTTGCCTTAGGGGCAGGAGTGGTGGTGGTTTGGTCTTTGGACTTGTTACAATCAGAAGTCCAGTGCCCTTTCTGTTTACAGAATTTGCACCAGGGCTTCTTTTGGCCTTTCCCCTTGTTGGATTGTGACTCCCCACCAGATGCAGATTTTTGGGGCCCTTGTGAAGACTTCTGGTCTTTTGACTTATCCCCACCTTTCTCAGAGCCCTTAGGATCTTGCTTCTTGGTGCCACCCCCTTGGTTCTGGGGTTTCTGCCTCACCCTGGTTCTGACCCATTTGTCTGCCTTCTTTCCCAATTCTTGGGGAGAGGTCAGATCTGAGTCCACCAGGTATTGATGCAACAACTGGTTCTGGCAATTATTAAGGATCTGTTCTCTCATCATTAGATTATACAATCCCTTGAAATCAGTAACCCTACTGCCAACCAGCCAACCCTCCAGAGCCTTGGTTGCACAATCTACAAAGTCAGTCCACTCCTGAGTCTGTGCCTTCTGGGTGTCTCTGAACTTCAACCTGTACTGCTCAGTGGTTAAGCCAAACCCATCTATCAGTGCACTCTTCAGGACTTCATAATTATCAGCATCCTCTTCTCTAACAGTGGGGAGCTGGTCTCTACCTTTGTCTGAAAAGGAGAGCCACAAGATTGCTGCCCACTGCTTTTGGGGGACCTGCTGTACTCTACAGGCCCTCTCCATAGCAGTTATCCACTTGTGGATATCATCCCCACTCTGGTAGGGAGGAACAACCTTGCTCAGGTTCCTATGGTCTGGAATAGATTCTCTGCCTCTAGGGACACTGTTGCTGCCACCAAGGGGTTCTAACCCCTCTCTTCTAGAAGCTCTCTGGATCTCCAGGGCTTCTCTATCCAGTGCCAACTGCTTGGTTCTGAGGGCAACTCTCGCTTCCTCATACTGCAGCAGTTTGCACATTCTTTCAGAGGAGGTCTCTCTTATAGGAAAGTATGAGTTCCTCTGGTGGACAAATTATCTGCCAGAGTGATAAGAGTGGTCAGATTCCCTGGAAGGGGACCTATGCCTCTCCTCCACTCTGTCAGCTCTCTTAGGGAGAATTCCTCTGTCCTTTTCAGGCCCCTTGGAGCCTGGCCCTTCAATCACAGAGTCTTGGTCATTCTGATTTTCATCATCTGACCCAGATACTGTAATTGACCCACCCCCTGATTCAGACCCATTAGCTCCTAGAGCCAATCTAAGATCATCTGCTGTCAGCAGATCTATCAGGTGTAGTCTGGAGGGACTCTGTCCTAGCTTCAGGTGTCTTTCAACACACATGGCTCTCAAGTCAGAGAAAGCCATGTCCTTATACTGAGGCTGAGTGGATCCACTGGTTCCACCCTTTAAGGACATTCTAGTGTTGTGCAGTGTTGTACTACCTACACTAGTTTGTGGCCTACTGATACTAGCTTGAGCTGTAGAAAGGGTGTGCTATCCCTTGGCACACAGCTCTAAGTTCAGTAGAACTTATTGATACTAACCTTGACTTTATATGTACCTTGAGTACCTATAGTGGTTTTCAGTTAGTAATTCAAATAGAGATTTTCTGGTAAAACAATAGCAAGCTGGAATCCCACACGCTGCCCACCAATGTGAGAAGTTGGCCTGGTATATGCTGTTCACTAATTAAAGTGGACACCTTGCACCAGAACAATTCGACTCTTATGGTAGATAGGTTTAAGACAACCTTTATAGAAAGCTATCCTAGTGGTAGCTGTGGAGAGCAGCCTTCAGGCTAAGTCTTGAAGGAATGTAAAGCAGCTTGTTTTACAACACAATCTCTTGAATCACCAAATGAAAAGACACCACACAGGTATAAATATCAAATATATATGTATTTATTAATAAACACTCTCTACTAATCTCTTTATGAGATTAGAAGTCAGGAACATATGTACAAGTCAAATGTTATCAAAATAAGTTTAGCACAATCGAATATCACAATCTTAGTTTGGCTAGACCTAGGTCTAGGGCATCTAGAATCGAGGGACCCCCAAGAACCACCCCAGGTAGTTGTAGGAGACCCACAGGGGACGGACGCGGTGTCCTGGCACCGGTGCGAGTCCTGTGCGAGTCTATGCGCTCAGACGCGATTGAGATTTCAATGTTAAAGGTCCCTTGCGTGTTCGAGGCGAACACACCGATCGGTCCTTGTACGAGTCGAAGGACGCGGTTACAGATAGAGTTGCAAGGGAGATGGACGCGCTGTGTCTAACACAGAGGCGAACCTTGTGCGAGTCAGTGCAATGGAGATCTCAATGTTACAGGCCCCTTGTGTTCGAGGCGAACACCGATCGGACTCAGTACGAGTTGAAGGACACAGTTCTAGATAGTGTTACAAAGGAGATGGACGCGGTGTTTCTAACACAGACGCGAACCCTGTACGAGTCAGCGCAATTGTCGCACTTAGAAAATAGGAATTTTAGGACACTTCTAGGGAAGCTACAAGCAAGTCACTTACAGGGTAAGTAGTTCTAGGGCCACACCCACAGGAGCACCGTAGTGCTGAAGTTACCTCACCCAGGGGAGCCGGGTGCATAGGTGTTCTTTGGTGTCGGGTCGCGGCGTCGTTTTCAATGGGAGCCAGTGAAGACTTGCTGCTTGCGGTGACAGGAGAAGTGTCCGGAGGAATCCAAGCCTGGATTCAGAAGATGGAAGACCTGAAAGCAGAGGGGACAGTGTTCAAAGTCACTTGGCAGTGACTCGGGGCAAGGAAGATGGATGCCCACCGTCGTCGCAAGATTCAGGTCATTCGCGGGTGCCTTGACTCTTCAGCCACGAGGTCCAGGAGGCGTCGACGATGACCAGGAGCTGGATTCGGCGTGTCCCACGATGTCTGCGGCTTACTGCGGTGTCGGAGACTCGATTGGAGCCAACAAGCCTTGGTAACAGCAAGTCTCGGGAAAGTGTGAAGAGGCAATGGCGCAGATCAGCAAGGTCTGGAGGACTCACCCAGCGAGGGTAAGTCAGGGCAGGCCTGGAGCAACCAGGGGAGCCCTTTGGTTTCTTTAGAGAGTCTTCTGGGGACCCACAAGCTGGCTGGCAAGGGATCGCAAAGTTGCCTCTGGAGGATTCGCTCAACAGGGGCCCACGGTCACTCTGGACATGGTAGGCCTCTGGTCTTTAAAGGGATTCCTGCTGGAGGCTAGGACCACACGTGGTCCAAAGCACAAGTTCGTGGAACATTGTGAAGGGGTTGCACTTGACAATAGTGCACAGTACCCAGGGGTCGCAGTTCCTCGTCACTCTTGGGGTTCACTGGCCTCAGCTTCGCTGCGGACTCACGATGGCCTTTGACAAGTCAGGAAATCCACTTCTTGGGCTGCAGGTACTTCGGACTCCGGCGGGAGCAGCGTAGTTTGCGACCGTCGTTTGTAGTTTTTGGTGCCTGCCAAGCAGGGGAGTCACTCCTTGACTCCAAGGGAGATTCTTCAGTCTTCCAAAGGTAGTGGAACGTCGAAGGTCCGGGATTCTTCTTCAGAGCGTCGTCCAGGGAAATCTAGGGTGCAATGCACAGGTTCCCCCTCTTATACTAAAAGAAAGGGAGGGACTAGCTCTATGACCCTACCTATGGGAGGGTCAGGGGAGTGGGCGGATACACCCACTTCCCTTTGTCCAGTTTCACGCCAGAGCAGGGGCAGGTAGCCTCTGAGCCGGTTTGAACTGGGGTATGCACAGAGGAGCCTTCTGCTCCCCCAGTGCAGGACTTCAAAGCACTCTAAGAGTGCACCCACCCAGCCCCAATACACTAAACCCTGTCTGGAAGGTGGTCACACCCCTTGGGACAGGATATCTATTGTTGGGCTTCCTCCACTGCGAGTGTTGGTCATCAGCAGGAGGGCAGCCCAGTGTCTGTGACTGGTGGCATCCATTTTGTGATGCCAGGGCTCTGCAGGATTCTACCGCGTTTCCACAGTAGGTACATGTCTATCCCTCTAGAAGGGTGGAATGCTACCCCCGCCACCAGGACTGGCGGGGGGTAGTATTCCAAGATGTTTGACACCAAACACGACATGTTTCGATGCAGCCATTCCAAAGTTAGCATTTTACTGCGAGGATATAATGCACTTAAAAGTATATGGTTTAACCGCATCCACAAACAGCACCAGAGAATGGACTCTGAGAGCTGCAGAGGGGCCCTGCTCAGGCAGAGGCACCCCCTCACATAGAAGCCAAGCACCCTGCCCTCAGGATTGATAGGGCCTGCCTTAGGGGTGACTGATAGGTTTATATGTGTGTGTAGGAGAGATATAGGGGACCTATATCTCAGTGAGGGGTGCTAGCACTTCCTCACCCAGGCTGCAGTAGCAGGCCTGTGGTGTCAGATTTAGTCTGCTTCCCAGGGGTGGCATAATACATGCTGCAGCCCCTGGTAGGCCTGTGAAGTACCTATGCCCTTAGCACCTAAGGTACCATATACTAGGGACTCATAAGGAACCACAGCATCCAATCACTAGTGCACTTAGAGTGCACTCCAAGTCGTTTAGAGAGAACAGAGAGGCTGGGGCCCTGATTAGCAGGGACCCAGCCAGACTATAGCCAGAAACCAGTGTAAACATCAGAAAAAAAGTGGGGGCAACATAAGAGGCAGATCCTACTCTCCTACACTTTGGAATCTGCAGACATGGCTTGGATGTCAATAAAGGTGGCTTTTGAGTTGGCAATAACCTCAACCAAGAGATTTGGGAGCTAGTTTCGCTGGACAGAAGAACCGTGCTGAAACCTGATTCTATGTTCAGACCTAAGATCCAGAATCAGTTTCATTGTTTGCAAGAGGTTGTCGTGCTGATGGTGGATGATATAGCAAACTCAGGGTTCCTGAGACATTAGACATCAAGAGAGCTTTGATGATTTTATTTTCTCTAGAACAAAAAAGTTTTTCTCTTCTAACTTTATTTGTTGCTCACTGGGCAAGAAAGTGGCAACTGCTGCCTTGAGTGGGTGGGTAAAACAGGCCATCACGCAGGCTTATGTTTCAGCTGGGAATGTTGTGCCAAAACATTTGCAAAGGTGCCCTACCAGGGCAGTTTCTACATCCTGGACTGAGTTAGCTGGTGTGTCTCTACAGCAGATATGTAGACAGACACTTGGTCCATGCCTAATATTTTTGTAGCGCCTCATAGACTAAAAATGTATAGGGATGATTATTGAACTTATTACTTACCAGTAATCAGGAGCTCCTCATCCCAGTCCAGTCCCCATTCCTCTCTACTTCCTTGGCAGTGATAAATCTTGGCTTATGAAGCAGGAAGTGCCTTGGGGTAAGGAGGGGCCTCTAGGGTAGCTGGAGATAATAGAAAAATACTGCTTTTTAAGAATGAATGGATGTGATAAGATGCTCGTGGGAGGCAGAGCCTAATATATTATAACTGGAATGAGGAGCTCCGGATTTGAAGTGGAGTAACAGGTTAATTTTTTCTGAGGGGACTGTGACACTAAGGGTCTCATTACGATGCCACCATGGCTTAACAAGGACCGCCTGACTACCCGCCATAGGGATTAGGATGCGACCGCCTTGAAGGTGGTCGCAATGTGTATATTTTGTATTGCAGCGTGCATCACACGCCGCAGTGCAAAATAAACACATCTGACATATCCCTGCACTATGTGGCAGCCACCATGTGGTGCCTGCCACATGGTGCAGGGATATCTAGGGGGGCAGCATATGTGCCTCCCAAGGCCTATGTCGGAGGGTCAGTGGGGAAGGGGGGCCTGCTACGGGCCCCCAAGTCCCTTTCTGCCAGCCTTTTTATGGCGGGTTCACTGCCATGAAACGGCCGGTGGAAAGGGACATTGTAATCCCTACAGTGGTTCCTGAGCAGGAACCGCCACCATTGTAGGGATTCGAGTCCGTCCGCCGGTCCGACAGGCTCAAGGAGCCCGTCCGATGCGTGGTGGTCGGTCTCTCCGCCCGCCCTCCATCTGCCTGCCAACATAATGTGGTGGGCCGACATGCAGGGTCTGTTGGTGGTGGGACCGCCAGTGACGGCCTGGCGGCGGTCCCACCGCCATCGAAATCAGGCCCTAAGACCGGTTTTTGAATGTCCATTGCCACTGCTAGCCTTTATCACCTTCTCCAGCTCCTCTGGATTTATTGCAGGCACAGCTGAAAAAGAGGGTGAGAGAGAGGGAGCGCAGGAGAAAAAGAAGGATAGACAGAGAGGTGAACCTAAGGAAAGAGGACAGGATAAAGAGAGCTCAGAGATGGGGAAGAGAAAGAGAGCAAGCGAGGGAGAGAGAGGACAAAGAGAGATCTGAGAGTGATAGAGTAAAAACAGAGAAGCGAAAAAAAACAAGACAGAGGATGGATGGAAAGAGTGAGGGAGGAATGAAGGGAGGTGAGCTCGTTTCAATACTTTTGCGAGAGCTGCTTTTGGTTCCCAGTCCAGCCCTGAACCCATACATTCCACAGATTGGTTCACCATGTACGTCATCACCTAAACCTCAGTCAAATTTTAAAATAGCAGAGTGTCTTGCAATTTTATACCGTCCTGTTTTACAGCAACTCTGTGTAAAAGATACTGGGTTTAAAATAAGAGTCCTTGCAGACGTCAGACTCGCAACGTCTGCTGGCAACAGCGTATGCCGACATTTTAATTAGCTTGTGTTAACCTTGCAGCTTAATTTAGTCATTTGCCCCAAACAACGACCCAGGCCTTTGTAGTGATGAATACAGCATTGCCTCGCAAGAATACTCAGAATTCAATTAATATTACTCACCCTTTAAAGCTTTTTGGAGAGAGAGGAACAACTCGGTGTGTCTGGCACAGCTGCTGTTTTTTAGTTCTCTGCTGTGCACTTGCTTTTTCATATTGGGTTTTACTTTGCCAGCAAGGATTCCAGTGAATCTTTAATATAACCGTGGATTGGAGATTCAGAAACATGAAAGTCTTGTTACTGTATGTGATATGCCTTAATATAGCGCTTAAATCCTCTGGGACATTTAAGCATTTTGAGGTGGGTGGTCTCCAATCAAATGTTTGTGAGGTGACTGGGGCAACATATGTGTAGGGGTTTTCCTTCAGGCTCAATGTTTAGTTAAGTAATTTATTATAAAGTAATCCCTGCAGTATCCGGTTCCCAACGTTCCAGACAAGGCATTTCTGCCTCTGACAACAGAGCGAATGGATATATTTAGAGAGCTATCCATGGACGCTTGTGTGGCGCGATGCAATGCACAACGTAGCGTCTATTCACCCCGCATTAAACAAACAGGATAGTTTCGTGATCCTGTTCTTTGCGCTGTGCTGATGCAGACAAGGACTGCGCTTTTCTTTTTCCATCTGCAGCTCATACATTAACTTAAAAAATATTCAAGTTCGTGTACGACTCATTTACTGCCCTGTGTTTCTGACCTCTGACCTCTGCGGTCTGCAGCTCATGTACTAATTTCAGACGAAGTGTCGGGGTTACATTACTTTTTTTGGCAAAATCCTGACACAAAATCTTTTTCAGGATTTCTAAAGCAAGCAAAGCCTTATTTCCACTGCTTTGTAAAATAAAAAGTAATGCAACACTGCGGATATTGCTGCCTTACATTAACTCTAAAGATCTCGGAGTCAGTGCATGAGCTGCCTAAAGCAGAACTTGGAAACAGGGTGAAGTAATTGCCTTTGCGTGTTTCAGAGACCTGTTGTCAGCAACACACGTATTAACCCGGGGATTTTGTAGAGTTAATGGCTACGCTGCAGATGAAAAAAATGAAGGGCCTCATTTGTGAAAAGTGTTGCATCGCTGGGGGAAACCAGCGATGCAATACTTTTCACAGCACCATCCTTGCGACACCATGGATGCGCCCTATTAAGTGTATGGCGCTCCATGTCGCAAGGATTTACAGTTACGTCTGTATTCCTGATGTATCTCGCTAAATTGGCGCATTGCTGGAGTGTGTCTGAAAACAAACGCAACTCCTTATGCCTGCTTCAAGCAGGCATAAGGATTTGAGGTAGTGATGCCCTAGATATTTAAAAAACTCCCTTTGACTTACATTAAATTCCTTTTTAAATTCCTCGAACGAGACTATGCCTGTATAAGAATAGAAATCCCCCATCCTTCTAGGGCCTGCCCCTTCTAACGAGAAATATAAGGATCCTGAAATATGTCTAGCAGTATGGGATTATTATACAATGGTGTGCAAAAATTCAGCTGGCCAATCCCCAGGTGTTTCAGCACAGCCTTTCAAATCTTAAAGGCGCTCTTAAGGGACTTAAATCAGACTTTTTAAAAATAACTAAACTCTATTTGCCTCCAAAGACATCCCCATGCCTCTTCTCCCAAAAGCAGTTCAAAAGAAGAGGGTGAGCCTTTCTCTAAGACCTGTGCTTCGTCTCTATCTTGAAGCAGAATCATCATCTGTTGAAGTCGCATAGCCCAATATTATCATTTAAATTTGTTATTGATCACCCACTTCTCTCCTGCAGGAGTGTTAGAACAGAAAAATTCATGTTTGCGTATTGTTCTATGTAGGTTAACATTCGCGGCGCCATTTTCTATGTGGTCGCCATTTTGAGTTATAATCAAAACTAATCATTCATTTTTTCTGAGAAGAGGCCTCAGTTGGGTTTCATTTCCCCGAGGCTAGGTTTCACTTCATTAATGAATACACTGTTCTTATTAGCGCATACCTTTCCCACTAGATAGAGGCCTTCTCCCACGTGTCTAGTGGTGGGCACGGGCAGAGCGAACTTGATGAGTAGATAGTGTGTGCCCGGCATCAGAATCGAAACTTATGCTCTGGACTTCTTTGTTTAGCTGCATCTGCATGGAAAATTCCATTGTGGGCGTGTCTTCATTGGTTCTGAAATGTACATAATGTATCTTTATGCTTGCTGATGTCAGTCCCTCTGCAGCACTCCTAGAGACTGGGCAGACTGGGCTCCACTCTGAGTGTACCTGAATAAACCGATATTGGTTTGAATTCTCTACTGTCTAATCGACTCTTCTTTTGGTATGGAAGGCTGAGAGGTGGTCGTGAGTGACCCCGGTGACCCAAATTCCTTCAGTTGGCGCCCAACAGGGACTCCTTCGGGTGAGTGACCCATCCCCTTCCGCGGACGGGAGGGAGGTCGAGGCCATCGTCGGGTCAGACTGACGGATCAGGGATCCCTGCATGAAGAGTTTCTGATACTCACAGCTGCCCCTTCTGTCCCGCCGGACGGTGCCTCGCCCAGTGGTCATCCTGACTGGAGTCCTGAACGGCGAAACCCTTGGATCTGCCTGTTTGGTCTGAAGAGTCGGCAGTGGAAAATTGGTTTATTTGTGCTACTGATATCAGGTGAGTTTGTTTTGGTTCTTAGTGGATATGGTACAATTGTGGTTTGAGTTTGGTGCAGACGGAGGACTGTTTTGGATAAAAGCACTTGCAATTGCTTTGCCAGGCAAAAATAACGAATTTTATTCCTTTTGAAAATGCCTGGGATTAGCAAGGTTTTGCTTTCCTGTTGTTGTTGTTGTTCTGCCAATGCTCGATTGGAAGAAGCACAGCCAGCGCCTCCAGAAGGCACTCCTAATTTTGATATGTATGTGAAGCATGGTCTTGGTCCTATTATGTTTAGTACATTATGGCACAAATAAACGAGGGACAATGCTGAGTTACAGTGGCCGTTGATGAGCACTTTTGATGAACAAAAGAGTGGGCTTTTACAGGAACAGCTCTTTAAAAGACGAAGTAGACAGTCTATGTTTGATTCCCTCAGAATGTGGCAGAAAGCAGCTAGGCAGAGACGATTGAAAATGGAAAAAGATGCACGGAAAAGGAAGATGCAAACATTGACTCAGAAAGCTGTAGCATATGATAGAGAAAAGCAGGAGAAAGGAGTTGAATGTGAACATAGGAGGTTTCTTTTACAGATTGATACATTTTATTTGGCCCAAGAGGAAAATGATACTTTTGTGGAGGAATTGTTAGACACTAGACCCCGCCCCCATATGCCCAGCAGAGAATATATCCTGTTGTTCCTTCGCTACCACAGCAGCCTGCTACAACTGCTCCAACTGTCCCTGTGTCTACTGCTGCCGTTTCAACGGCTTTGGCTACGGCACCCCCTGCTCCCTCTTTGTCTTCACCATCAGTGGCAACTGCCACCGTTAGCGCATCTACTGTCTCAACTCCTATACCTGCTGCTCTTTCCCCTCCAGCGCAACAGCCTGCAACGTTTCTACCTGGAACTTCTGTTGTTTCTCCATCTATGGTTTTTCATCCCCCGACATCTTTAAGTATTGAAACTCCAGTTCGTGGATTTGAGGATAGAGAATTGACAAAATTTAAGGAGCTTATGGGCCCGTTTGTTTGATCTGAGGTAGGGGATGAAGAGAAGAAGGTAGTAGCTAATCAGGCTGCGCAGTGGGGTCGTAATCCCATTCACAATGTGGAGGATGTTTGGGAAGTAATGAGAGTTTATGAGCCTTTTGTACAGCAGCACGCCTTTAAGCATATGTCTGCTACATTAATTAATCTCTGGCAGCAACATTTTGGGGATGATGCACGCAAATTTTATTTGACATTAAAGATCGCGTGCATGTTAGTGGTATGGAGCCTGGCCAAGTTTTCGTGAATGTGGCAACATTAATTGCTTATAGGGGTAGGTTGCATGAGAAGAGTCCTACCCCGATGTCTCAGTTTCCGATGCGGGAGGTTCATCCTATATATCACCCAGAAATACCAGAGCTAACGGATCAGCGTGGCAATGTTACCAGACCAGGTGTAGCGGCCTGTTTTCAGGAACAATGGGTTTATACTCATTAGGCTGATCCTAGCAAAAAATCCTACTGCTTATTATAAAGAATTGACTGAGGCTGCCTCTTCTACTGCAATGACCCTCGCTGACATTGAACTGTTCTTTGGTCTTCTTGTTCCAGTTGATATTTGGAGACAGGTTCATACTCAAGACCATGTTGCGGAGCTGGGTGGTACATGGGATGTGATTAAAGGATGGGATCAGGAAAGAAAGCCAGGTGATAAGCCCCAAGCTGACATACCTGCTTTGCCAGGTCGCATTATTACATATATGCACTCCCTTATTCCGTCAAAGAAGGTAAGCTGGGATAAGTTGACGGCTTATCGACAGAAGAAAGATGAAAGTGTGTCTGATTTTTTTACCCGGTTTGAAGATACGTTTTTGGATTACAGTGGGCAGGATATGTCTATTGAGGGAGGTGTTCAATTGTTTGTTGAAAGGTTTGTTTTCAACTTACTTCCTGAAATTGCGACTCATTTGAAGGCGTCTGAGAATACCTGGACCACCTCTTCCCCGTCTGTTATTTTGAATATGGCTCAGTATTATGAGCATCACGATCAGGAAGAGAAAGAAAAGACAGATAAAAGGAATAAGGATTTAAAGACGAAGGTGCTGTTGCAGCAAGTGTTTAGAGGGAATGGTAGAGGACGTGGTGGTCCTGCTAGACAGCTTCCACGCACTAGTAGGCAGTCTACCACAACTCCTTTGGGGCTGAATCAGTGTGCATATTGTAAGGAAGAGGGTCATTGTCGTAGCGAGTGTCCTGTGCTTCTGGAGAAGGTGGCGGTTCCGAGAGGGCGAGGTTCTCGGGGACGAGGTCGAAGGACCGATAGGACTCAGAGTGATGCGGTCTCACAGGGTGGTGGTGGTCCCTTTTTAATTTTGTTATTTACACATTAACTCGGTACACATTGAAAGCCAAGGGTATGTTTGGACCGTAATTGGTGAAGGCTAACATGCTTCACTGCTGAGGAGTTAGAACAGCTTTTTCTGGGCTAGAGGACATAGCAAGAGTGCAGTGTCTTGCAAAACCTCATTCTTGATTCCTGTTCTTTCTAAATTAATAGCCTACTAGCGAATATTATGGTTCTCTATGATCTTTCCCCCTCTACCTTCCATTCCACATAAGAGGTTTTGTCTTTTCTACGTAACGCGAAAATAACTTATGCTATCGTGTAATAGCATGTTTTTCGACTGTCTGTTCTCACCGCGGTGTCCGAACAACCTTGGCCGATGCCCGGTGGAGCTGTCCTATGCAGCTATAGAGGAGTTTGGCCCTGGTTCACCCCCTCGGCCGTCACCTACCCAGCCGGACATCTGACATTGTTTTCCTCGCCTCCCCGTTATGTTTCCTTCCCCCTATCTTTCGCTGATGTCTATACTTGGAATCTGTAACTGAAGTAATTATGTAATCTTTAACTTGCTGATCCTCATGTAAAGCGCTCTGATACCTACGGGTCTAGCCAGCGCTATATAAAACTTTGCAAATAAATAAATAAACAGGGTCATTCCGATAATAATTACTTTGATGACGCTTGTGATGGACAGTATTACCATGATGATTATGACATGAATGAGGCGACAGGAATGTCTTACAGCTAGGACAGCCAGGGACAGAGTGAGGGACCATTTCTGATACCTGTAGATCAGCGTGGCCCTTATGTCATCGCAGATTTGCATGGCTCGACTAAGGAATTTTTGGTGGATACAGGTGCAATGAAGAGTTCTGTTTCTCAATCTTTGGTCCCTGGGGCGGCTCTGTCTGGCCATAATAATATTTCGGTAGTTTTTTCAGGTGTACCAGTTGTAAGCCCCATTTCACGCCCCCTTGCATTGACTGTTGGTCCTTTTACCGTTTTTGTTGAGGTCCAATTGTGGTGAAAATTTGATGGGTTTGGATTTATTGAAAAAACTGTATGCTACTATTTATTGTTCCCCGGCAGGTGTTTATATGAGAATGGGTCCAAGTGTAGGTACTAAGCAGTGCCTGTCTCTCCCTCTTCCCTTTGAATTTGCTGACTATCATCCACTCTATGGGCGACGGGTGATACAGATGTGGGACTGCTGCATATACCGCCGGTTTTTATTCAGGTTAAAGATCATGCTATTTTGCCTTACATTCCTCAGTATAAAATACCCCAGGCGGGAGAACGGGCCCTTCTACAAATTATTCAGGATTTTATACGCAAAGGAGTAGTTGAAGAGACGTCTGCCAATATTTGTAATAGTCCCATTCTTCTGATTCTTAAACAGACACTCTCAGGTTCCTCTAATGATCATGAAGATGTTTACCGTTTTGTGATTGACTTGCGAGAAGTTAACAAAATAGTGGTTCCCCAGTTTCCAGTGGTTCCAGATATTACCACCCTTGTGACAATGATTCCTTCCACTGCTAAATTATTTTCTGTCATTGATTTGAAAAATGCATTCTTCAGTATTCCTATTCATCCAGATAGCAGATATCTGTTTGGGTTCACCATAGCTGGTAGGAGCTATAGGTTCTGTCGAGCTCCTCAGGGCTATACAGAGAGTCCGAGCATTTATAGGCAGGCATTGAAAGGTCAGTTGGATTCCTTGTCGCTTCCCGCAGGTAATGTGTTGGTGCAGTATGTCGATGGCCTCCTTATTGCTTCCAATACCGAACAAGGTTGTAAAGACAGTACAGTTCAGTTATTGCTGCATTTAGCTCATCATGATCATAAGGTTTCCCTTTCTAAATTTCAGTATTGTCGACAGGAGGTCACCTACTGTCGAAGGAGGGTAGGAAGTTGACCCTTGAGCGCATCAGCAGCATTGTTAAAATTCCTGTTCCACAAACTCAGAAAGATGTGTGCGCTTTTATAGGTATCACTTCCTATTGTCGGCAGTGGATAACTAACCACTCCTTACTAATTAAACCCTTGCTTGCACTAACAACAAAAGAAGTGCATGACCCTCTGCCTTGGACGCCCGAATGTCAGAAGTCTTTTGAGGTAAGTACAAAATTACTGAATCAAAAATATCGAAGTAAAAAATATAGATGTAAAAAATATTGATTTAAAAATATATATACAATAAAATATATTAAATATATTAAATATTAATATTTTTTAAACAAAATACATTTAATTTAATATACATTTTAAGTAAATATAACAAATAAATGTAATAAAAAATTATAAACACACAAACAATAATTTATACATATACAGATATTTAACTATCTTTTTAAATTTTTAAACTTTAAAATTATATAAAAATAATATATATATATATATATATATATATATATATATATAAATATATATCAATAATTTAAAATAAAAAAACATTCTATAATAAATTAAAACATTAAATTATTTAAAAAATTAAAATTTACATTTCACAATACAATAAATGCAACAGTAGGGAAAATGTTGGATAGCAAAATAATTAAATGTACTATTCCAACTCCAGTGAGTGCAATAGTAGGGAAGTGTTGGATAGCGGAGGGGTCAAAATTAATATTCCCACTCCAGTAAGACAAACAATAGGGAAAGTGTTGGATAGCGGAGAGGAAAAATTACTATTCCCACTCCAAAGAGTGGAACAGTAGGGAAAGTACTGGATAGCGAAGGGGCAAAAATTACTATTCCCACTCCAGTGAGTGCAAAAGTAGGGTAAGTGTTGGATAGCGGAGGAATTACATATACTATTCCAACTCCAGTGAGTGCAACAGTAGAGAAAATTTTGGATAGCGGAGGGGTAAAAATTACTATTTCCACTTCAGTTTGTGCAACAGTAGGGAAAGTGTTGGATAGCGGAGGGCTAAAAATTAATATTCCCACTCCAGTAAGACAAACAGTAGGGAAAGTGTTGGATAGCAGAGAGGAAAAAATTACAATTCCAACTCCAGTGAGTGCAACAGTAGGGAAAGTGTTGGACAGTGAAGGGGCAGAAATTACTATTCCCACTCCAAAGAGTGCAACAGTAGGGAAAGTATTGGATAGCGGAGGGGTAAAAATTACTATTACCACTCCAGTAAGACAAACAGTAGGGAAAGTGCTGGATAGCGGAGGGGTAAAAATTACTAGTACTACTCAAGTGAGTGCAACAGTAGGGAAAGTGCTGGATAGCGGAGGGGTAAAAATTACTAGTACCACTCTAGTGAGTGCAACATTAGGGAAAGTGTTACATAGCAGAGATACAAAAATTACTAATAACATTTAAACAATAGAAAAAAATGTAAACAATCATAAAAATAAATAAACAATAATAAAAATATACGCTTAAATATATTAAACATATAAAAAGAACACATATTATAATATAAATTGCAAATAACAAAAAGCTACAAATATAATATAAAATAAATTAATAAATACATTTATAAACAATAATTATTTAAAAGAAGCAAATATTAACAAACAAAAAAATTATTTAAAACATTAATATATTTATTTTATTTCCTACCCTATAACACCACACCAATAAATAAACACTTGTATTGTATTTAAATTTATATTCATAATTAACATAATTAATAATTAACTAAAAAATATTATTAATACAAAAATAATAAACATTCATTAAATACACATGCTTTAACACTATATTATCTACAACACAGACCTAAAATTAATTACACAATTACCATAATTAATTTCTAATTAATTAATTTAAATTAATTAACAACTAATTATTAATTTCTCAATTATAAATACATTACTTCCCACCCTTCCCACCATTTACACCTATAAACATCACAAAACACACCTATAACTAATTACACAATGACCATAATTAATTACTAATTAATTATTTAAAATTAATTAACAACTAATTATTAATTGATCTATTAAAAATAAATTACTTCCCACCCTTCCCACCATTTACACCTATAAACACCACAAAACACACCTAAAATTAATTACACAATTACCATAATCAATTGCCAATTCATTAAATAAAATTAACTAACAACAAACTATTAATTAATTCATAATAAATTACTTTACACAATTAACACTGTAACATCTCAATTAAACAAATATTAATAAATAAAACATATTCAATAAATTTAATATAATTAAATTACTTGCCACCCTATTCCCCTATAAACCCAGAACCCGCTACGGAACTAAAAACGCAAAATTCAAATAAAAAAATATTAATAACAACTAAAAATAATCTATAATTTTTATATAATTAAATTACTTCCCACCCTATTCCCCTATAAACCCACAACTCGCTACTGAACTAAAAATGCAAAATTCAAATACATTTATTTTAATAACTGCTAACATTTTAACACATTTAATAAAAATACAAACAATTCTTATACGAAAAAAATACATCACATACATATAAAATATATACTAAAATGCATAACATTAATGAAAAATCAATATTTTTTAACAACTAGGGGGGTGATTAGGATGGCGGGCGGATCGCCATCACCGGCCAGGCGGTGGTGATCCACCCGCCATCGCCACCCGATTTACCCCCCTCTATATTATAATGGCGGGGGTATCGCGGGGGACGCAAAGTTCCGCCAGTCGGCAATCGTTCCGATTGCCCGCCGGGTGGAACTGGGGCACAATATGGTGGCGGTGCCTAGCAGGCACCGCCATCCATAGTATGATGCCGCCATGAAAAGGCTGGTGGGGATGTGCTTTGGGGGCCCGCACGGTGCCTGCCACGTTGTCTATGGAAATGCACAACATGGCAATTTGGCATTGCGGTGGGTGCTGCTGTAAGCAGCACCCGCTGCAATGCCAAATATGCAGAATGCGACCGCCAGGGTGGTGGTCGCATCCTAATAAGTGGTGCGGGACCGCCGCACGTCTGGTGGCCGGTCCGAACACCGCGAGGATGGCGGGCGGACACAGGTCCGCCCGCCATCCTAATAGGCCCCTATATTTTTGCAAACGATATTAAACACTTCGATATTTTAAACATTGATATTACTTGCCTAAAATCGATATTCTTGACCACGATATTTTGTCTGTTGATATTTCTGACTCACAATATTTTTACCTCGATATTTGTACAAGTCGATATTTTTGCATCGATATTCTGTCTCTGCACCTCCAAGGGGGTTACATTAATGACTCTTTGTTAACCACTTCTGCAGCTGAAGTTTTTGCTGAGAAACTTTAGATTGTGGGAACCTTTTTGGTTAGTCACAAAACTGTATTGGTAGCATATTAAAAATAGAAAAAAGACATGTACAGGTTGAATTGGTAATGCTATAATAACAATTATGAATTTGATTAGAAAATATTATATGGTTTAATCAAGGTGAGAAAAAGTCTGTAATGATAGTCACAAAGTTAGCAATCATTCATTATGTATTTTATTGAAGGCCATTTAAATATTTTCAACTATTTTTTTGACAATTATGAAGTTAACAGTGAGTCATGACGGGCCTTAATGAATGTAATTGTAAGATGGTACATAGTGATTTTAATAATGTGACATTAGTTTTACATGACATATTCCTGCATTTGAGAAAGAATGTGTAGACACCCTGACAAAGCCAGTAAGCCTGCCTTAGATAACTACAACCCATTTTAATGTGTCTATTATAGGTGTGGGATTATTTTGATCTTAGGTTTCAAGGCTCGCTAGGAGTGTGAATGTTTAGGAGAAATTCCCCATAGGTATTGCCATCTTCTTACATGTACATATTTTTGAATCAGTGCACAGTATACAGTAGCTTGTGCATATAAAGTATTTTTTCTTTTTATGAGGAAAACATTTGCTGGACAATGAATTATTTTATTGGTTGTTGTTTGATGCGTACAAACAAACTCTACCCTGAGTAGCCATTGGAATTCTCTCCATCGCTATCTTGAGAGAGTCAATTGCTATAATAGGGTACATGGTCCCTAGTAAGAAGAAGGTTTCAAACTTATAACTTGTGCAGGACTCCCATCCTTCCCAAATAATAATCCAGTTTCTTACAGAGGGTAATGGGAGGTTTCACTTGCTGTTTTCTGTGAGAGAGGAAAGCGTAATTTGTTACTGCCATGCTGTAACGGTTCTGTGAACAAACTGGACTGCAGACTAAGAAGTGTTAAAGAAGAGTAAAACAAGGCAGCAGGTTCTTTCCATCTATGCAACCCAGAATCTGCAACAACATTGCATAACCAACATGACCGCCCCTATGCTGTTCCAGTTTAGGAAAGCGTTGAAGATTCACCTCTTTGAAGAACACTACATCATAATGATCCCCTGCCTATCACTCTTTGACTTTATGCTTATCTTTGACTCTGTAGAGCACTCTGCTGCCTTTTGGCTTGGTTTGCACTATAGAAATACCATGTACATATATATGTACATTTAGGAAGCAAAGTCTGCTCCTACCTGATTTTGCATCACCAATGCTTGTTTTAAAACATAATGGAAGTGAGAGTAATCCCTCACACAATGTAGAGTTTAATTTTTGTTTTATGTGGAAAGTATGAAGATTTTCAAAATGGACTTTATGACTTTGTAAACACTTAAAACATAGCTGAGATAGTGACTTAATGTTATGCAAACATGGCATTGTAGCCTAGGTTTCGAGGCCAAATTGGCAGTATAAAAGCAAAATATAAGCGATACAATGCAACATGCTGATAAGCCACGAATGGTGGATGTTATTATATGAAGGATCACTGGAATTATGCAGCAGTGGAGGACCACATTACTTGACAGGATTGACAACATTATGCAGCTAGGAAAGGGAAATTAAGTACAATTATGCAGCACATTCGGTAGCAGTATTATTAGTACTAGTTTAGCATCTAAATGCAGCAATTAGCCACAGAAAAGTTCGCAAAATATTTGCTACTGCTCAGGAGTAGTCATTTTTTGTTTAATAACTTTGGATCCGTTTGAGCTAGAAACATCATCTTTTGCTGGTGAAATTTTCAAATCATTCCACAGATGGAGAAGTATGTAGCAAATGAAGAAAATCCATGATTATGAGGAAAACGCTGCAGCCACAGAAAGGAATAATTCCTTCCGAAATGCAAAATATAATTTAGTTTATGAATGTCAGCCTGTAGGCAATCAAGAGTTAAGCAGCCATGTGGGCCACAGGGCAGAGAGAGCATTTCAAATGCAAAGGCGAGAATCTCACTGCTAATGGACTTACATTAACACTTCATGGACAAAGAAAAAGGCATGTTAAAAATATATTTACTAGAACAATGAAAGTATCAGCAGTGTCTGAAGAGACACTGAAAAAAGGGAACACAATGTGCTGGCACCCCAGCACATAGGTGTGATTGAGATGGAGAACCTGAAATGGGTCCAGCATTGAACAAGTGCAGAACGTGCTTAAGGCAGCCGCGGTCGCTGCAGGTAAGAGCGGTGAGGCCAGGTGAGGTTTTTTTTCAAAAGACGACCACAATGGAAAATTAATTATTTATTTAAGGTTCCCTCGTGGTCGTCTTTCGAAATCCCCCCTCACCTGACCCCACCGCTGTTACCTGCAGCAGCCGCGGCTGGCTTAAGGTGCTTCCCTGCGAGAGCCACCAGTTGCAGCATGGCCCTGACACTTCACAGGTCTCGAATCTCATCTTGGGCAATAGGAGAGCAGTTGGGTAATGTGCTAATAACAAGCATGAAAAATTGATTAGCAAATTTCCTGCTGGTTACAGATCCATTAGACTAACAAAATAATTTTTACTAATCGAACATTGTGCTGTGTTTTCCTTTTCCTCTTCGGTATGCAAACCCTGTCTGTAGAGTCAGTACTTACTGTTCCTTGGTTAGGTAGGTTGAGTCTATTCATGGTCATGTGCCTAATGTCCCTTTAAAGGTCATGCTGTTAAATAATATTTCGAATTACAAGAAATACTGTGCCTAACTTTACAGTGTCAGCTGTAGTACGCAGCTAGGGGTCAGTCCTACATGAACATGAACTGGATATGTTTGGGTCTGGCTAAAGACAGCTTTGTCTATAACACTGCAATGAACAAACACAAATACTGTAGAGAAGGGATTTTCAAACTGAGGTCCATAGACCCCTTGTGGTCACCAACACATACTTAGGGGTTCCATAACTGTTCAGAAAATTAAACATATTAGCAGATCAATAAAGTGTATGTACATAAAAAAGCTAAACTCAAAACTGAACATTTTAAAGTGTCCTAGTAATTTGTAGGAATTTGAAATTTGAGACTAGAAATGAAGTTTTATTCTGAGCTTGATTCGTGAGAACAGTGGAAGCGTAGCAAACAGAACATAGGAGGTCATTACGATGGCGGACGGAAAAACAACCGACCGCCATGGTAGCAGGAAATCACCGCCCGCCGCTACCGCGGGAAAACCGACGGCTAGATTAGAATCCTCGGCGGTAAAAATCCAACCGCGGCGGAAAGGAGACCCGAGAAACCGCCGTTCGCCTGCAGAGAAGGCCCAAACCCGTCCGCGGCGGTCGGTTTTGCAGCGTAAACAGCCCAAACGACCGCAACCACAGCGGAGACACCGCCATCGAAATTATGATATTCCCGACATCGCCGCGGTGCAGTGCGCTGTTTCCGACCGCCGCGGTCGACAACATTGATGAATCAGTGAGATGGCGGAAGCGCCGTAGCCGAGCCACTGCTGCGGACGCTCCGTTAAAAAAATGGCGGTCGCGAGAAAACCACACAACATGGCCACAAAGTGCACCAACCAAACAAGGCATGCACCCAAAAATACCTAGCACAGCCCAAAGACACACCCCCATGGGAAACTCCAAAACTACAAATCCCAGGTTCACACACACACCACACCTGCTACCAATACCCCATCCTGACACACCCACAGACACCAGTATAAATCCAGCCCCCAACAGACAACAATCCTTTGCAAAACTCCACAACTGAGGGGACATCCACCACAGATGACAGGAGAGGCAAATCTGCACAACACACACACATCACCACCATCACCACCACTTCCACACCTGCACCTCTAACACCTTTGCACAGCACACACCATACACATCACAACCACCACTACCACTTCCAAACCTGCACCTTAAACACCTTGACACATCACACACCATGTCATCACAGAGAATGCCCAAATTCACTGAGAGTGAGTTGAGGGTCATGGTTGATGAGATAATCAGGGTAGAACCACAATTGTTTGGTAACCAGGTCCAACAGACACCACTAGCAACAAGAACGCAAATGTGGAGAAGGATAGTAGAGAAGGTAAATGCAGTAGGGACCGTGCCACGCAATAGAGATGAAATCGTGAAGAGGTGGCATGATCTGAAGGCAGTGGTCAAAAAGAAGAGAGCCAAGAACCATGAGCTGGCTCACAGGACAGGCAATGGCCCTCCCGTTCCACTCAAAACATTCACTGAATGGGAGGAGAAGGTGCTTGGCATTCTACATCCAGAGAGTCTCTCAGGAATACCCGGGGAGTGGAGGCTGGTAAGTACAAACAAATGCCTAACATCACACAAATGTACTGTCTTGCACTACTACAAAATAATACCTCCTAGTTTCAAATTCATTCATGTGCACAACACTCCCCCAACACATCTCTCACAGATTCAACAGACACTCCCCCTGAAGCCCCCCAAAGGTAGTTAGCAACATCACCATGGGTACATGTGTACATGCTGCCAGCACTACAACTCCCACCAGGCCACCTTGTCCCACAGCTGAGCAGGATAGAGCACACCCCCCACCCAGAAGCATGCCTCAGCCATTGTGTGCTTCACCCTCACATAACAGGTAGGTAGCCATCTTTACAGGGAGGTGTCTGTGGAATAGGGAGGCCTGCACTACAACTCCCACCAGGCCCACTTGTCCAACAGCTGAGCAAGATGGAGCCCTCCCCCCACCCAGAAGCATGCCTCAGCTATTGTGTGCTTCACCCTCACCTAACAGGTAGGTAGCCATCTTTACAGGGAGGTGTCTGTGGAATAGGGAGGCCTGCACTACAACTCCCACCAGGCCCCCTTGTCCTACAGCTGCGCAAGATGGAGCCCTCCACCCCAACCCATGTGCCAACCATAGCATTGCTCACCTTAACCTAACAGGTAGGTAGCCATCCCTACAGGGAGGTGGGTGGGTGTTTGGGAACCCTGCACTACAACTCCCACCAGGCCCCCTTGACCCACAGCTGAGCAGGATGGAGCACTCCCCCCACCCAGAAGCATGCCTCAGCCATTGTGTGCTTCACCCTCACCTAACAGGTAGGTAGCCATCTTTACAGGGAGGTGTGTTTGGAATAGGGAGGCCTGCACTACAACTCCCACCAGGCCCCCTTGTCCCACAGCTGAGCAAGTTGGAGCACTCCCCCCACCCAGAAGCATGCCTCAGCCATTGTGTCCTTCACCCTCACCTAACAGGTAGGTAGCCATCTTTACAGGGAGGTGTCTGTGGAATAGGGAGGCCTGCACTACAATGCCCACCAGGCCCCCTTGTCCTACAGCTGCGCAAGATGGAGCCCTCCCCCCACCCAGAAGCATGCCTCAGCCATTGTGTGCTTCACCCTCACCTAACAGGTAGGTAGCCATCTTTACAGGGAGGTGTCTGTGGAATAGGGAGGCCTGCACTACAATTCCCACCAGGCCCCCTTGTCCTACAGCTGCGCAAGATGGAGCACTCCCCCCACCCAGAAGCATCCCTCAGCCATTGTGTGCTTCACCCTCACCCAAAAGGTAGGTAGCCATCTTTACAGGGAGGTGTCTGTGGAATAGGGAGGCCTGCACTACAACTCCCACCAGGCCCCCTTGTCCTACAGCTGCGCAAGATGGAGCCCTCCACCCCAACCCATGTGCCAACCATAGCATTGCTCACCTTAACCTAACAGGTATGTAGCCATCTCTACAGGTAGGTGGGTGGGTGTTTGGGAAGCCTGCACTACAACTCCCACCAGACCCCTTGTCCCACAGCTGAGCAGGATGGAGCACTCCCCCCATCTAGAAGCATGCCTCAGCCATTGTGTGCTTCACCCTCACCTAACAGGTAGGTAGCCATCTTTACAGGGAGGTGTGTTTGGAATAGGGAGGCCTGCACTACAACTCCCACCAGGCCCCCTTGTCCCACAGCTGAGCAGGATGGAGCACTCCCCCACCCAGAAGCATGCCTCAGCCATTGTGTGCTTCACCCTCACCTAACAGGTAGGTAGCCATCTTTACAGGGAGGTGTGTTTGGAATAGGGAGGCCTGCCCCACAACTCCCACCAGGCCCCCTTGTCCTACAGCTGCGCAAGATGGAGCACTCCCCCCAGCCACAAGCATGTGGCAGATATTGAATGTCAATCATCAAACTTGCGGGTAGGTAACCATTTGAACCGGCCCCCTACTCCCACAGCTCAGCATGATGGAGCACTTGTCCCACTCATAGGCATGTGACGTCTGTGCAGCCGCACATGACACCATGCCACTTAGTCCACAGTCACCGACACAAATAATGCAAAACAGTTGTGTTGTAGTCACCATGCACAAGTCTCTGTTCAAAAATGACCCACATTGTGTACACTGTGCCAGGCATCACACACTGCAACACTAACAACGATCATGCTGCCCTGCAGCAGTGTCTGGCCATTTTTTTGGCAAAGTGCAAATCACCCATGTCATACCACAGTGTTGCAATGTAAACAGTGGAAGTGCAGTGTACCCAAAAACTACACTGCAGCTGGGACTCACAATGCTAAACTAAGCACATCCCAAATGTCCTGCAACACACCCAGCTACCACAGTGCTGCACTGAATTGCAGAACAGCACCTTGTCTGAATAAAATTGTCAAAGGTGTCTTGTTTGGACCACCAATGTGTGTATGCATTGACAATGTTCACATCTCACACTGTCTGTCTGAACAGTGATGGTATAGTCTGGCCCCAAAAGCACACATTGTCTGCACAGGGCTGAGTACATCTCACACACACACCACTGTTGACCACAACATGTCAGTGTCTGGATGCCCTGGAACAACTGCTTCACCAGTACTGTGCTCATGTTCTCAGGTCCCCAAATACCATGAAACCATGACAGTGTGGAAATGTATGCTGGGTGAGATGTTCACCCTGCTGTATGTCACCACTGTGCTACGAGACTATACCCCTTGCCCTATTGTGCCTTCAAAAGTCGGGGGAGTGAACCCCACAGCCAGATAGGTGGGACAGCAGTGATGGGGGGGCTATACCCCATGCCCTATTCTGCCTTCAAATGTTGGGGGACTGAACCCCGCAGCCAGATAGGTGGGACAACAGTGATGGGGGGCTATACCCCATGACCAAATGTAATCAGAAATCAATGGGTACAAAAAGCCACACACACATTATGCTCACCACACGCATATTCCATCTAAAGATTTCTACCAAGTCACATAGCCATGTCATTGCTCACCTTCACCTCAAACGGTAGTTAGCCATCTTCACAGTGAGACGGTGTAGTGTGTTTGGCTATCCGTCCCACAAAACGCCACATGCATGCTGTTCCACCACTATGGAGGATGGGACACTACACCCCCAATAAAAATCATGTGGCAGGCAATGTATGCTACCCACCCAACTCACAGGTATGTAAACGCATCTCACAGGTCGGGGTGTGTGGGGCTGGGAAGCTTGCACAACAACTCACACGGGCCCACCTGACCGCCAGCACACAAGACCCATTACTTCCTGGCACCAACATGCATGTGTCAGTCATTGCAATGTACAGTTCAAAAGAACTGGCATGTGGACATATCATGCTGACTTGTCCCACACTGGACCAAGATGGAAGTCATCATCATACACACACAGAGAGGTCTCTCAAATACAAGGAATAAAACAGCAAACACTAGGGGGCCGATTCCGATCTCGGCCGGTAGCGCACCGAATCGGATTCGGCTTAACCGGATCCGATTCGGAGCCCTCTTTTCCGACCGATTCGAACGCGCGTCCGGCCGAGCGAGTACGATGCGAGCGCACGCGAAATCGCCGACCGACTCGTTCACGGGTCCGAACTACACCGACCGACTCGCTCGGACTCGACTTGCACAGTACGATGCGTGCCGCGAGCAGTCCGACCGACCCGCACCGTCCGGCTCGAAACAGCTGTCGGAGCCGGACTTTGCGGGTCCGTGTCGGACCCCCCTGTATGCGTAGCCACACGAGTCGCACACAGGGGGGACCCATGGGTCCCTCCTACCTGTGCTTGTGCGGCGCGAACCGCATCGACGCGAACCCGCTGTAGGGGGCGCCCTCGTTCGCCTCGCACCCATCGAGTCAATGGGAGCCCACGTACGCGTTGTACGACCGGCTCCCATTGACTTCAATGGGAGTCCGACTGAATCGAGTCCGATAGCATGCGTGCGCATCGTACTCGTTCGGTCGGACTGCCAGAGTCCGATTCGGTCGGAAATCTCTCCGGGTCCGGCTCGGTCGGAGAGTGTTCCGGCCCGAATCGGAATCGGCCCCTACATATCAATAGCCACAACATGCAGCCAGATATGCATTTATAAAAACATGTTGGCATAGGACACCAGGCCTCTCAATGCACAACTGCACACCCAGATAGCATTGGCAACTATAGTGTGCACACACCTAAGAAAATGAAACTGTGACAGCAACCAAAGTGTGAAAGTCTGAAACACATGTAGATGGAACTCCGAGCACAACCATGCACACCACTAAATGCCATCTGACAGTAGCAGTGGTCCAGACCACCTAGGATCTAATTAAAGCAAACTTAAGCATGTCTGGAATTGCAAATACAGATATGTACACCACATTGAAAAGGTATGCATGAAACTACAATGTTCACTCAATGTGCAGAGTAAACCGCTGCAAGGGCTCAACAAGTGACACATACGCGTAAATGGATGAAATATGATTGAGCAATAACTGGATGCCAACATGAGACTGTCAATGTAAAAAAATTATATTGTGCATGTCCTGTCTTGACAACTCCCAATATGGACAAGTAATGCATGTACCACAACAGCTTGTAATGCATCACTGGATGTCGGTCAATGCAAATTTGTACAGTGAACAACTGCTGGATGTACAAACAGTTGATGTAACACTGCTAACACAAACTTTGCTGGGTGCAACACAATGACCATTTCTCATCTGACCCACAGGTGACCAAGAACTCACTGCAGAGGATGACACCACCCTGCAGAGCCAGTCCCCCCCGGAACAGAGACAACTGGATGAGGACTCCCTGGATTCCTTGGATGAGGAGCTCCACGCTGGCCCATCTGGTGTGGCAGGCAGCAACCAGTCCCAGGCACCCATTGTCCCCCCAACCACATCAGCTGCAGCCCCTGACCATCCTCTGACAGCTGCTGTCATGGCCTGTGTGTCAACCACTACCACCACCACCACCACCACAGCTGGCCGCAACACCCTCCCTGCCCCAGGGGTTGAGCAGCCCACTACATCGACTGCGGAGGTCAGGGAGAGGATGCAGCGGGCCAATGTGAGGACCGGACAGGACCGTGGCAGCAGTGCAGATGGTCGGGACAGGGTCATGCAGAAGGGGACTGATCCTGGGACAGAAGCCCTGGGCCACATCGACAGAGTCCTTGGGGCCTACCAACAGGCCCAGGGACGAATGGACCGGTTAGAGGAAGAATCTCGGGAGCACCTCCTGCTGCTGAGGTCCATGGACACACGCATGGGACAGATTGTGGACCTCTTGGGGCAGCTAGTGGCGGTTCTGAGGGACAGCACAGCGCAACATTCTACCCCTCCGCCTCCCCCTGTTGGGCAGCAGGATGACACTTCATCATCCTCCCCTACGTCCACAGAGGGGGGTGAGTCCTCAGACATCACTGTCCCTGCAGCAGTGGCCCCTCCAGTCAAGCGCAAAAGGGCCCGTCCAAGGAAAGGCCAGGGGGACTCATGTGCCAAAGCACCTGCCAAACGCTAGTCCCCGAGCCAGCTATGCTGGCAGACCACTGCACCACTGCATTGACCTTTTGGACTATCCTTCACCACACTGCCATGTGAATGGCATCTATCTGTTGGACTGGGTCTCCACATCATTGTGGGGACTACTCAAGTATCTCATCTACCATGACTGTCAACTCACTTCTTCAATTCCCCCTTCACATTTTCTCCACCCTCGCATGTCACAGTTGTAAATAAATACACCTTACACACATGTTGTTGTGTCTGCTCCGTCTTTAATACAGGATGTGCAACCTTCACTGTGTAGGACATGGTCCAGGGGAATGGAATGTAGGTAGGCAGTGAGATGCTGAAGGAGCCTAGGGAAAACCGCAGAACAATCAATCAATCAATCAAGCATTTGTATAGCGCGCTACTCACCCGGAGGGTCTCAAGGCGCTTGGGGGAGGGGGGTCCGCTACTGTTCGAACAGCCAGGTCTTGAGTTGCTTCCTGAAGGAGAGGTGGTCTTGGGTAAGGCGGAGGTGGATGGGTAGGGAGTTCCACGTCTTGGCAGCCAGGTAGGAGAAGGATCTTCCTCCCGTTGTGGCTCTTCGGATGCGGGGGACGGCGGCGAGGGCGTGGTTGGTCGATCGTAGCTGGCGGGTGGGAGTGTAGAAGGTCAGACGGTCGTTGAGGTATCTGGGGCCTTGGTTGTGGAGAGCTTTGTGTGCATGGGTGAGGAGTCGGAACGGGATTCTCTTGCTGACGGGGAGCCAGTGCAGGTCTCTCAGGTGTCCGGCGATGTGGCTGTGTCGGGGGATGTCCAGGATGAGTCGAGCTGAGGCGTTCTGGATGCGTTGAAGTCTTTTTGAAGTTTGGCTGTGGTTCCGGCGTAGAGGGAGTTGCCGTAGTCCAGTCGGCTGGTGACGAGGGCCTGGGTGACCGTCTTCCTGGTTTCGGTGGGGATCCACCGGAAGATCTTGCGCAGCATGCGTAGGATGTTGAAGCAAGACGAGGAGACGGCGTTGATTTGTCGGGTCATTGAGAGGGAGGAGTCCAGGATGAAGCCCAGGTTGCGTGCGTGGTCCGTTGGTTTGGGTGCGTTGCCCAGGGCAGGGGGCCACCAGGAGTCGTCCCAGGCGGAGGGTGATGATCCTAGGATGAGGACTTCCATTTTATCTGAGTTCAGTTTCAGGCGGCTGTTCCTCATCCACTCGGCTACGTCCTTCATCCCTTCATGTAGGTTGGTTCTGGCGGTTGTGGGGTCGTTGGTGAGGGAGAGGATCAGCTGGGTGTCGTCGGCATAGGAGATGATGTTGAGGTTGTGTTGGCGTGCGATGGCTGCGAGGGGGCTCATGTAGACGTTGAAGAGGGTGGGGCTGAGTGATGATCCTTGTGGTACGCCGCAGATGACTTCGGTGGCCTCGGAACTGAACGGGGGAGGCGGACTCTCTGGGTTCTTCCGGCGAGGAAGGAGATGATCCACTCCAGTGCCTTCTCTTGGATTCCGCCGTTGTTGAGGCGTTGCACTAGGGTGCGGTGGCAGACTGTGTCGAACGCTGCGGAGAGGTCCAGGAGGATGAGGGCCGCTGTTTCCCCGTTGTCGAGCAGGGCTCGGATGTCGTCGGTAGCTGCGATGAGGGCGGTCTCGGTGCTGTGGTTGGCCCGGAAGCCGGACTGCGAGTGGTCGAGGGATCCATTCGTCTCGAGGAAGGCGGCCAGTTGTCTGTTGACGGTCTTCTCGATGACTTTGGCAGGAAAAGGAAGGAGCGAGATGGGGCGGTAGTTTTTGAGGTCGGTGGGGTCTGCTGACGGTTTCTTCAGTAGGGCGCTGAGTTCGGCATGCTTCCAGCTCTCTGGGAAGGTGGCGGTGACGAAGGAGGTGTTGATGATGTCCCGGAGGTGGGGTGCGATGACGGCGTCGGCCTTGTTGAAGACGTGGTGAGGGCAGGGGTCGGTTGGTGATCCGGAGTGGATGGAGTTCATTGTGCGGATAGTGTCTTCGGTGTTGATAGGGGTCCAGGCTCGGAGGGTGGAGGTGGGGGCGTTGGAACGGTCGTAGGGTACGTCGGCTGTGTGCTGAAACTGTAGTGTATGTCTGCGATCTTGCTGTGGAAGAACGAGGCGAGCGAGTTGCAGAGGTCTTGCGAGGGAGTGATGTCGTTGTTTCTGGCGCTGGGGTTCGAGAGTTCTTTGACGATGATGAAGAGTTCCTTGCTGTTGTGGGCGTTGTTGTCCAGTCGTTCCTTGAATGCGGTTTTCTTGGTGGTGTGGATCAGCTGGTGGTGTTTTCGGGTGGCGTGCTTGAGGGTGGTCATGTTGTCTGCAGTCGGGTCTCTGCGCCATGCTTTCTCGAGGGCCCGGCAGTTCTTCTTGGATATCTTGAGTTCGTCGGTGAACCAGGATGCTGTCTTGTTGCCGGGTCTGACTGGGGGGTCTTCAATGGGGCGAGGTCGTCTGCGCAGTTGGTGATCCATCTTGTGAGGTTGCTGGCGGCTTGGTTGGGGTTCGTTGAGCTGGCGGGAGGGTTCTGGCTCAGGGATGTGGTGAGTTGGTCGGTGGTGATCTTGTTCCAGCTTCTGCGCGGAAACTGTTGCGGGTGGTGGTGCGTGGTGATCCTGCTGAAGCTGAAGTGGACGCAGCTGTGGTCTGTCCAGTGGAGTCCGGTGGTGTGGCTGAAGGAGATGTCCTTGCTGGAGGAGAAGACGGGGTCAAGCGTGTGGCCGGCGAGGTGTGTGGGGGTGGTCACCAGTTGCTTGAGTCCGAGGTTGGCGAGGTTGTCCAGCAGGGTGGTGGTGTTGCGATCGTTGTTGTTCTCTAGGTGGAAGTTGAGGTCCCCAAGGAGGATGTAGTCAGCCGAGGGGAGGGCGTGCGGGCTGATGAGGTCGGCGATGTCTTCGCTGAATTGTGTGCGTGGTCCTGGGGGTCTGTAGATGAGGGTGCCTCTGAGGGTGGTCTTGGGGTCGGTGTGTATCTGGAAGTGCAGGTGTTCGCCGGCTGTGAAGGTGTCGTCGGAGTTGGTCGTGATGCGGATGGTGTTCTTGTGGACGATGGCGATGCCTCCTCCTGTCTGGTTTGCGCGGTCCCTTCGGGTGATCTTGTATCCGTCCGGGATGGCGATGGCGATGTCGGGCGCTGAGGAGGCGTTCATCCATGTTTCCGTGAGGAAAGCGACGTCTGGTGATGTGGAGTCGAGCAGGTTCCAAAGTTCCACGGCGTGTCTGTGGACGGAGCGGGTGTTGAGCAGGAAGCACTTCAGGTGGTTGCTGCTGGTGCTCGGCTTGGCGGGTGTGGTGCAGGTCCGGAGGCAGGAGAACTTGCAGGATTGGCAGGCGAAGGGTCCGTGGGTGCATCCTGGGGTGGCACGGTGGCAGCCGGGGATGCGGCCGGTGTTGAGTGCGTTGAGGGTGGCGGTGTCGTAAGTCCGGTGGGTGGGTTGGCTGCTGCGGGGGCCAGGGGATTTGGCGCTGGGCGCGGTCCAGGCGCGGACTGGCGCAGATGGGCTTGCCTCAGGCGCGCCTTTGGCGCGCCAGCGGCGCGGCCGCGCAGCGGTCGCCATTTATGGGGAGGTGGGAGGGAGGAGCAGCTGGGAGGCGGGAGGCAGGGGCAGCGAATGGGCAGTCAGGGGGGCGGGGCCGCAGGGGACGCAGCGGCGGGAGTGGCGAGAGGCAGCGAGGGGTACAGAAGGAAAAGTGGAGAGAAAGCGGACACAAATACGGGCACAATTCAAAAATGGGGCAGCGAGGGGTACAGAAGGAAAAGTGGAGAGAAAGCGGACACAAATACGGGCACAATTCAAAATGGGGCAGCGAGGGGTACAGAAGGAAAAGTGGAGAGAAAGCGGACACAAATACGGGCACAATTCAAAATGGGGCAGCGAGGGGTACAGAAGGAAAAGTGGAGAGAAAGCGGACACAAATACGGGCACAATTCAAAAATGGGGCAGCGAGGGGTACAGAAGGAAAAGTGGAGAGAAAGCGGACACAAATACGGGCACAATTCAAAAATGGGGCAGCGAGGGGTACAGAAGGAAAAGTGGAGAGAAAGCGGACACAAATACGGGCACAATTCAAAATGGGGCAGCGAGGGGTACAGAAGGAAAAGTGGAGAGAAAGCGGACACAAATACGGGCACAATTCAAAATGGGGCAGCGAGGGTACAGAAGGAAAAGTGGAGAGAAAGCGGACACAAATACGGGCACAATTCAAAAATGGGGCAGCGAGGGGTACAGAAGGAAAAGTGGAGAGAAAGCGGACACAAATACGGGCACAATTCAAAATGGGGCAGCGAGGGGTACAGAAGGAAAAGTGGAGAGAAAGCGGACACAAATACGGGCACAATTCAAAATGGGGCAGCGAGGGGTACAGAAGGAAAAGTGGAGAGAGAGCGGACACAAATACGGGCACAATTCAAAATGGGGCAGCGAGGGGTACAGAAGGAAAAGTGGAGATAAAGCGGACACAAATACGGGCACAATTCAAAATGGGGCAGCAAGGGGTACAGAAGGAAAAGGGGAGAGAAAGCGGACACAAATACGGGCACAATTCAAAATGGGGCAGCGAGGGGTACAGAAGGAAAAGTGGAGATAAAGCGGACACAAGTACGGGCACAATTCAAAATGGGGCAGCGAGGGGTACAGAAGGAAAAGGGGAGAGAAAGCGGACACAAATACGGGCACAGTTCAAATGGGGGCAGCGGGGGCACAAAAGGGAAAAGGGGAGACAAGCAAGCAATACGGGCACCGAGGCCACAAACGGAAGGGCGATCTTACCAGCAGCAGCAGCAGGCGGCCAGCACAGGCGGATCTGTGTGGTGGGGGAGCGACCTACCTGGCAAGGTCAAGGGTCGCCCCCAAGAGTCACTTGTATGGCTGTGGCATCGCACACATCACACAACACTTGTCAACAAGGTACTCAGATCTACAAACTTTACACAGAGCAACAGTCACCATAGAGACATTCTGTATCACACTAACCAATCACACATACATTGGCAGGCAGCAATGAGTCAACACAAAGCTGCAGTCAGCAAGCTCACATACACCCACACAGCAACTGCAACACCATCAACCCATTTTGTCCCTTCTACATCGTCACTCACCTTCAAGTGAAGTAGCGGGTGATGAGCTGTCGACGCATGTCAACCCCTTCCTCCTCTCCACTGCCCTCGTCACTGGATCCGGGTTGATTTGCAGGCGGGGGCCTTGGCTGCTCATCATCGTCATCCAGGATCAGGGGTATTGCCTTGCGAATGGCCAGGTTGTGGAGCATGCAGCATGCCACCACTATCTGACACACCTTCCCTGGCGAGTACATAAGGGCACCTCCAGTACGGTCCAGGCACCGAAATCTTGATTTTAGGAGACCAAATGTCCGTTCTATCACACGCCGTGTCCTCCCATGGGCCTCATTGTATCGCACATCAGCTGGCGTGACGGGATTCTGCAATGGGCTCAGCAACCACGGGCGGTTCGGATTTGCCGAGTCACCTGGGTGTGAGAGACACAGATAAACCTTGCAGTCCCAAAATGCCACACAACAGCATGTCACACACACACCACTCTAATCCACTATACATACTCACCCACAAGCCATGCACACTCCGGAAGCAGATTGGCCATCAGCTGAGGAACGATGCTGCTGCGCAAGATGTGGGCATCATGGGCTGAGCCGGGAAACTTGGCACACAGGTGTGAGATGATCATGTCCGCCAGGCACACCACTTGAACATTTACCGAGTGTGAATGCTTCCTTTTGCGGTAAACCTGTTCACGTGCCTGTGGTGGCACAAGCCCAACATGTGTGCAATCAATTGCACCAATGACATGGGGGATATGTCCAAGGGCATAGAAATCGCCCTTCACAGCCACCAACTCAGGCCCCCTGGGAAAATGGATATATCTGTCTTTGTAGAGCATCATGGCCGACAGGACATCCCTCAGCACCATGCTGAACATCGGCTGTGACATCCTGCCTGCACTTGCGACCGTGTGCTGGAATGAGCCTGTTGCAAAGAAATGCAGGCATGCCATCACCTTAGATGTTGCTGTGAAAGCTGTTGGATATGTCCAACGTGGCTGCAGGTGGGGCTCCAACATGGCACATAGGTTCTGCAGGGTTTGTCGGTCCAGCCTGAATTTGCGGATTATATCCTCATTCTCCATGTCTGCCAGGACTGTGAACGGATGATGGATATTGGGCCTCCTCCTCCTAGGACAGATCAAAGTGCACAGATGTCAATGCAGAAGACCATGAAATGTGCATCACATCAATTTTTTCTACAGACACATTCCCAAGTCTTACAACATGCACCATTAACCGACAGGGCACTTCACAAGTAGGTACCCATCAGGCACACTACTCGTACACCTGTCCCCTTACCAGCAGCAATTATCTGTGCACCACTCCGGCTCATTCGCATGCACAGTGTGATATACTAACAGATATGTGTGCATACCTGTGAGTATGACCCCCAGCATATGTTACTAATTGCAATACTACCCTAACACACCATGTTGCTGGCCCTGATACACCTCCCAACACAGGTTGCACATGGCACACATCAACTACACACTGACCACCGGCTGAGCATGGGGGACACGTGTGTGCATGTGCATTGGACAATGTGCCAGTTGCTGATGCCCCTAGTTCAGTAAATGAGACAACATTGTGCGTTACATTGCACACACAGACATTGACCATTATCTACATATGCTATGCAACACATTAACTGGACAGTCTACATTTCATTACACAGCACATGTGACATGTGCGAGTGTATGTGCCCATGCAATGTATTGGCGACCCATATATGGTATGTGTTGGTGAAGTGGAGTGACATGTCCCTTTTGTGCATTTGCCCTCATGAGGACCCTTCAATTGTTGAGACACTGGGCACTGTACATGTTGGCCTATGCAGAGAGCTGGAGGACACGTTAGGTGCAGCACAGCTACTCCACAACTCCATTAACGCTCACTCCAGGCACTGTCTGGCACCCATATGGCGGTGCCTACCGCCTGGCCCCTGCGGACTGGCACCGCCCATAACCAAGGCACGATCGCGGGAGACACCGCCAGATATGTATGTGACAATGGCGGTCACCATGCACCGCTACCCAGATCACGGTCACTCCAGGCACTGTTTGGCAGACATATGGCGGTGCCTACCGCTTGACACCTGCAGACTGGCACCGCCCATAACCCAGGCACGATCGCGGGAGACACCGCCAGATATGTATGTGATATTGGCGGTCACCATGCACCGCTACCCAGATCACGGTCACTCCAGGCACTGTCTGGCAGACATATGGCGGTGCCTACCGCTTGACACCTGCGGACTGGCACCGCCCATAACCCAGGCACGATCACGGGAGACACCGCCAGATATGTATGTGACAATGGCGGTCACCATGCACCGCTACCCAAATCACGGTCACTCCAGGCACTGTCTGGCAGACATATGGCGGTGCCTACCGCTTGACACCTGCGGACTGACACCGCCCATAACCCAGGCACGATCGCGGGAGACACCACCAGATATGTATGCGACAATGGCGGTCACCATGCACCGCTACCCAGATCACGGTCACTCCAGGCACTGTCTGGCAGACATATGGCGGTGCCTACCGCTTGACACCTGCGGACTGGCACCACCCATAACCCAGGCACGATCGCGGGAGACACCGCCAGATATGTATGTGACAATGGCGGTCACCATGCACCGCTACCCAGATCACGGTCACTCCAGGCACTGTCTGGCAGACATATGGCGGTGCCTACCGCTTGACACCTGCGGACTGGCACCGCCCATAACCCAGGCACGATCGCGGGAGACACCGCCAGATATGTATGTGACAATGGCGGTCACCATGCACCGCTACCCAGATCACGGGCACTCCAGGCACTGTCTGGCAGACATATGGCGGTGCCTACCGCTTGACACCTGCGGACTGGCACCGCCCATAACCCAGGCACGATCGCGGGAGACACCGCCAGATATGTATGTGACAATGGCGGTCACCATGCACCGCTACCCAAATCACGGTCACTCCAGGCACTGTCTGGCAGACATATGGCGGTGCCTACCGCTTGACACCTGCGGACTGGCACTGCCCATAACCCAGGCACGATCGCGGGAGACACCGCCAGATATGTATGTGACAATGGCGGTCACCATGCACCGCTACCCAAATCACGGTCACTCCAGGCACTGTCTGGCAGACATATGGCGGTGCCTACCGCCTGGCCCCTGTGGTGTGTCACCGCCATGGACCATGCCCTTGCAGCCAATGGGAAGCATCCTCGCGGTAGCCTGATGCGTGTTTGAAAATTGCGGTAGGCGTGCACCACCCCCGCGGAGGCGGTCACTGGAGGCATTCAAAAGATGCACCACTGCGGTAGCGCGCGCCTGGCCCCTACGGTGTGTCACCGCCATGGACCATGCCCTTGCAGCCAATGGGAAGCAGCCTCACGGTAGCCTGATGCGAGTTTGAAAATCGCAGTAGGCGTGCACCACCCCCGCGGAGGCGGTCACTGGAGGCATTCAAAAGATGCACCACCGCGGTAGCGCGCGCCTGGCCCCTACGGTGTGTCACCGCCATGGACCATGCCCATGCAGCCAATGGGAAGCAGCCTCGCGGTAGCCTGATGCGAGTTTGAAAATCGCGGTAGGCGTGCACCGCCACCGCGGAGGCGGACATTGGATGTATTTGAATGAGGCAGACCTGGTACACCAATTGCAGCACCCTGGGACCACTGACACAGCCCCAGGGGCCTATATATGTGTGGGAGGGTGCACCACATTCCCACAGCTACCAGGGACTGCTGACTGACAACCCTCACCTGCTGCTGCTGCCTCAAGGGACTGCTGGCTGCCACCCTGCACCTGCTGCTGCTGCCTCAAGGGACTGCTGGCTGCCACCCTCCACCTGCTGCTGCTGCCTCAAGGGACTGCTGGCTGCCACCCTCCACCTGCTGCTGCCTCAAGGGACTGCTGGCTGCCACCTTCCACCTGCTGCTGCTGCCTCAAGGGACTGCTGGCTGCCACCCTCAACGTGCTGCTGCTGCCACATGTCCATTGTGATGTCGAGGACTCAGAAGATCCGTGCCAGTCCCTTCACCAGCGAGGAGCTTGAGGTCCTGGTAGACGGGGTGCTTGCACAGTACCCAAGGCTTTATGGCAACCCTAATGTCGTGGTAAGTCTCCCAGACTGTGAGTGAGAGTGCAGGGTGGGCACACGTGAGGTGGAGGTGCTTCGGTATGTGTCAGTGGTTGTGGGGCTCTGACATGCACTGCCTATCATGTTTACTACAGCAGGAAGGGCTTGGTGGGCTCTTTCACACGTTACCCTGCATGCCTATCCTGAGTAGAGGGACATGTTCTGTAGTGTCAGCCATACAGTGCAGCTGCATTTTGGTGATGCAGGAGTCTGGCCAGTTATCGTTTGTGTGAATAGCTGTGTTGCTCCCAATTTACCCACTCAGTGTCAGTCCACCTGCCCTGCACAGTCCCCGCCGAATGCCACATGTCCACATCACTGCATGTACAGTGTGTTCCATGAGTGTTTGGTTCACGCCTCTTCATCTAAGTCCCATCTCTGCTATGTAGATTGCACAGGAGCAGCCGTGGGAGCAGGGTGTGTGTATGACAGTTGTTATCACTCTATGTGAGTTCCAGGACACAGTGAGGCTTTCACAGGGCTAGGACAATTAGGTCTGCGCATTGTTGGACACAGTGAGTCCAACAACAAGACACATGTTTTGCTATCTTCTCTATGTGTAGTTGTAGGTAACTGCAGACAGTAGCTGCGGCCAGACTACACGTTGCTTGCTGTGTTGGTATCCTGCATGTGAATGGGATGTGGAGGTACTGTGTCCACCATCGAACATGCATGCCTGTACGTCTGATTGACCAATGACATTGTACCATGTTCACAGCAATTGTTGGCTCTGTTACAGTTGTAGCTGGAGTTTTGGATGAGTCACTGTCGTGCTACTGCATTTTCGTTGTGTTGTCATTGTGCACTGTGTCACTGGAACCTCACCCCTCTTGTCTCCCATGCCTGCAGCTGAAGGTCCACCAGCGTAAAGCCGTGTGGAGGGCCATTGCCTCCAGAGTGCGAGATCTGGGTGTGTCAAACCGAAGGCGCACCCACTGTCATAAAAGGTGGGACGACATCTGCCGGCTGAGCAAGAACGTGGCCGAGATGATGCTGGGGCTGCTCCCTCGGACTGGCAGGTTGGCTAGGCGCAGCATGACACCACTAATGGTCCGCATCCTGGCTGTCACACAACCTGAGCTGGACAGACAACTGAAGGAGCATCAGCAGCAAGCTAGGGGTGAGTATGTGTTGCAGGCTGCCTTTGGATGGGAGTGGGTGCATGTGTCTACAGAGTGTGCAAATTGTCAGCTGTGTGACGTTGGTTGTGTGGTGCAATGTTTTGTGAGTGGCCTCTGTGCTGGGTGTATGTGCCATGCATTTGCCCAAACGGTGCTTCATGAAGTCAGTTTTAGCACTGTGCATCTCTCTTACATTTGGAGTTGTGGCCTTCAGGTACCTTCTGCTGTGGGGTAGTGTGTGAATTCAGATGGATGGGAATGCCAGTGTGCCAACTGTGAATGCGTTTCAATGAATGCGTGCAATTCCAGACCTCAGATGTCTGCCAGTCAGACATCTGAGGCCAATGTGCAACAGTAGATGTGCCCATGAACTCGATATGGTGGATGGCATGTGTGCAGGGTCATTGTGGGCTGGTATGTTGTGGTCTGTGTGGTCCCCTACTGCTCCATCCATGTAGGTGATGTGCACCATGTTGTGGTGTTCATCCTTGCCAACATCGGGACAGTGTGTGTGCACAGGCCATTTTGTGGCTGTGTCTGATGTGAGCCAACAGCAGGATGGTGTGCTGTGTGAGTCACCTGGGGCACTTATGGCAGGATGTGTGTCGGACATGCACCGTTGGCTTGATATTTTGGGTGGCAAGATATATGTGTGCACAGGGTGGCATGCAATGTGCTGCACACCTCTTCTAGGATGCAGATGTATTGGCACGTGTTAGTTCTGTTGATGCCACTCATCTCACAGTACTTCTCTCTCCTATGCAGCAGCTCCCGTATGTGCAGAGGGAGAGGGGACGGACACCAGTGGTGAGGCTTCCAGTGCAACAGCCGCACCGGAGCAGACTGACACAGATGTGACCAGCGCCGAGGAGGGGGACAGGAGTCTGCTAGAGGATTCACAGCCGGAGACACAAAGCTCTACCTCATCTGACGCCAGCGGTGACGCATCCATGTTGGGGGGTACAGGGAACGGGGACTCGGCCTCCTCTTCCGCCACACAGCGTCCAGTGCCCAGCCTCCCTTCAACCTCCACTGGTGCTGCCCGTGTCCGCACGAGTAGGAAGGGAAGAGTCACCTTCACCCCAGGCACAGCTGCCCCAGCCCATGTCAGCCCTGCTGCCCTCAGTGCAGAAGCAGTCGAGCTATTGCGCCAGCTGTGTGTGGGGCAGACAGCACTTCTCAATGCCTTCCAAGAGCACGACAAAAAGTTGGGGCAGGTTATAGCTTTCATGGAGGGCATACATTCCGACGTAGGTGGGCTACACCGGACTGTGCAGTCCTTGTCATCAACTGTGACAGCAGCCCTGCAACAGGCACATAGTCAGGGAGCGGCTCCCAGCACTCGGTCCGGCCCCGTGTCACTGTGCACCTCTGACGACAGTGACAATGCTCAACGGACCCCAAAGTCCCGATACAGAACCCGCAGCACACAGGAGCAGCAGCAGCCCAAGCGTACTAGGGCGCAGACACCATCCCCACATAAGAGTAAGGCCACCCCAGAGCGCAGAGAGAAAAGCCCATCAGGCGACAGCAAGGGCCACAAAGCAAAGAAACAAGCATCAGGGTCACAGGCCTCACCTTCCTCCCCCGCCAAAGACTCCCCTGTCCCAAAGACGTCTCGCAGAGGCAAAATGACAGTTTCCACACCCACTGAGAAGGTGTTGCCTGCAAACATTACACAGGATGAGGGCCCCATGGATAATCCATCCTTGACCTCCACTCCCATCCCAAGCCCTGTGAAGCCAGCACGGGAGGACACTGTAGGGGGCAAAGCTGGTGGACAGAGGGAGGCAGGGCGGCGGCAAACACCAGGCAAGCGCACAGCGGGATCCAGCATGTCCCCAGAGGGAGGGTCACCATCCACACCAGAATCAGCTTTGGTAGTGGGGTCACCTGTTGTGTCTGCCCCAGTTCACCTCAATCCCCAGACAGGGAAGCCTTTCAGGATCCCCAAGAAGTGGAGAGGCACCCCTCCACAATCTCCGGCACACACTGTGTCTCACCAGGGCATGAGTCCACCTCCCCGGGCCACCACCCCACCTGGTCCAAGCAGCCCCCAGCTCCCACAAGCACAGTTGGCTCTTCCACAGTTGTTACTCCCACTGCCCAGGGCAGCCCTCCAACTGACCCCAACACACAGTCAGCTCCAAGTCCGACAGACAGCCCCATCTGAGTGGTGGTCACCCTCACACACCTGTCTGTCCACAGGGGTGCGTGTGATGCCCATTGTCAGGCCCATTACTCTGTTGCTGGGCATGGCATGGTAGAGTTGCATACATTCCCTGTGTAGCTTCTGATGTCACTACTCTGCACAATGTCTTTGCCTTTTTGTTCACTGCTGTTTGCCCCCTGCCTGTGCAGCTTCTCATGTACCTCACCTGCACTGTGTCCTGGCCACTGGCCTTGCTGTTCACTGCTGTTTGCCCCTTGCCTGTGCAGCTTCTCATGTACCTCACCTGCACTGTGTCCTGGCCACTGGCCTTGCTGTTCACTGCTGTTTGCCCCTTGCCTGTGCAGCTTCTCATGTACCTCACCTGCACTGTGTCCTGGCCACTGGCCTTGTTGTTCACTGCTGTTTGCCCCTTGCCTGTGCAGGATCTCATGTACCTCATCTGCACTTTGGACTGGTCACTGGCCTTGCTGTTCACTGCTGTTTGCCCCTTGCCTGTGCAGGATCTCATGTACCTCACCTGCACTTTGGACTGGCCACTGGCCTTGCTGTTCACTGCTGTTTGCCCCTTGCCTGTGCAGCTTCTCATGGACCTGACCTGCACTGTTGTACTGGCCACTGGCCTTGCTGTTCACTGCTGTTTGCCCCTTGCCTGTGCAGCTTCTCATGTACCTCATCTGCACTTTGGACTGGTCACTGGCCTTGCTGTTCACTGCTGTTTGCCCCTTGCCTGTGCAGGATCTCATGTACCTCACCTGCACTTTGGACTGGCCACTGGCCTTGCTGTTCACTGCTGTTTGCCCCTTGCCTGTGCAGCTTCTCATGTACCTGATCTGCACATTGGACTGGCCACTGGCCTTGCTGTTCACTGCTGTTTGCCCCTTGCCTGTGCAGCTTCTCATGTACCTCATCTGCACTTTGGACTGGTCACTGGCCTTGCTGTTCACTGCTGTTTGCCCCTTGCCTGTGCAGGATCTCATGTACCTCATCTGCACTTTGGACTGGTCACTGGCCTTGCTGTTCACTGCTGTTTGCCCCTTGCCTGTGCAGCATCTCATGTACCTCACCTGCACTTTGGACTGGTCACTGGCCTTGCTGTTCACTGCTGTTTGCCCCTTGCCTGTGCAGCTTCTCATGTACCTCACCTGCACTTTGGACTGGTCACTGGCCTTTGCTGTTCACTGCTGTTTGCCCCTTGCCTGTGCAGGATCTCATGTACCTCACCTGCACTTTGGACTGGCCACTGGCCTTGCTGTTCACTGCTGTTTGCCCCTTGCCTGTGCAGCTTCTCATGGACCTCATCTGCACATTGGACTGGCCACTGGCCTTGCTGTTCACTGCTGTTTGCCCCTTGCCTGTGCAGCTTCTCATGTACCTCACCTGCATTGTGTCCTGGCCACTGGCCTTGTTGTTCACTGCTGTTTGCCCCTTGCCTGTGCAGCTTCTCATGTACCTCACCTGCACTGTGTCCTGGCCACTGGCCTTGTTGTTCACTGCTGTTTGCCCCTTGCCTGTGCAGCTTCTCATGTACCTCACCTGCACTTTGGACTGGCCACTGGCCTTGCTGTTCACTGCTGTTTGCCCCTTGCCTGTGCAGCTTCTCATGGACTTGATCTGCACCTTGGACTGGCCACTGGCCTTGCTGTTCACTGCTGTTTGCCCCTTGCCTGTGCAGCTTCTCATGTACCTCACATTCACTGTGTCCTGGCCACTGGCCTTGTTGTTCACTGCTGTTTGCCCCTTGCCTGTGCAGGATCTCATGTACCTCATCTGCACTTTGGACTGGTCACTGGCCTTGCTGTTCACTGCTGTTTGCCCCTTGCCTGTGCAGGATCTCATGTACCTCACCTGCACTTTGGACTGACCACTGGCCTTGCTGTTCACTGCTGTTTGTCCCTTGCCTGTGCAGCTTCTCATGGACTTGATCTGCACATTGGACTGGCCACTGGCCTTGCTGTTCACTGCTGTTTGCCCCTTTCCTGTGCAGCTTCTCATGTACCTCATCTGCACTTTGGACTGGTCACTGGCCTTGCTGTTCACTGCTGTTTGCCCCTTGCCTGTGCAGGATCTCATGTACCTCACCTGCACTTTGGACTGGTCACTGGCCTTGCTGTTCACTGCTGTTTTCCCCTTGCCTGTGCAGCTTCTCATGGACTTCACCTGCACTTTGGACTGGTCACTGGCCTTGCTGTTCACTGCTATTTGCCCCTTGCCTGTGCAGGATCTCATGTACCTCATCTGCACTTTGGACTGGTCACTGGCCTTTGCTGTTCACTGCTGTTTGCCCCTTGCCTGTGCAGGATCTCATGTACCTCACCTGCACTGTGTCCTGGCCACTGGCCTTGCTGTTCACTGCTGTTTGCCCCTTGCCTGTGCAGCTTCTCATGTACCTTACCTGCACTTTGGACTGGCCACTGGCCTTGCTGTTCACTGCTGTTTGCCCCTTGCCTGTGCAGCTTCTGATGTAACTACTCGGCACATTGTACTTGCCTTGTGGGTCACTGCTGTTTGCCCCCTGCCTGTGCAGCTTCTCATGTAAATACTGTGCATATTGAAATACCCACTGGCTTTGCTGTTGCCCAAATTTGTTGTCTCAATATGCAAATTGTGAATAAACACAGTTGGTCCTGCTGTGAGTTGTGTCAGTGTCCTTCCTGAATAAAGTTGTTTCTGTGTGTGCATTGTTTACTGTGTCACATGCTCAGTATGCCACTTCAACATTGCCAATGGGTTGTCTCACATTTCATTTTTTTTGCAGGGGTGGGAGGCACTTCATTTCTACCTGACTGTGATACTTATGGGTGCAGTGCAGGTGGTTGGCAATGAATTCTTGTTGTCATCTTCCTTCTTTGCTCATGTTATCTATGGTGGACACATGTCAGGTTTGTGGGCAATGGCAGCACAGGGTGGGAGTTTGGGCACAGGCTTACAGGCAGGCAGGCCAGGGTCATGGGGTCTGTGTGAGCTTCCTTTCTGTGTGCCAATCAGTGTCGGTGTATGGACATCTTGTGGTGATGAGTTATCCAGGTCCCATGGCTTACTTCCAATGTGTGCACTTGGGTGGTGGAGAAGTGTATGGTGTGAAGGGGGTGACTTTGTTGTGACTGTGGATGTGTGTGCACCTGCATTGTCAACTACTGCCATGTGTCACCCTGGAGTGGTGTGCCTGTATGTGTACTTGTTGAGCCCTGTGGTTGTGTTTTGTGCACATGGCAGTATTGTGTGTTGCTGTTGTGGGAGGAGGTATGTGTGACATATCCTACTTGTGCTTGGCTGTCATGTAGTGTGTCACTGGGCCCTGTGTGTTGTGCAGCAGACATTCTCTTGTCCAGTATTTGGATGCCTATGTGTGGCTGGTCAGTGTTTGAGTTCAGGGCCTTCCTTACATCCCTGTGCCTATACATGGGTGTCCTTGCTGTCTCCAGGAGTTGTTGCATTGGGGTGACCGTGGTTTGTGTTGACTGACTGTGTCAGCCATGTGTGCTGTGATGGGCTGTGTGTGTTCTCACATGTGTCTTGTCTTGCATGAGCATCACACATGCTTGATGGTTGTGTCACTGCCCTTCCATTTGTGGGCACCTCACTTTGGCTTTCCTATTAGTTGTCCTCCATTACTGCTGGCATGTGGTGTGTCTATGTATCTGTGAGTCAGGGTGGTGTGTGTGTGTGTGACTTGTCAGGTAGTGTGTGCAGTGAAGTGTGTGGTCCTCATCTGTGTGTGTGTACATTTTGTGCCTGGCCTCAGTGTTCTTGGCTTGTGTGTGATGTTGTTGTGGTGTGTGTGTTGGCTGGGGCCTGGGCTTCTGTGCTATGTGTTCCTGTGCAAAGGGTCCTGCTGTGGCTGTATATGCAGATGTTGGGACGTGGGGCATGGTGTGGCTGTAGTTGTGTGGTTGTTGTGCAGGAGTGGCACTTGGGAGGCACATGTTGTGTCCCTTCAGGGAGGTAGCTGGTGTGTTGTGGATGGAGTTGTGGCTCTGTGCGATTTGTACGGTGCCCTTGGCATGCGCTGGCCCTGGGCTCTGCGTTGTGTGCATGGTTTCCTGCACACTGACCGCGGCGGTGACGTGACCGGGACATTTGTTCATGATGGCGGTACATGGGTGGGCAGTATGTGGCGAGGTATTTTTGTCACAGGTGGGACATGTGTGTGTGCAGTGATGGCTGTGTGCCTGTCCCCACAGGGGTGTGTGGTGTTCCCATGCGAAGTTTTTCCACCCTGGAGCTGTGTATTGTGTTACTTGCACTGTTGTGTCTGTACGTACCTGCGAGGCGTCCGCGGCGGACGATGACTTGCAGGTGGTGTATCATGTACAGCACCGGGAAGGCGTGTAGGGCAGGATCCATCGCGGTGTGTCCCGGGTGTCTCTTTTCTGTCTCCGCTGTGGTGTCTCCGCCGTCTCTCGCTGTGCGGTTTCTCCGTCGCGGTGCGCTGCCATGTTTCCGGCATCGTGATATCTTCGGCGTACGGGACGTCATTCCGCACGGTGGTGTGTGGTGATTGGCTCACTCCGCCGCGGTGGCGGGCACACTTTGAAGGCGGTCGGCGTCGCACCGCGGCGGGAGGGAAATGGGCAATGTGTGGCCATCCTAATATGGCGGGCGTGAAGACCGCTGGCGGCGTGCGGTAAATGGGTGTTAACGCCACCGCCGGCACCCCGGTCGTGTCTCCGCCCGCCATCGTAATAGGCCCCATAGTATGGACAATTGATTATTGTTACACATGACAAAAAGGACAGCATGCATTAAGGGCAAAATAGACAGAGTGATATGCAATATTCTAGCATATTGCTACGTCTTTTAGAAATAAAACCACATTTGAAAAACTCCAATCTTTCTATTAAAATAACATTTTTAAAAAGGTTTTTGTATTTTCTTTTGTTTTAATTCATTAAAATATTTCACAAATTGTGGATTTGATGTATATTTGTTTCTGTATGGTTGTGTGATGTTTTGAAGTTAAAATCAAAGAAATTGCTTTGGTCGGAGCCGCCAGCTTTCAGCAGCCATTTGATTGGGGGTCCACAGAAATCACAAATGTTACGAACGGCTGCTGTAGTGGACTTTGAGTCAGCCTCCTCAGTATTTAGCATGTTTAAGACACTACTCTTCAGTCATTGCTTATTTGAAGTGCTTTTATCATTATGTAAGAGCCAAGGGGAGTACTGTGCAGTCACAAATATTTCATGGGTGATTGAAAAAAGAATTGGTCTCCAGCATCGCATGTAAAGAGCACAAACGGAGAAATGAATGTGATAGATGTATTTTAATCTCCAACACACGAAAACAGTTTGAGGTGGCCCACAAGCAAAGCTGCAAAGACATTTTAACAGGTGTCTGCCTGCAGAAAGACCACCTTCAACAAGGGCCCATAGAAGAATGATAGATGTAGTCCTAGCATCATCTATTTAATTATCAGTCTTAGGTTAGCATTAAATACCGGCCAATTTTCAATGAGATAATCTTTCATTTACAAAGTTCAGTTTTTGCTAAGCACTTTTCTAACATCATGATTTTTCACTTCCTTTCAAGCATTTTATAGGAACTCAGACTTGTTAGGAGGGGGTGACTTCGAGTGATGTAGAACATTAAAATGGTAAAATAACCAGATAACTCTTCTAGCATGGTAGTAACTTCTCATAACAGACTACTGGCCCCAAAGACCACAAATTTAGAAATCGAAACAAAGGGCCTGATTACGAGTTTGGCGCAGCAAATAAAGCAGCACTGATCTTTTCACAGGTGTTTGCATTCGATAAGGCCGCATTCAGTAAGGCCAGCTATAACTTTATTGAGATGTAGGCTTTACATCTCATTTTCCAGCTTCATTTTGCAGTAAAATGCTGACCAGTATTCAATGAGGCAATCTCATTTTAAACAGTACAATGTCCTCTACGGTGTTTTCATCTTTTATTCTTCTTTTGTATAGTCAACACCACCTTGTTTCTTTTAAATCTGCGAAAAATTGGAATTTCTGGGTTTCTGAACTCATCCTGTCTATTCAATGGCTCAGAGTGGCATTCTCTAACAGGAATGTCTAGCACCAACACAGTATGATTTACAGGGTCCCAACCAATTAGACCAGGTTCCATCTGGTTGTGCCACTGGGGGCTCATCCCTTGTTCTCTGCCTCATGTCCATAGGATCTGACCTTTTAGGTTCTACCTGAGTAGACAGCAGGCTGGACATTGCCACATTCACCACACAGAACAGGGAATTCTGTGCAATATAACGTCCAGTAAAACCAAGACTGCAGTTGTTCCCCATTCCATGGGTTTTAAATCATAATTGCATGGTGTTACTCATGGACCATAATTATGGGTGCAGAGTTGCTACCTGCCAATTGTGATTTTGCCCCTGAATCTGTTTTGTGCTCCCAAAAGTGCCTCTACCCTCTCCTGGTGTTTCGCCAAGGGTGATTTTGCACCTGATTTTAATTTTGCATACAAACATGATTTGCTTTTAAATGCGACGGTTCACTGACAAAATATCGACTACCAAAATATCTACATACATAAATATCGATTAAAAAATATCGAATTTAAAAATATCGACTCCCTAAAATCATAATTATTATTACAAAAATATCGAGAACAAAAATATCATTTTCACTAATATAAATGTCTAAAATATCGATTTTTATATATATTTAAATTCAAATAATAAACATTAATTCAATTAAATAAGAATTCTAATATAATCAAAATAAAATATATGTAATCATTTTTTTCAAAAATATAACAATTATTTAAACAAATAAAACAAACACATATATGAATATACATATTTTATTTACATATATGTAATTTAAAAATATTACTGAATTAATATTTGTATTTATATTATTTTTAATACTGTTTTTAAAAGTAATAATATACAAAATAAATATTATATACATATATTCAATAACATACAATATTTAAAAAACAAACCATTGTAATTGCGAATAAAAAACAAACAAAATACAAATTTACAATTTACTAAAAATAAATAAATATTAAAAACAATAATAATTATAAATATTATAATTTTAAATAACCAAAATATATATTTAAACAATATAAAGTAAACTACAACATTTTAAAATTAATACATATACAGTTCCTTCTACAACTTATGAATAGTAGACAAAGGGCCCCATTTGGATGTCAGGTGGAGAGCCTCTGACCCTTGGTCAGAGGCTCTTTGTCTGACATCCTTAGGTTTCCCTCCGACCGCCGTATTTTGATTACGGTGGTAGGAGGGAAAACCACAAGGGGATTCCACTCCTCTTCCGACGGTTCTGTAAGCCTGTCGGAACGGAAGCGGAATAGTAATCCCTTCAATGACTGTAGAGCCAGGCTCGGCTCCCCCGTTGGGATTACGATGTCGGTTTCTGACAGCCAATACATGTTGGCCTCTCTGACATGGATTGGCTGTCAGAAACTGACTTTGGGGGGCCCTAGCAGGGCCCCCTTTCTCCCTGGCCCTCCGCAATGGAGCCTGGGGGCACCTTTGGTGCCCCCTTAACATCCTTCTACCGTGTGGCAAGCACCGCATGCTGCCAGCCACATGGTGCATGGATGTTTTTAAACCTCCATTTCTCAAAGGAAGCTTGTGCTGCGGGCCTTTTCCTCCCACAGCACAAGCTTCCATTGGGAAATGAGGGTTTACGACCACCCTCTGGGCGGTCGCAAAGTAATATTGGGGTCGGAACTGCCAACCTAAGGTCGGGGGGGATAATTTTCTGCAACGGTGTCCAGCGGACGAAAGTGAGCCTGACATCATAATAAGGCCCATAGTTTCAAACACAGATGGTGTAAAATTTACAAGTCCCACTCCACTCACTACTACAGTAGGGAAAGTGTTGGATTGCGGAGGGATAACATCTACTATTCCAACTCCAATGAGTGCAACAGTAGTGAAAGTGTTGGATTGCGAGTGGTAACATTTACTATTCCCTCGCCAGTCAATACAACAGTAGGGAAACTGTTGGATTGCAGAGGGGTAAAACTTTTTTTCCCATTCCAATGAGTGCAACAGTAGGGAGAGTGGTGGATCGAGGAGGGGCAAAATTAACTATTCCCACTCCAATAAATGCAACAGTAGGGAAAGTGTTGGATAGCGGTCGGGTAAAATTTACTATTCTCTCTCCAGCCAATGCAACAGTAGGGAAAGTGTTGTATTTTAGAGGGGTAAAATTTACTATTCCCACTCCAATCAGTGCAACAGTAGGGAAAGTGTTGGATTGCGGAGGGGTAAAAGCTACTATTCCCACTCCATTCAATATAACAGTAGGGAAAGTGTTGGATTGTGGAAGAATAAAATTTACTATTCCCAATCCAATTAGTGCAAAAGTAGAGAAAGTGTTTGATTGAGGAGAGGTAAAATTTAATATTCACACTGCAGTTGGAGCAACAGTAGGGAAAGTGTTGCATTGCGGAAGCAAAAAATGTAGTATTCCCAGGTTAGTCAATGCTACATTAGAAACAAACATATTCTGTAGGGAGATGGATGGCAGATAATTGCCTGAAATTGAATTCAGGAAAAATGGAGGTAATGCTGTTTGGGAACGACCTTAATTTTTGGACGCCTAATTGGTGGCCTGCATCCATGGGGTCTCTCCCTACACCCTCAAAAAAGGTGAAAAATTTGGGTATAATCCTGGATGAGAAACTCTCCTTTGGGGCCCAAGTAAATGCAGTAACCTCAACAACAGTGCATGTTCTTAGAACTGTCAAGAAGGTATTGAGGTTTTTACCTTCGGAGACCCGGCAAACGGTAGTCACAGCATTGGTTATGTCAAGACTAGACTACTGTAATAGCCTATACTTAAACATACAACAAAGACTTCTGTATAGGCTTCAGCTGCTACAAAATGCCGCGGCCAGATTACTTACGGGCACTTCCAAGTTTTCTCCTATCTCCAAGGAGATTAAAAGACTACACTGGCTCCCGGTGAGGAACCGGGTGCATTTTAAATCTCTGTGTATGGTCTTTAAAGCACTTCAAGGCTCAGGACCAGATCATTTGAGGCGCCAGTTCCAATGGTACATACCAGCAAGAACTCTTAGATCTTTAGGAGCTAAGTTGGTTGTAGTCCCATCAACAAAAAAGCTCAATGGGGAGGCAGAAGTTTCTCTTTGTGCGCAGCAAAGGCCTGGAATGACTTGCCATTCTATTTGAGAAATGCCACCAATCTTCTAGCATTCAGGAAGGGGTTAAAGACCTGGCTTTTTGATAAATAATCCTCCTTTTCAGCTCAGCTCTAAGGAGTAGTAACTAGCGCCAGGACACCTCCGGGTAATCGTGCGCTCTAAAAGTTCCCATAACATAACATAACATAACATTCTCTGCAAAACAATAAAATAATTCCAAAAGCAAAATACTTTAAAAAAAATATAAATATTAAAAAAACACAAATATATTTCATATAAAAAATGATTTAAAATAAATACATATTATAATGTTAAATACATATCATAACTTATTGCAAACATTACTAAAATGTTAATCCAAAAATAATTTTCATATGAAAATATTATTTAAATAAATAGTTTTTATTTTAGTTACCACCCTCAATATAGCCCTTCAAAACGTACAAGCAACAACTAAAACTTAACTTTAAAAAGCTAATTGTTTACACTATTAACATAAATATTTACCAACAAACTAATTATCAATAAATAAAAATTAATTATTATTTAATAAAATTGTATTCACTTTCCACAATATACCCCCACAAAACATATAACACACTCCAAAAACATTTATTACACAATTAACATCATAAATTGTAATTGTAATACTTATTATCAATTAAAAAACTAATTCTAACCTAATTAAAATTCAATTTACTTCCTACCATATACCCCAACAAAACCCAAACCCACACCTAAAATGTTAGTTAAAAAAATCTAATTACACAATTAACATAATTCATTACAAATTAAATAATCATTATGAAATAATATATTAATATTAATTACTTAGAATTGATTTACTTCTTAACCTGTACCCATAAACCCCACGCCCCACACCTAGAAAAAAATATTTACACAATTAACATAATTATCAGTTTAATAATTAATATTAATAAACAATTATGCATTAATTAATACAAATTTAATTACTTCCCACCCTTTACCCCTATAAACCACACAACCTGCAAAAATAATTTATATAAAAAAACATATTTAACACTATTAACTTAATTAATTATCAATTAAATAATTAATATATAATTAACAATTAATTATTCAATAAATAAAGTTAAATTACTTCCCACTCAGTACCCCTATAAACCTCACAACCCACACATAACATTTAATTTAAAAAAGTTATTACACCTTTAATATTATTAATTATTAATTAAAAAATAATATTGAATACAAAGTAATCATTAATTTATTATAATTAAATTACTTCCCACCCTGTGCCCTTAAACACGCACAACTCGATACGGTACTAAAAGTAACAAAAATGACTCAAATTAAATGTAATATCTACAAAAAAAATTACAATTACATAAAAAACATAAGCAACAATTATACAAAAAAATTACATCAAATACATTTTAAATATATACCAACATATATAACAGTAATAAAAAAACTTCATTATAAACAACTATATTTTAATAATCAACATTAATGACTTCAATATTTTAAAAATCGATATTACTTAACCTTAAAATCGATATTCTTGACACCAATATTTTTGCTGACAATATTTCCATGTCACAATATTTTTGACTCAATATTTTTGCAAGTAGATACTTCCAACTCATTATTTTGTCTCAACCCCGTTCTACCCAGAGTGATTTTGCACCTAAATGTTTTGGTATACTGTTATCTGATTGTGCTGTTGAAAGTATTACCATAATCCTCCTGATGTTGCAGGAAGGGTAATTTTGCTCCTAAATGTGATTTTTCACCTACCTGTAAGTTTGCCCCAAAATGAGATACCACAATTATGCTTATTTTGTTCAAATGGTCTTTTATATATAAAAGTTATTTTTCCACAAAAGACGATGGCCATCATTACGATGTTGGACAGACCATTGGTCGGCGGTTTCGCTCACCAAATTAGGATGCAACTGCACTTGGTGCAGTCGCAAACTTAAATTTTTCAATGGAAGCTTGTGCGGCAGGCCTAAACCTCCCGCAGCACAAGCTCCCATTAAAAAATTTAAGTTTTTGCACATCCCTGCCAAGTGTTTCAGCCCCCTACGGGCACAAACAGAGGGCCAGGGGGAAAGGGGCCCCCAAAGACTTTTTCCGACAGCAGTTCATGTCAGAAAGGCCAACATGGAACTGCAGTCGGAAAGTGCCATCATAATCCTGACGGCGGAAACGCCGTCCATTAGGGATTATGAGGCCCTTCTGACTGGCCCACGGGCTCCTTGAGCCCATCGGAACCGAGTCTGATTAACCGGCCGGTTTAAACCCCGACTGCCGTCTTTGTAAAATGGCGGTTGGAGTTTAAACCTTAGATGTCGTACGGAAAGCCTCACACCAGTGATTGTAGGCTTTCTGACCGACATCCAAATCAGTCCAGATGTGTGTTCCTAAAGATTTTCCACTCTCATGCTGATGTTGTAATAAGGGTAATTTCCAATGATCTCATTGTGCTGCCAACGAAATGTGCATACTAATACACACTCTTTACACCTAACCTTTGCACCAAATTCTCTACTGCTTTGTCTCTTTATAGAGATACACCTCATCTGCATACTATGGCTATCCAATACTGAATCTGTTTCTAAAGAATAACACCATACATGTTTTTGGTGCTATCCTATTATGACCAAAAGGCTCAATCAAAGAGAGCTTCTTATTGGGGGTGTAGTTGAGCTGGCGACCAAGATGGCTGTCTGACTCCAAAGCTTCTTGAAAGGGCATGGGGTGCGGAGTAGATGCTGCATGAAATGGGCACAGATGGTGCTGCTGACGGACCCGATCGGCCCGAAGAAGACAGCGCTGTGGCTCACGTTCCCTGAGGCCTGATGCAGCCGTTGAAGGCCTGAGATGACAGGGGTCTTGGGGGAGCCTGAGGGTGGGGCCTTGGGTGCATGGGGCTACGGCGAGCGTGGCCTCTGGCTCCGGAGAGTGCCTGCGGGGGCTGCTGCCAGGAGAGGAACTGACAGAGATGACACAGACCACCATGGCAAACTCGATAAAGGGCCGTGGCGGGGATTTCCTGTGAGTAGATGGGGTTGGGGGATCGCTGGAGACAAGGCCCTGCATGATGGGCCGGCGCACAGAGCTGCAGCCAGGCCTAAATGACATGCAACTGCCTGCACTGAGTCCCCCTGCCATTCTCGGGGCCTCGGCATGAGTGGCAATTAAATATCGGCATCCAAGGCAAGAGGGGCCCCTCCAGCACTGCGCTGGAAGATGGAGTGGTGCGTGGAGCTCCGAATGGGCTCGAATACTGTTTGGTGACTTGCACTGTGACCCCCCCTCTCTGTAGGCTCGACATGAGGGGGGTAAACTACCGAGCACAGCCCCAAACTGACAACTGGGTTGTATGCTGCATCCCCCTCCTGTGGTTGCCATATTCAAGTCGAAAATTGGCCCCATATAGATTGACCTGGACGGACTTAGCTGCCCACTTGAACTGCGCTGCCCCCTGATTTGAGGACACTGGAACTATATCACTGGGCTATACTTCGGGGCTTGCGGAGCGACACTTGTCCCCTGGGTTTCCACTGCTGCAAGTAGCCGAATTTAATGATGGGGGTACGGACCCAAAGCAGCGTCATGAAGACCCCCAAGGGAGAAGAAACGGAGGTACCCCTGGATGCCGAAGCTCGTGGTGGCGAAACTATGCACTGGCAGAGAAGTTTTTTCAGGCATGTTTGCAGTGGAGTGAGCACACAGAACACTGGTGTCAGGCCCAGCACCGGTGGCACCTCCAAGGTTAATAATGGCAAGACTCCTCAACTACCATGATCGAGACATGGCACTTCGACTCACCCGAGAATGGGGATCCTTCACATATCAAGGCTCTGAACTGGCACTAGTTCCAGACTTTACACCAATGGTGCAAAAGGTGCGCCAAAAGTATGGGGACATCAACCGAACATTGCAAAAGGCAAACGTGCTCTATGCCATGCTTTATCCTGCGTGATTTCACATCCAAATAAATGGAAAGGTGCACATTTTCGAGTCACCAGAAGATGCCACAAAGCTCTGGAAACAATACTAAAGTGGGAAGAAGTCTTGAGCACAGGGAGAAGATGAGGAAGTGGGATCACAATCGTGATCGGTGGACTCATAGGCTTTGCTGAGTTTGCCAGGGCCGAGCCGGACTGGAGGGATCGGGCTGGGTAGACACTGCTGGGCATCCGTGACCTTAGTATTGAGTGGTGTGGGTATATGTTGCCTGTGGAAACAACCTGTACAAGGCAGTACAGAACACTTATGCTCATTTGGACTCTATAAAGGTGGTCTCCTAGGAATGTTAACTACCTCCCTAGGAAGCTTTTTCCTGTGTTGTTTGACTAGAAGATTTCATTCTTGGGAATATGAAGGGATTCACCGGGTGCTGGTTTATTTGTATCCGATGTGGGAGGTAGGGAGGGGTTGCTGGTTCTTTAGAAATTGTATGTTTTCATATGTTAGAATGCAGAGCAATGATTATATGGTTGAACGATCATAAGCATATCACACATTCGCGTAGCAGTGCATGGTACACTATGCCACTTATCTGTACCCGTTAGAGAAGACACAAGAGGGATTGCGACTGAAATGCCTGTCATGGAATGTTAGAGGGCTCTCCAACACCTGAAAAGGGAACCAAGTTTTGGCATATATGACCAGGCATGCCATCCAGATAGCTTTTTTGCAAGAGACACACTATGCGCCTCTCCCCTCACACCGATTTGCAACAGCCTGGGGTGCCCATTGATACTTTGCCAACTCTAGCACATATTCATTGGGCGTATGCATTCTGATTAATAAAACGCTCCCTTTCAGAGTTCGGGAAGTGGTGGCAGATGAGGAGGGTAGGTGTCTCCTAGTGGCGGGTGTGATGGGAAATGACCCGCTTCTATTGCTTAATATGTACGCCCCGAATGTGGACTCTACTGACTTCTTCCCCAAAGTAGCCACACATATTGCATGACTTGATAATGATAATATATTACTGGGGGGAGACTTTACCCTTATTCTAGATCCCACAATGGACACAACAGGTACAGGGCACATCACCAAGTTGCATGCTGTACAAATGTTCTCCTCACTGTTACAACCCTTTCTTCTTAAGGACCCGTGGAGGGCTCAATATCCCACAACGCGAGATTACTCATTTTATTCGGCCCCAGCATGGCTCGTGAATAGATCACTGGTATCTCACGCCCCATCTCCTGCTAACGGCCCTCTCAATCGATTATCTGCTGCATATATTGTCAGGTCACTTACCTGACCTACTAATGCTGTAGGTGCCCAGTGTAGCACATCCCCATTCATCCTGGGGATTACCTGCTGAGACGCTGTTAGATGCGGTCTTTTATAAGGTTGGGGAGGCTATTTGTGAATACTTTCAGTTAAACACAGGTACAGTGGAACGACACTATAGGAGGAATTTAAGGTCTATATTAGAGGGGTGTGCATAGCCAAACAGGCGGGGGTGCTGTGGTCCATACGCAGGGAGCTTGAGACAGTGGAGGGGAGGCTCAGGAACATGGATACAGTTGCACAGATGGCTGACCCCCCTACACTTCATGAACAAGCGACACTCCTAACATAATTCCATGAATTGGCAGCATGTGAGGTACACTATTTGAGCAAGCGCGCTAGAGCACGGGCATACGGTGAAGGTAAATAGCCTGGAAGCACACTCGCCAGATAACTTCACCCCCAACACCAATCGACGTACATACCAAAACTAGATTTGGATGATGGGACAATGCTGTTGAGGGGGAAGAGATCACTTCGACATTCTTGACTTGTTATACCAAACTTTATACTACACGTGACCCCTCGCAGGGGGAGGCCCTTGCGGACTACCTGGAGGAAGTGGCCATGGTCTGGTTGGACAATGGACAATGCCAATTCCTGGCCACCCCAAGAGATGAGGAAGAAATTAAACAAGCGATTGACGGCCTAGCCGGTAGCTGAGACCCCGGTTCTAACGGATTAACAGGTGAATTCTACAAAACTTACAAGACTCTATTGGCTCCTTGACATTTAGAGGTGTACGCTGAGGCCTTGCAGGAAGGATCACTCCCCCCTATTATGCGAGAAGCTATAATCACACTCTTGCTCAAACCAGGAAAAGTGGCCCAAAATTGCATGTCTTATAGGCCATTGTTGTTACTTAACCAAGATTATAAAATCTTGGCCAAAATCCTAGCCTGTCATCTCTCTTTATTAATAGATAAGATCATATGCCCTTTTCAAGTGGGTTTTGTCCCTAGTCGATCCACCACAGTTAACTTGGGTGCAAACTTTGTAGTCATCAACCAGCTGGACCCTTCTCTCACAGCTGCAGCAATTCTATTGGATTCCAAAAAAGCATTTGACTCACTAGAATGGTCCTTTTTGTATGCAGTTTTGCAGAAACTAGGAATTCCAGTTGGTTTTTCCAGTTTAATTCGGCTGCTATATGCCAACCCGATAGCCCGCCTTAAAGTAAATGGCGAAATATCCACCCAATTCAGTCTCATGTGGGGCACCAGATAAGGATGCCCACTGTCACCCTTGCTGTTCATTCTTGCTATGGATCTCCTTTCACGTCATATCCAGGAGAGACACATTCACCGCAGATTGAATTTTCATCAGGGACCACTTGTGTCCTTGTTCTATGGGGACAATGTGGTGTTGTTTGTAAGGGAACCAGATGTTAACCTATCCCCACTGCTGCAAGAAGTGGTACCATTCAGAGTATACTCCGGGCTAACCATTAACTTGAGTAAATCAGAAATCTTCCTGCTGAAGCCAGCCACCACCCAGTTCGATATAGAATTTCCATTACGCTGGTGCAGCGACCGCCCCCCAAGTATTTGGGTATTTTCCTACACTTCAGTGCTCCGGAGGTGATCCGCCTCAATTACGGGCCAGTGATTGATAATCTCACAACACAAATTGAACAATGGAACAAACTCCCACTCTCGATTGCTGGCAGAATTGCGATCATTAAAATGTTGGTGTTTCCACGTTTTTTATATCTCTTTCTTAATATCCCCCTAACTACAAAGTTTTTTGACACACTGCGTAGCCTACTTACTCGACTTATATGGGCAGGCAATCAACCGCGTATAAGATGGAACACACTGGTCATGCCGTACCAACGCGGGGGGTTGGGGTCCCAGATTTTTTTAAATATTATTTGATAGCCCAAATACATTTTACATATTATTGGTATCATATGGATGCCAGGCTGCAATACTTGAAACCAGAGTACTCCCAGACTCACCCAAACTCGCTCTACATTATAATGCCACAGGGGTTACCTAGAAACCTAGCCGAAATTCAAACTTTTCCTACCACGTGCTAGGCATGGTCCAAACTACAGCAATATTTGCATGCAGAGTTCTTGTACTCTCCGCATATACCACTGGCTGATAACCCTTGGCTACCCTCTATGACCGAAACACTTACTAAGCACACTTTGGCCTGATAATGGTCTGCAGACTGTGGGTGACTTTTTTAGGGACTCGCAGCTACGCACAGTAGAAGAACTAACATTAAATAGAGATGCATCATATATGGACAAATTTCTCCTACACAGGGTGCGCTGCTCCCTGAGTGGGGGACTCCCAATCATGGCAACGGAGCCGGCAGACTTCACACTGCTTACATTGACCATCACAGCAACAGATGGGGCGCATTTAGTGTCATTACTTTACCATACATCTTTAGGACTCCGTCCAGTGGCTGGATCGAAAGTGCAGAAGACCTGGGAAAAAGACTGACGGATAAGGTTTGGCTATATTGCTGCAAACAAACACGCTATGGGGCCGACTACAAAGTAATCAGGAAAGCATTCCCACCAAATTGGGTTAGGAATGCTTTCTGAACGATTCGTATTCGGGGAGTCCTACCGACCGAGTACGATGTGTCCGTATGCTTACGGACTCAGTTTGGTCGGACACCCCACTCCCATTGACTTCAATGGGAGCCTGTGTTCTGAACGAGAACACAGGCTCCCATTGGAAAAAAGGGGTGGGTGGGGAAAACCTTGCACCCTGTGGAGGGCACCCAATGGTTCCTGCCACACTGTGCTTAGTTGGGTAGGAGGGTCCCTTGGGTACACCCACAGCCTCATCCGTAGTCCTATGGGTGAAGGGGGGGGTCTGCTACGGGCCCCCAAATTCTGAATCCCACAGCCGTTTTGTCTCAGTCAAATCAATTCAGAACGGCTGTCCGAAACGGTTATCTTACTCACTTGTTCTTAAACCGTTTCCATTGGGCTGTACGATTCGACCCCCGAATGACTCGGGCTGCTTGAATCCCGTTTGGAACTGATCCGGACAGCCCGGACAGCTTCCTTGTATCATACTCGGTCGTCCGGAGGTGACCGATTCGGTCGGGAACAGATTTACCGAATCGGATTTGCAGAATCAGAATCCCGTTTGGAGACTTTCCTGACGACATCGTAATCAGCCCCTATGTGTCAAATAATCATTGTCATAAATTACTAAATGTTAAATACCTACACAGAGCATACATTGCACCACACCTACTAGACAAAATAGACCCAACCACGCCACACACATGCGCTAGATGTGCCATGGAACAGGCAGGCTTTTCACACCTGGCCTGGAACAGCCGACCCGTATTGACATATTGGGGGGATGTGTTTCGGCTGCTGTTGATGATAGAGCATACAATACAGCCTGCACTACTGACAGCCTAACTGGGTTACGGCAAGCCTTTGCAGAAGGAAGTGAGGAGGTTCACTACCAATGCCTTGCTCATTGCAAAAAGGCAAGTTTCATTGTACTGGGGGGGATCCCAGGTCCCAATAGTAAAAGCCTGGATCCGCTACCTGATATACTGTTATACTACCAGCGACATATATGCCACATTGCAACCGCCTGCCACGCGACCGAAAAATATATGGCAACCACTGAGGGACTATTTACTGACACATCAACTGGAGGTTGATTAAAATGTATGCGTAGACATTCCTCTCTCGAGATTTACCCTGGGATTGGTGGTGTGAGGTGGGATGCGAATATGATTAAGCCCTTTGGTGCAATGAATGTAGAACACCCACCAAGGAGAGGGGCGCATACGGTCACAAAGGTTGAAATGCGTTTTATGAAACAGCAGAGTGGCATTGGAGGGGGAATCGGGTTGGAATAGTGCGCACCCCTCATTGACTTAATTGAAGATTTTTTGCCGTACTATGGGACTATAAAAGTGGTATGCGACTACTTTGTATGGACATAGGCAAGTAGCATTAACAGTGAGCACAGCTATTATATCTATTTCTTCTCTTCAGAAGGGCTCAGTTTTAATTTTTGCTGTTTAGTTTTAATTCTTCTTTTGTTTTAATAGTTTCAGAGATGTTAGAGAAGTGATATCTCACTGATTGATAACATTGTAACTCTGCATTGCAATGGAAATCTCAATAAATAAAAGTTTTAAAAAAAATAGAGAGCTTCTTATTAAATGAGATTTTATGAGGTCCTACTTACCCAAGCCTTATCCAAAGCTACCATCATGTACCACAAACACTGAGCCCTGATAGTTACCCTAAAATCCTTAATTAGTGGCAAATTTCATAGTCTTAGCTGTAATTCATTAACATTGACACACTCTTTTTCATGAAGGGAAACTCATCCAGTCAAATAAACTATGCATTGTCTACTTACACTCATTGAACTCAAACGTCTTTATTGGAACAAAGGTACTATCTCAAGATATCATAATCAGAACAGTGAGCTTAACATCATCCTTCATAAAAATTGGGAAGTTAATGAATGATACGATGAATCCACATCAATCTCCAAATCCTCACTACAATTGTTTGATACCCTGAAGGCCCAAAAAGGTTTTGGTGCAGCTAGGGATGCTAAAGATGAATTGATGCTTGCCACATCTACTGATGACGAGATTTCATGCTCACCATTGCTGATCCTCACATTGCCCATTATCGCTCCACTTCCTTTGACAATGAAACTAGACCACATAGTGCCAACTTTAATTAAGGTTGTTGAAACCATAACCTTGAAACAAACTCACTTCTACTCTGACACAGACCAACATGCTATCAAGGACCAAAACCACAACTGTCCAGGTAAGCACCAGCCTCATTTGACATAGCCTCTCTTTATCAACAACCTTCCTGGTCCAATTTAGCTACACTAAAACAGCTCACAAATTAACTCCCCACAGAATTATTCAAACAGTCATGGGCATGAACCACATTAAAGTTGCGACTGCTTGACTAATACTTCATTCCATTCACCCAATAGTAACAAGAGAACAAATGTCTAATTACGCCTAAAATCAAATGCGAATCTCTGAAATAAAGGTGATTTGATGGGTAAAGTCATGATAGAGTCCAATAAAACACAGGGCCCCGGGCAGTAGAGTAGAGAAGGAGCTAATTAGGAGGAATAATAATAGCTGGACGAAGAGGAGAGGAACAGTCTGTGATTTCAGAACTCAAAAAATGGCTAACCAGTTATCAATCCAGTCATCAATCTGCCTTAACAATCTCAAATGACTTGTTCTCTTGAATCACAGGAATGTCTTTATTTAAATTATCATATCTTCCCTCATCCTCGATGTTACTGCGGTCACAGAAACCTGATTTCCCTTACCCTCCGTACTATTATCTCATCAGAATCAAAAAATGATGGGTTGTTGCATTTTTCCAAAATGGTTCCCTTAAGTGCAAATTGATGAACCCAATAAACATATTCTCATTCTAATGCTTCACTGTAGCTATCATATACATGCACCTAACTAACTGAAACAAAATAAGTTTTATTGATAGTTTCTTTGAATATAGCTGTGATTAACTCAACTGTTTGCAGTCAGATTTTCCTGTAATATTTGAACTTTCACTGGGAAAGAGATGTAGCATTCAAACATCCCTCCTTAAAACTTTGCTATGGATAAACACTTCTGAAGCATTTCACCATCTCTTAACACAGTAAGAACTCTGCTTTGGCTCTGATTTTCATAACGAAACATCACATATAAATCTCGAAGCATCTCTAATTGGTTTGAATGGAACCCCTCTTCATTCCTTTCAAAATACTGATCTAAACTCACCTTCCTCTGGTAAACTGGAGATGGAATGTAGAGACTTCAAACACATTAACTAAAAGATTCTATACTCATTGATATACACTGTAAAAGTAAAAAGGGACATGTTAGAGATTAGGTCTCTAGTTGGCAGAGGCTTACACCCTGTTCAAGTAGGAACCACAATACTAGTCAGGAGTAAGTCAGATACATAACCTAAATTAACTTGTGCTCACAGTCTGGTAGCTTGGCACAGAGCTGTAAGGCTTAATTTAAGAGGCAATGTGTATAGTATTTGTGCAACACTTAAATTACAGTAACACAGTGAAAACACCACAAAGAGACTCCACACCAGTTTATAAAAATAGAGAATGTTTATCTGAGTAAAACAAGACCAAAACTACAAAAATCCAATATGGACAACTTGAGATAACAATTTTTAAAGATGAAATCCCAAAACAGTTCTTAGAAGATAATAGCACTAAATTTTACTTGAGGTCGCGCTAGACCAGGGTAAATCCAAAGTACAGGCCATCTGCGATGGAGGGCAGGTTGACTACAGGACCCATGTAGGGCCTGCTGAAATAGTACCTTGGATGGAACAGGCGTTGACGGCCTAGTGCGTCAATTCTGGTTCACGCAGTTGTGTCCCATGTTGTTGTTGAACCCCTTACGATACAGGCGCTGCGTCGTTGTCAAGCCTCACAGTCGGGACCTCGGATCGGCGCTTCGTTGTCATCGAACCACGTGGTTGAGTCTCGTATTGACGTCAAGCCATGCAGGGATGTCTTGGATCAGCACTGCGTTGGCATCGAAAGGCACTGTGTCGGTTCCGATCTGCGCAGAGATGATGATGCGTCGATTTTGGAATAAAAGAGCTGCAGAACCCACTTCTGAGGCCCACGACTGAAGGGGCACCTCATGCAAGGGATGACTCACAGATGGCAGAGTTCAGCAGCTGAGGCAGAGCTGAAGGAAGTCTTTGATGGCCCTGAGACTTCAAGAAAAAGGGGAAAGCCAGCTAGCCATTGGATTAACTTGGGTTCAAGGATGTAGAGAGCTGGTCCAGTCCTTCTCACTCCCAGGCAAGAAGCAGCAGGCAGCAGGCGAACAGAGCAGAGCAGGTAGCAAAGTGGCAGTCCCTCTTAGAGCACAGCAATAAGCAGGCAGCAGGCCAACACAGCAAAGCAGTTTGAAAAGTGGCAGTCCCTCTTGCAGCACAGCAGGTCTTCCAGGCAGCAAAGTTCTGATTTTATGGTGGCAGGGGTCCAGTATTTATAGCCAAATGTGTCTTTGAAGTGGGGGAGACTTTGAAGAGGCCTTTGAAGATTAGATGGTCCCTGTCTTTCCTGCCCTGGCACCAGACTCACTACAGGGGGGGTATGCCGCTCTTTGTGTGGGGACAGGTACAGCCCTATTTAGGTGCAAGTGTCAGCTCCTCCCTCCAAATCAGCCTGGTGATGGGCCATCAGAATTCAAAGATCCCATCGCAGCTCCGTTTGTGTGACTGTACAGAGGTAAGACACAAACCCAGCTGTCACCCAACCCAACGTGTATTTGGAGACAGGCAGAGGCACAGAATGGTAAGTAAGAAACTGCCAATTTTCTAAACTCAGCATTTTCAGACCCACGCATAAGGCCTGTCATACTCTTGATGGTATTTTCACTAACACTTCCAATATTACAGTGGACAAAGTACTACCCCTAACATGGACGGACCACAAAGCCATTTTCTTTAAACTTTATTATTTCGAGAGTAACATGTCTCAGCCAAAGAGGCTGTCCCCTGCCAAATTCAGATCTTGGCATAAAATCAACAAAAAGGATCTAGTGTAGACGCTTGATAAAAGCCCTCCCTTGCTAGCGCCAGATAATTACAAGGCGGCCAACAACTTTTATAGATGGATTAGATCTGCTATTGACCAGTTGGCCCAGAAAAAATAAATAAACAGGGGAGAAATAAAGCTCCAGCCCCCTGGTACAACTCAGATCTTAAACTTATAAAATCTAAGTGTAGGCGCTTAGAGCGCGCATGGAGGGCAGACTATAGTGAGCAGGGTAAACTTACCTACAAACTAGCATTAGCTGAATACAAGGAAGCCATTAAAAGCACTAAGATGAATTATTTCACAAACAAAATCTAGGCGGTTAAAAGCTCTTTGAGAGAGCTTTTTAAGACCATCACTGCTTTGTCCAAATGCAACAGGAGAACCAATTAGTACCAGATCAAGCCCTCTGTGATAAAGTGGCCAATTTCTTTCAGACCAAAGTTCAAAAGGTCTATCACGAACTTGCAGGGAGGGTCCCTGCCCCTATCACGGCCCTTACATCACTCACTGAGGACTCTATCCCGAAGATCATTTCTTGCCAATTGACCTGTTTCTCAACTTTAACAGTGGACAAAGTAAACAACTTGTTATTATCCACAAAATCCGGGACCCTGACAGACCCCTGTCCCCCCTCTATAATACATCTGGCCTCAGACAAGATTAGTACTCAACCAACTCCACTTCTGACTAATGTCATTAGGTCAGGGACTTTCCCCGCTTCCTGGAAGAAAGCCTGCCTTAGACCCATTCTAAAGAAACCTTCGCTTGACCCTTCCGAGGTGAAAAATTACCAGCCCATATCCTGCTTCCTGATGCGGCCAAAATCTTCAAAAAATCAATCAACCAAGACCTAACTGGTTACCTCGATGCCAATGACCTCCTAGATCCCACCCAACATGGATTCAGACCACGGCACTCCACTGAGTCAGCTCTAGTTATGGCCACTGAGGAAATACGCAGATAGCTAGATGGGGGAGGAATAGCCGTCCTTATCCTGCTTGACCTATCAGCAGCGATTGATACGGTTAATAATCTGATATTAACAAAGCGGCTGAAGGCAATAGGAATTAAAGAGGTGGCCCTAACATTACTCACCTTGTTCCTCACTGCGAGGGAACAGAGGGTGTGTTGGGACAATTATATATCAGAGAGTTTCTCCCTCCCTTGTGGAGTTCCCCAAGGTTCAGCATTGTCGCCAACCCTGTTTAAGATCTATGTCACACCTCTGGCCAAGCTGACTAAAGTTCACGGTTTCTTGCTGGTATCATATGCCGACGACACTCAGATTGTTATCTCTATTTCTTCGAGTGTGGAAACCGTGGATGGGAGATTTCATAACTGTCTGAAGCACATTATGGGGTGGATGCATCAGAACTACCTCAAATTGAATACAGCAAAACGGAGGTCATGGAGTTTGGGAGTGGGCCACTCTGGAACCAATCTTGGTGGCCGGCAGAAGCAAGTCTCTGCCCGAACCCCTCGGTAAAAGCTAGGAACCAAGGATTCTTGTTTGATGACCAACTAAAATTTGCAGGACAGATCTACCTCTTAACATCTTCTTGCTTTTTTCTACTAAAGACCTTGCACAAAAGTTTGCCTTTTATTCCCCTGGATCTCAGGAAATCTGTTGTCTTCACACAAATTCTTTCACAAATTGACTACTGCAATGTACTCTTCCTGGGCATAGACAAACGCCAACAGGTAAATCTTCAATCAATTCAAAATGCCTCAGCGCGAGTGCTGCTCAATATACCCAAATACCACCATGTTTCTAGCAGTATTAGAGAGCTTTATTGGCTTCTGGTCAAGCAGCGCATCGAATTCAAGGCGCTATGCTTGGTGCATAAATCATTATATGGTGGAGGGTCGTCGAACCTTCAGAATCGTTTTCAATGGCACTCCCCACGGCGGAATCTTAGATCTGCCAATAAAGGACTAGTCCAGTTCCCTAAAATCCAAAAGGCCAGATGGGGAGGTGAATGCCTTTCCTATCAAGCATCCAAGCTTTGGAATGAACTGCCGGTCAATATTAGGCTACAACCTACTAGACCCATGTTTAGGAAAATTCTTAAGACCTGGCTATTCCCCCAATAGGAAAGAAGCTCTCGCACCCGATTTTATAAACGTTTCCTCCCTTATCCAGCGCCAAAACGCCTCAGCATTCGTGCGCTCTTCGAATCCTTACTTACTTACTTGCAATTTAAAATCCATCCGACTTCACCATAAGTCCAGAGACACCAATCTCCACATCTCTATCTTTTCCCAATTGAAAATGACAGATGTTTTAAGGCAATCCCACTGTTAACCTATGGGAGAGATGGGCCTTGCACTAGTGAAAAAAGAATTTGCCAGTTTTTCACTACGAGGACATGTAAAACTCAAAAGTACATGTTCCACTTTTTAAATACACTGCACCCTGCCCATAGGGTGGCCTAGGGCCTACCGTAGGGGTGACTTATATGTAATATAAGGGAATGTTTAGGCCTGGCAAGTAGTTTAACTTGCCTGGTCCAAATGGCAGTTTAAACTGCACACACACGCTCAGCAGTGACAGGCCTGAGTCATTTTTAAAGGGCTACTGAAGTCGGTGGCACAATCACTGCTGCAGGCCCAGTAGTAGCATTTAATTTACAGGCCCAGGGCCCATACAGTACACTTTACTAGGGACTTATAAGTAAATTAAATATACCAATTGTTGATAAGCCAATGTTACCATGTTTTGAGTACAGAGCATATGCATATTAGTACTGGTTAAACTTAGTAGTGGTAAACTGTCCAGAATTCTAAAGCCAGTAATAATGAAGTCAGCAAAACAGGAGGTCAGAAGGCAAAAATTCAGGGGTAACCACGCCAAAGATGCCAGGTCTAACAGGATCTTTCTAGCTTCATAGAACATCACACAATAATCACCCCTCCAGCTTTAGGAACAAAGTAGCCTCCAAATACCAGCATCTAAAAATGATCCAAGAAAACCTAAATTGGCAAAGGTGATGTAAACAAGATGAAAAAAAATACATTATGGACCTTTGCGAGGCATTGGAGACATTTTGCTATATCCCCTGCACTTAACCCTTTCACTGCCCTATTGATGTATATATGTGTCATGTAATAGTGTCCATAGGAAGCTCTTATGATTTATATATATGCCAATTGGAGAAGACCCCTCCAGAGGCCGTTTTAAAGAAAGGTTTTGCTCCCTCCGATGGGGACAACATCTTTCATTGTCAGGGAGTCAGGAGAAGAGTTTGCCCATGCTTGATGCTTTCTCGACACCAGCAAACCTATTAATGAGGCAGCCAAGTGCCCAGTTCTGGGTTGTCTCATTCTTATGCTTGTGAGGTCACTAGTGACAATATACACATATTGGACGGACCTGAGGCCTCCCCCATGCCCATCTAATGATCTAGCTGGTTGGTAGGGTTATGGAAGGGGCTAAAGGCTGCTATTACTACCCTTGCCACTTCCCTAGTCATTCCCACAGCTCAAGCTACTCCGTCCCATCACCCATATGACCACACCAACAGAAATAAAGGAAGCGGGAAGTGGAGATTTGAAAGAGATAGAGTAGGATTGTTCCTGGTCAATCTCCATCCTATCCCCACTTCTTGATTCCATTTCAGACAGTCCCTTCATTTCCCAGTGCTTTTCTGTCTTAGAGAACCATTGGGAGAGAAAGGAATTGTGTGCTTGTGCCCCAAGAACCAGCCAGCTACAGATGCTACCTGGATTATCTCTAGCACAAGAAAAAAATCCAAACAGTGTCTGTCTTCTTTCTGGGGCACAGACACACAGTTTAGCACCCCAGGAAAGACTGAGATAATGTTCAGATTCTTCCTTATCCTAAGAAAAGATAAAAAATGTCTGGCTCCTTTATGGGGTACAGACATGCAGGTCTACAGGAAAGATCCAAACAGAAACTTGTGCCTCACTCAAGTGCATGCACACACACATATCTATGCTGGGATGCTGTTTTAATTTTTTCTGATCCTCAAAAATATATAAACAGCACCTGGCTGCCCACTATGGCACAGACACACACCTGCTTATGCAGCAGACAATTTTTGGATATTAGAAAAATCTACAAAAGCACCTGGCTCCTTGCTGGAGTGAAGACTTATACTAGTCCGAGCCCCTGCAAGAAGACCAGATGCTGTTTGGATTTTGCTTTCTATGGCACAGACAGACATAAACACACAGACACATTTGTTCCTGTTAGCATCATAAAAAATCAAACATTGCCCATCCCATTGCTGGGCTGTAGAATCATACAGATGTCTGCACCCCAGCGAGGAGACCGGATGCTGCGTGGATATTCTCCTAGCCTCAGAATAATTCCAAAAGTTGCCCAGGCTCATGGCTTCTCTAAGGCTCAGACACACACATGTCAGTACCCCAGGGAGGAGCCCAGAACAGCGCCCTGATCCTATCTGGAAACACAGAAGCAAACCTCTGTGTCCTGGGTCTTACCAAGAATATCCTGCATGTGTCAAACATTGGTTGAAAAGCAGACCTTCCTCACATTTCTGTAATGTAAAGTTCTGGTATTTGTGAGGAACAGCAAACCACCCACCACTCAGTGTTCCATACTTCTATCAATCAAAGCCATGTCTCCTATGTGGTTTGGCCTATTGTAAATGACTGGTGGAGGCCAAATATGTGACCCTGTGACGTCAATATATTGTCAAAGTGGTCTTCACATGGTCATGATTTTAGCATTTTCCTGTCCCATGCAATAGGCCAACACACACATGTGGAGTGTAGTTTTTATCAGGAAACATGAAAATACTGGATGGTAGGACTTTTGCCATTTTCCTTAAGTTCTGGAGTTTTCTGTTCCAGAAAAAGAAGAATTGTCATTTTTTTAACCATACTGATATTAGCAGGCAATTCCAGGCACTAAAATGTGTTTGGATTTATGCATGCTACATCACCATGGATTTCCCTGTATGTCTAGTTTTCAGAAATGTCTGGGATGGATATGTTCCTATGGGTGCTGACCAAACTTGCGCCCAATGCCAGCGACCCCCCTGAAATCTCCCATCAAAACCATTCCCTGACATCTAATTTGTGGACCCTTTTTTTGATCTACTGAAAATCCACCCACGTCTCATAACCTCACTCTCAGAAGACCTATGGGAACACATATTTCAGTCAAGCCATGTGAAGGATATGGTTCTGCGTGAGGGAGACTAAGGGGAATTTTAAAAAAAGAAAATGTTAAAAATCAGAGATTGGACTTGAAGTGGCTTTTGCACATTTCCAAAATGCACTATATTCAGTTTATTTCATGTGGACATGCCCACACATTTCTGGTACCCCCACACTCAAGAGACCCAGAGGAAAAATGTTGGGAGTCTTTGCTTGGCAGGCATACTTTCCACTGTGAGAGGGATTGTAGGGAATTGTTAATAACCTGACAAATATGTACATTACAATTTCATGACCTGACAATCAGGGTGAGGGATATCTGCCACCCATCAATAGGACCCTTAGAATGTGTAGATGTTAAAACTATATAGTTATGGTGTGATAATATAGAGTCCAGGGGAGATATCTGCGACCAAAGGAAAGGCGCTGTAAACTGGAAATCCACTTGCAGCTCATTTTTGAAATGTAATCCGCTGAGTTTATAGCATGTGGCCTCCCAGAACCCATAGAAAACCCATACATGTTACCCAAAGCTCAGGAAACCCAGAGAAAAATGTTGGACCTCAATCCTTGGTAGATATATCTTCCTGTGTGAAGGGGACTGGAGAAATTATGATGCTTTGGAAAGAAAACCTGATAACAAATATGACAAATTTCATGTTCAGAGTGTTCTACTGGGCAGCCAGTCAGAGGAAGGGATGTTTGGCTTGTACCAATAGATTTGTTAGTTTATACTATATTATAAAATATATTTTTGCATACTTTCAGAAACAATCCTGAGTTTGCTATCTGTCATCAAATAAGCAGTGCATCACTGTGCAATACTGCCATAATCTTGCAATCTGTGAAAATATTACTTAATTGATTGTGCAGAGGAATACTCATCCATATTTTTTGTTGCTGGACCTAAGTCATTGAGAGGCAAATTTCCTTGGTTAGAGTTCCAAGATGTATGTTTTTCCATTGGAGGAATGCAACAACATATTGAGAAAATTCCCTAAAAACCTGAAAATATATCTCTACATTTTTCATAATATCATAATATTATCACACTGCAATGAGGCTGAGTTTCTACTAATACACAGCCCTGAATTTGTCAAAAATCATATACATTGTACAGGTGCACAAAAAGACCAAAGACATACATGAGCTTGGACAACCAAATGCTGATTTTCAAAAAAATATTAACCCTGGGCGTAGTTTGCGTAGTAGCACTTCACGTAGCTACATGAAGTACATTTTGAACTACACGTAGCTATGCAAATTGCATAGCTGTAGCTTGACTGCACTGTACAATAATTGCCAAAGGCATCTTGCACAGTGCAAGTTAAGATAAAATAAGTATCTCTGTCTTTATATGCTAAAATGCATATAGCATTTCACAAAAGTGAAATCGATAAATTAACAAGCAGTGAGAGAGGTGATGATTTTGGTATCCTCCTAACCTAGGGAGAGAACCAAGCAGATGCCTTGAAAACAAAAAGCACATCTTTTGAACGATTCAGTGGTGGTCCCATCCTCTTAGGACCACCCCAAGCACAGTTATTGGCAAAAATACAATCCCAACCAAAGGCCCTGCAAAGCATTATGGGATGAGATTAGCAGTGGGCAGTGAATATTATAGTATCCAATATCAAAATAATTCTACAAAGAGCTGCAGTTCCACTAGTCGTTACTAGATGTCCCTCACGAGTCAAATGCAAAAGCTTCATGAAAGGGTTTCAATGCTTTTGCATTTGACTCGTGAGGGACATCTAGTAACGACTAGTGGAACTGCAGCTTGATGTATTAATAATTTCAATGCTTTTGCATTTGACTCGTGAGGGACATCTAGTAACGACTAGTTGAACTGCAGCTCTTTGTAGAATTATTTTGATATTGGACACTATAATATTCACTGCCCACTGCTAATCTCGTCCCATAATGCTTTGCAGGGCCTTTGGTTGGGATTGTATTTTTGCCCATAACTGGCTTGGGGTGGTCCTAGGAGGAAGGGACCACCACTGAATTGTTCACATGATATGCTTTTTGTGTTCAAGGCATCTGCTTGGTCCTCCCCCTAGGTTAGGGGAACCCAAAATCATCACCTCTCTCATTGCTTGATATTTTCATTGTCAAAGTTCACTTTTGTGAATTTGTTATGTGCTTTTTAGTATAGAAAATTGCTTTAACAAAGCATTTGTATGTGTTTAATATACTGCTGCTACGCTACGTGGATTAGCAGAGTTTTTTACTCTGCTACGTGCAATTTGTGTAGTGCGTAGTAACACAAACTTTGCATGCTCCGTGAGCGTAGCAAAGTATTATGCCCAGGGTTAAAAAATATTCCAGCACAGAGGTGTGTAAACACCCAGGCAATGAAAAAGTCTGTATTACCAGAATAGCATATAAGCAAACTATATATCAAACAAAAGCCTCCTTTTTAGGAATCAAACTGCAGGCACCAGATTACTCTTTCAGCTCATGAAAAAACTCTACCTAACTCTCCTCACTGTGATCCAGTGTGCCAATGTTTTAGCCTCCCACTTTCTCAGCATTCAGGAGGACAAAACTAAAGTGACCTCTTTGTGGGATACAGAAAGTTGCAGTTTTGCCAAGAAAAAACCCTCCATAAGTGGGAGTCTCGCCCCCAGAATTACCAAGAAAGCAAATAAAGAAAGTCATTGATCAGACTCAACCTTCAAATCTCTCATCAGACCCTTTCCCACCATCTCTAGACAAGGGAAACTCCAGCTTGTTCTCCTTGGTATCATTGTAAATCATAAACTCCTCTGTGAACTAAGGCTGTCTCCCAGAGTCCCTTAGGATGAGGATCGTATGTCAGAATTTTAAAAAGGTCACCTGACATGAATATTGTGTCTTAAATTGGGTGTCGATTTTCTATTATTATTTCCAAAGGACATATTTTTCGTGCATTATCAAGCTACTAATATTAAAGAGATGCTGTATTTCATATTTGGTTAGGAGGAACCCTTGGCCTCCTTACGCCACGGCTTTAACATTATCCTAGGGGGAGATTTTGACGCTAATCTGGGGCCTACCCAAGTGGAGAATGCCAAAATAGCAAATACAAGGAGATGATGGGCGGAGCACTGAAACCTTTCAGACACTCACCCCCAGTCACAGATCTGGGTTTAATCCATCATCGATCTTTAGCTCACTTCACCACCCCAGTTCAGACCCAGCCATATGCAAATCAGTCTTGACCCTGTGCCTCAAGGGAACAGTCCAGACCGGAGTGCCAAGCCAGGTCTTCCCTGGACTGGAAACCAGCATCCTGGGACCGGTGCGGGGTAACCCCTTATCAGCCGGGCATTTGTGATTGAGGCACACGAGTCATTCAGGACAGAGGTATTCTATTCATGGGTTAAATTCCCACCTGCAGATGCACACACAAATACATTTCATTCTTATGCTGTGGATGAAATACCAGAAGAGTACTGTCCATACAAGGACATAGAAGTTCCGCTCCCATACCAAGAGCATATAAATTGGTTTAAAGGCGCCCTCCCACACATCACAGAAAAAGTGAGACTTGATCCGCTCAGCAGAGATGGAGCGACTTGGCTGATCTGGCTTCTTACACACCGCATCCAGAAGATGACACATTTGCCAATAGCAGACTTACATGTACTACACAAAGAAATAATAAAACTTTACAGAAATCTGACACAGTTTGCTATAAGAACACTCACACTTCAGCCCACAAGGCTGAAAGCAGCAGGTCAACTACAAGGGACCACAACTAAAATTACCCCACAAACACTAAACGCAGTTATGGGAAGAATGCCCACTAAACGTGAGCAAATGCCATTCAGGATAGCACAGAAAATAGCACAATTAGAGGCAGGATTTTCACACACAGGCCCACAAGAAAAACGCAGAATATTGACAATCTGCTTGCCAATGGGGATAGCTCCCGCGATAGAGGATTGTACCACTTGGGGTACAGTCTTCGCTGACATCTATACCAGGACTCATGACACCCCTTCAATAGCAGTGATAACAGAAGTATTAAGACAAATACAGAATGAGTAAGGAACAGAACCTGCTCTAAACTTAGGAATCAAATTAATAGGCAATTTTTTCCAGGTATCGACAATTATGTTAGCAAACAAAAAAGGGGAGGTAGCAGCAGAAGTTATGCACCAATGCCTGAATGCACTCCTGCACAACAGGAGTGGGATTTAACAAAAATTATCAAGGATACATACGCTGAATTAGATAATTTGGATCTAGACCTATGAAACCGCAGGTAATGGGAAATCCTGAAAAGGATAACACTAAGCAAACAACAGATCCTTCTAAAAAGAAATGGGATAATAAACAACAACAAAATAAGCAGAATGCAACACAATCACGGGATAAGTCTCTTCAACAGGAACCCTCCGACAGGAGATATAAGCTTAGAAATCGTGATAACATTAAAAAGCTGATAGGTATCAGGATACTGATACACGTTCCTCTCATTCCTTTCAGGGTTCACCGAGAAACTACGAAAGGGAAGGACGGTCAGAACACAGATCAGAAGAGTGAGCCAAGCCAAGAGAGACACATCGCTCTTCAGACTATAATATCAAAAAAAGAAGATAAACCAAGGAGTAAACCTCAATTTAAAAAGAAGAAAGTATCAGGCCTTAAAATAAGAAATGTCCAGGCTGCTGAGGACTCAACTTCTGATTGGGGAATGGGCTATGACAATGCTAGACAGCGCAGCAGAAGTAACAATAGCTCGCCAGAACATGATGGATTTTCTGGAGACAGTGGTATTGAATGAACATATCACGATGGAGACACCTGATACTAGGGTAAGTGTCCCACACAAGTTATATGAAATAACACTCCATAAGGAGGGGGACATATCCACGAAAGTTAAAGGTCTCCTTTGGGAGAACCTGTCCTTTGGATATGGCCTTCATTTAGCAGAAAAAGATTGGCCGCCTGAGTTTGTTATGGACTGCCCAAAGGGAGAAATGATAATTTTACCAGCCTTCTCTGACCTCGTTCCATAATCACTAAAACACTCATACACGCTAGAGTGGGTGGTAGCATTAGCTCCTGCATTATACCACAACCATGTAGGGTGGGATGCTGAGTCACCCCACCATGAAATCCCAGTAAAAAATACACCAACTCCACAGAGACAGTACCCAATAAAACATGATGCGAAAAAACAAGTCAGAGAGATCTTAGATCAACTTGAATACCAAGATGTGATTGAAAATTACATCTCTTCTATGAACAATCCTTTGTTTCCCGTAGCGAATCCCGACAATTCATACCATCTAGTTTTAGACTACAGGCATTTGAACGCATGCACAAAAACATTTGCAGTACAAAATGCACACAGTGCCGCATTAATGAATAACATTGTGTGGAAAAAATACAAAACAACACTAGATATCTCAAATGGATTCTTTTGCCAAAATATAGTGCCTGAGAGCAGATATTTGACAGCATTCTCAGCCCTAGGCTCACAGCCTCAATTTTGTAGACTGCCCCAAGGGTATAAGAATAGCCCGGGGTTTTTCTCAGCGAGAGTATCAGAGTTACTTCAAAATGTTGATGAGGAGGCATTGTCCTATGCAGATGATATTTATCTGACGGACGATGAACTATTGGATCATTTGGCCAGGGTAAACAATATAATTTTGGGGTTCACCTCAGAGGGCTACAAATGTAACTTTAAAAGATCAAAAATTGCCCATCTCAATGTCCTATTTTTGGGATATGAGCTCTCAAATGAAGGGAAAAGCCTTGCAGCAAACCTTTTTAGGAAACTGTGCGCTGCTCCAACCTCCAAAAACTCTGAAAAATCTGCAATCCATTTTATGATTCCTAAATTTTGGCAGAACATACATTTTAGATTACGCAGAATGAGGGAAACCTTTCTACGACCTAATTAGACCTGATTTATCAATTCAACATTGGACACAGGAACACCCAGAGATACTCCGTTCCCAACAAGCTGACATGATAGCTTTCAAGCACTTACACACATGTGTAAACACTACAAATGTGGTGATCCATGTAATAGCGGGTCAATACAGGTACACTTACCGCACCTTCAATGAAGGCGAAACTGTACCAATTGCATACAAATCTCATTTGTACACAAACGCTGAGATACGCTTTGCATCCACTGAAATTTTTCAGACATTACAGACTGCTGTATTGAGAGAAAGAACACTGGCTCAGGGAAACAAATAATTGTTGTGACTCCAGTACCAACCTTAGATGCTGTTACAAAAGCAAGTGTTCCTAACGCTAAAGCACTACACCCACGATGGATACAATGGGCTAATTCTCAAACTGCACCAGATGTAGAGTACAAGTTTGATTCTACATTAAAAACACAAGCATTTCTGCAGTACGAACAAGAATATCCTATCCCGAATGAAATAATGCCTTTAGATCAGTATGAATATATAATTTACACTGACGGTTCAGCTCAGCCAGCCATAGGAAGCAAACAGTAATACAGCGCAGCATGCACGATTGTAAAGGGTCATATGCGGGACGGTAAGTTCCGTTTTAGCAATACACAGACACAGTCTCTAGGAGATTGCACTGCTCAGCTGGCAGAACTAAAAGCCCTAGTACTGGCACTAAAGAATACGGATCGAGAATTCCCCACACTTATTGTGTGATTCATTTTATTGTGTCCAGTCATACAATGAATATCTTCACTACTGGGGCCAGAATGGATTCAGATATCCAAAAGGTTGCACAATAAGGCATAAACTGCTTTGGGAACAAGTGGCAGAGCAAAAAAAGGCTTGCCGCGGGCTCACGTGATGCATACGCTGAGTCATCAGCGTGTTTGCGTGCACGTTGAAGGGAATTCATTGGCTGATGAAGATACCAAGGTGGCAGTGCGAACTGCTGCCGTTGCTGCAATCACTTGTTCTCGTACAATAGTAGATGGACAGATAATGGTAGCTGTCATCGCTTCGTAAAAAAACAGCACAGTCTTGCCAAAACGTTTTCCACTCAAGTACTCCTACAAGTTAGATGAGCAGAATTTACCATATGCTCAAATTCCAGGAGTGGGGGATAGAGTAATACCAAACATAGATCGCAGATTTTAATACCAGCTGCACACGAGGGTCTGGGCTCAGCACACACAGGTATCACTGCAACAATGTAATTGTTGAAACAATGTTATTGGTGGCCAAGCCTAACCAAACAGACAAAAGCATTTGTCCTTAAGTGAGACATCTGTCAGCAGATGAAGGGTTCCACCGTAGCACGTCCACCGCAGACACCGTTACTGATATTAGACAGACCTCTTACATGTGTCCATTTGGACCACTGTGGCCCCTTACAATCTAATGGGGCTTACAAGTATATCCTGGTGGCAGTGGATTCATGCTCTAGAATCCTGTGGGTTTGGCCTCAGTACACAGCTGATGCCCAAACTGTTTTAAAGTATTTACGAGTCTTCATAGGGACATATGCAATTTGCACATTACATTCTGACCGTGGCCCCGCGTTCAGCTTACAAGGAAGCCATGGGATGTTTGGGTGTGGCATTGCGGTACATATCATCCCGAGGGGAATTCGATTGTGGAAAGGAAAAACCGGGACTTAAACCAATCTTAAAAGCAAGGGTATTAGGCTCAGTAGCAGTTGGGTCAATCACCTATATGGGGTCCAGAGGGCACTTAATAACATGCCAAGAAGCTCCCTGGGAGGCCGTACTCCATACAAGGCCCTGTTTGGGACAAGAATGTGGGTACCCGACCTTGATGGTGGTAGCACAGTGGCGGATGAAAAAGCATTTGACATCAATGATCGTTTGGCTGTTTTACAGGAACTCAATGAATTCCGGGCATTACAAAGCAACGTCAAGTAAAATGCACCGCCACTGGGGAAGTTAAAGCTGTTCCGACAAGATCTGCCTGGGTCCCAAAGATCAGGGCCCTGGTCAGAGAAAAGATTGTGGAGAAAAAATTATTTGGGCCATCTTACAGAGTACCTGTACCTGTCCTGGCTGTCGAAGGAACAGGAACAGTACTTCTCCTGCCCCTTGCCAGCAAGAAAGAAAAGAGATTTGTCTCCATTAACCTGATCAAACCACACTATGTGGCTGATACTGAATAGCAGGCTGCGTGGGCTCCTGGTTAGCCGTCAATCTACTCTCGCTACCATACAGGAAGTTCAGACTGAAAGACTAATAACGTTTGAAGATTCTACTCTACGAAGTAACGAAGTAGCCAACAATGGAATGGAACTAATGCCTATTGAAATTGAACAACAACAAAGCACAAATGAAACACAGATCCCAATTTGGTCTAATACCGACATCTATGTAAATATGTCTCAAAATGAGTCATCTGCCAGTTGAATAAAACCTGCTGAGCTACCAAAGATAGATTGAACAGCGTCTGGCTACTTCATCGGTTTTGATACCTTCTCACTGCATCTGAGTGAACCTGAGTCACCGCCAGCTTCTGTTTCCCGCAAAGAAAAAGTATATAACATATACCTTTGGCTGAAAAATACTTACTTTGTTTCTCCCTGGCTACAGCTCTGGATTGCAATTGGTCTACTGTTCCTAGTCCTCTGGATGGGGTAGTGACTACTGTCTTATTCCTGCTTCTGAATGGACATTATCTAGTAGAACGATCGGTAGTACAACACGTGAACTTGATCCTGAAACCACATACATCATCTCATCATGAAAGAAGAGACCTGTCCTTTGTGAGCATTACAGCAGTTCCGGATCCCGAAGGAATAGTTTAGGTCAGGGTTTCGTATGATGTATTTGGTCCCATTGAACTTACCACATGTATTTAAAATTTCTCTAAATGATATCATCACCTCCAGTACATTCTCTGATGATTGGGACTTTGAAACTATGAATAGCATGCTGTCTGATTTAGAACAATGTGCTGCTTTTTCAAAAAATGAAACATCAGATTTTTACATCATGTATGGTTACCAACACTATGGTCATAATTTCTTGCACAAGACAAGTATTCCATGTAATGTTTTTACTTACCATCAATGGGAACATTGCCCAACACCACCAAAAGGAAGTTCACAAATGTTTGCACAAACGTTTACTTATTTTTCTGGGTTTAACACTTCAGACCCAACCTCATATTATTATAAGGTTGCTCCTACACCTGCAAAGAAAAATATGCTCATGAACATGAAACAGATATACTCTGCTTTATTTACTTCCCAACTGTCTTTACAAGGTTTTGACTTTTGGAGGGAGAACATAGACACAAAATCCGTCTGGAGGACTAAATATTAGCAAGTTCAGGGAACTGAGGCGTTATTTAGAGCATGCCTCATACCACAGCAGATTATCTTCCTGAACAAAACAGTGCAACAAACTTCCTGTCTTGGACTAGCCAAGATTAAGGACTTGAACACACCTCGGATACCCTCGCTTTCACACTTTAAGGGATGGCAAAACTATACACAACATAGTGAGAATACACTTGATGACATTATACCTGAGGGTTCATACAATTCTTCAGAACCCAGTTGGAAGGGATGGTTAGTTTAGCCTATCGACACAAATGGGTGTTAATCAAGATTCAAGGGTATCACCGAAGGGTTTAATATCCTTAGGCCTGACCAACGCTGTGTACAACGAGAACATCCAGGGGTAGTTACATCCTACAATATTGGGAAGTTATGCCTAGAGTGGTTAAGAACCTCAACACTGTCCCAGGTGAAACAACACTTGTCCTTACTCTCAGATGACATGGATTTTAGGGATTTTTTGCTAGGTCCCCGGAAACTATGTCGTAAACAATTCTTATACGCTGTTTACAATGAAGTTTGAAAAATCTCTCAACAGAAAGCTGCGGAGAGGTTACATGAAATTGACAGGGTTAACCTAGAAAAGGCTTTGGCAGTGGTCGATAATAACATGACCACACTAACATCCAGGAATTATTCAATGGGCAACATTGTGTCTTCTGCTATAGATAGGATGGAACAGGATCTGTTCATCCTACAACATGGGCAATCACAGTTACGATCCATTCTATTATCAAGCTGGACGCTACAATCATTGCGTTATGGTCACGTGCCCTGGCGATATATTAACGGTACATCTCTGTTTTCTGCTTATAATTTAACAGCAAGGCAGACAACAATGGCACAGAGACATGCGAAGTATACAATGCTGCGCATTAAAAAAATGGACCAATTACCTTTCACCATGGCTGAATCACCGTCCATAGAATGGTTAATCCATGGCCATATAACATTGCCTGTAACAATATTCCAATTTCAATATTGCCTAGAGTACCACCAAGTAGGCAGGTATGAAGTGTTAGGGAAGGAATACATCCATGAATCTTGGGACTTGCCTTACAGATTTAGATGCAGGAATGGGGACACTGAAGTTTTTCTCAGCGGTTCAGACTGTGAGAATTTGTTAAGTGGGTCTCTAATTTGTCAGGATATTATGCTTCACGGAGCTTGCAATGCTTCGGTTGCAAACCTATCTCGCCATTTGAAAGGATCCCCAGCTGCCGTGATACATCCATCTCGAACAGGAGTTATTTGATGTTGAATGATCAAGGTTGTTGCAGGATGCGGCCGGGCATCGCATATCTGGTCACAGTAAGTTCCAGGGTTACTTGTTGTATGCAAGTATTGTTTCCACCGACCCACACAGTCAGGGAGGCGCCACTGTGGCGTTCATTGAATGTTTCCCTTATATGGTTTGATTCTCTGAGCAGACTGAAAGCCATATGTTTACAGAAGGAGGTGGCCTTAACCTCAGCTCGAGAAACTTTTGATCTCCATGTTGCAAGGTCTTCAGCTGAGATACATGCTCTAGTCCGAACCAACTTACCGCTCCATTTTGGAGAAATGGTACATCGTATCTTTAACATGTCTGATACGAGTGAGATAGTACACCTATTTAAGACCATAGGTTCTGGGCTATTAAGCACCTTTCAGACGGAGTTATTCCATCTTTAATACACTCTGTATTTGGAAGCATTTTTGGAGGGCTTCTGCTAATCCTGCTACTGGTAGTGGGTATCCTGATTTAAATTTTTCTACTACGCAATGGACATCCCCAATTCCAAGGAGATAGAAAAAGCGCTCTTGGAGCGATATTGCCGCGAGCGCTACTCTATCTGGACACACCTCAACTTCGGGAGCTAAGCGAGTATTGGTTTCTATCGCTCAGGTCAGTCTGGGTAGACTGCGTCCTGCCTGTAATCCGCTGCTTATTCTGTGGATATGAATGCGTGTTCGACATCTGTCTAACACTTCCATCAGTTGCGCCTCCGGACATGGATGTACTGCTGGACCCTCTAAAGGCCCATGTAGTGCAGTGTCCCCAGGGTATTCCAGTCCTCATGTTGGCATTCTAGAGCCAGCACTGGATGCTTCAGCTCCTGTTGGAATGGACACCAGCTCTGTACCAGGCTTACAGGCATCAACTGCTTCCTCAGCAACAGCTGTGGGAACCAGAGATGATCACCTTTGCTCCATTGACCTGATCCAAGAGGTGCTACAGGGACCGTCGTCTGTGAAGGTAGGCAACAGTGATGTTGGGTCTCCCACACAGGACACATAAAGATTTGGCTCTCCGTGTGCTGGGAACAATTTGGCATTTTTTCGAAAACAGCTAAAACTGGAATTCGAAAACATAATTTTTGTTTTATTTTTCCTCTTCTGCTCTCACTGAGCACAATGGCTTTCGGCATGCTCAGTTGGTCTTGCAGTATATTGACTCTCTAGAAGATTCATAGGGCCTTCTTTCTTTATGGTTACATCATTTATGTTTTTTAACATATACCATGGTTTTTATATGTTTTTATACTCATATTTTAGCAATGTTTTATGCTTTTTAAACAGGCATATTTTAGCATTTATTATTATGTCATCCAGTTGGATGAGGAGTGGGTGTAATGAACCTCGATATACCCCAATATAGGCCTAGGCAGTTACACAAACATCTAAATCTGTCCTACCATTGTTCTACATAACGGGTCTGGTGCTGACCTTTTACCTACTTAGCTGCTACATGACTGCCGTGTGGTTTTCTCCGAAAACTAGCCTCATATATTATGCATGAGGATTCTCAGTATCACAGCAGGATTACCATCTTCTGCATAATAACTCTGTATGAGGGTCACCTCTAGCGTTACTCTTGCCCAACATGCCCATAGTACACTTCTAGGTAGAACCCCTGAGGTTACCTTTTGGGTATATAAGCTCTACATCTTCGATTGGGAAAACCAGAGGAGAAAAAGACTTCCATGCTGACATGCTGGCGCGAGACGCTGAGATTCCTGCACGTAGACACTCTAGCAAGCAGTGCTCTGACATCCCTCGTGGGGTGTCCATCTTGAGACGAAGATGGGGTCCTTTGTTCTCTCACATCAGGTAATGGGGTTGGCTTTATCCTGAGGGGATTCTTGGCTACACTCCTACATACATGCTGGGTACACTTAAGTACATCTAGTTAGGGTTTGCATCATAGGAGTACGTATTATTACTGTCATGTATCCATATGCATGCACATATTCATTCTTTTAGCACTATGGCAGAATTCTACCTTTTATTTACTCTACTGGTGCTCATAATCGCATATATCTGTTTCTGTCTAATGGTTGTTGCAGAACACGTATTTTTCACTACAATGATGCTGGTTCAATAAATGCTTATCGAAAATCTCTGAGACAAAATGAGCACGAGTGCCTGAGCAAAAAGTACTGTACTTTTTCCACGATCCCTGAGGAGTCAGGGTTGTCATGTTCGATAGTTGCCAGAAGCTATTCGCTCCTTGGTAAGAGGGGCTCATAGTGGCACTGTGAGCTAGCTGAACTAACAGACTAACATATTCTTTGGGGGTGCTGGAATCAGTCTGGACACCAATCCCTTAGTTTATGTTGTCTAAACACGCAGATCCTATATAGATTTGTAGGAACTACACGACAATGGGATCTTTGAGTCTGGAAACTAACCACTCTAAAACATTCACAATGATCTAGGGCAAACCTAAATGAGGGGCATTGAGATATGTGGTCATCTAGTGGGCCTTACCCCTGAACTTTCCAATCTGGGCGTTGTCCTTGATTCAAAGGGGAAATGGGGACCCTGTATCTCCACCGTTTGGCGACAATTCTCAAGTTCTATTGAGATGTTATTTAACTTGGCCTAGTGTATTGACAATAATCCAATGATACCCCTTCTGGAGGTCTACAGGAGAAAGTGCCTCCCTATTTTAATGTATGGTGCCGACCTGTAGGTCTATATTTATTCTAAGCCCTTTCAGTGCATGCAGAATAGAGTGTTAAGAAGACTCCTGAGTGTTCCACCAACTTGTGCTACCAATATATACTCATTGCGAACTTGGGATGGAATACATAGAGGATGCCATAAAGTTAGCTCCCTTGATTTTATGGTGTTCGTATTGACAAATACTCAATCCGTCGTTAACAGGGAAATAGTGCAAGACTGCTTGAAGTGTGATAGGGCATTGTCTATTCTCTGACTGCATTATGTGTAGGCTGGACTGGATGATCTGGGAGTTTCATCTTTTCCACCAGCTTGAGACGATGGTAAAGAAAGATCTAGCCAGAGTCAAGTCATCATTTAAACAAAATAGACAAATCACCAGAGAAATGAACGAATTCTCTAAAATTAGAGTTAGAAAGCATGGCACCCTTCATGTATCCCTGAGAATGGCTTCTTACCTGGGCTGGATTGACTCTTCTTGAGAGAGAATGCTTCTCACACATTTCCGTCTAGGTTTCATGAGATGGCTTTTGTGTTCTCCCTTGGGCCAATACGAGACTGCCAGTATTACAACTTACCTCTGTGACAAAGTGTCAACACAAAACCTGTTACACTTTGTCTTTTTTGCTAAATTTTACCTTGACTTTTCCTGCTTCCCAGTGTCAGAAATTGGGGCCTTAGGATATCTATAGCTGACCTTGAATACCTGCAGCTATTGGATTACCCCTCTAACTGTGTCAAAATCTGCTCCTTCTTAAAATGCACCATTAAAAGGAGAAACTCTATGTTGTTTTAGCACGTTTTTATGTCTGTTTAACTTTTAATATCAATTGCTGTATCTTTGGCTTTGTCTATGTATTTGCTTGGTTTTATCTGTGATGTGCTTTTTAATCTGATATGTTTTGTTGTGTTTTATTCAATGTACTTTTATGGCCACACCAGTGACAAAAATAAAGAATTTTGATTGATTGATTGTTCATTATTTTTAGGATACAGTATTTAAAAAAAAAAATATTTAAGACATAATATTCCGGTTCCGTACTTGAGATGGGCCATGGTTGACATCTTCTAAAACCAACTAATGATGATTGAAAAATTCATGTACATAATCCTTTCCAAGATTCTGGAAACAAGTTTTAGGTCAGAAACCAAATCAAAGTCTACATTAGTACCAGTCATCTTCAGACATCTTTTTTGGGTCTTGCACCATCCAAAATTGTGGAATACACTCTTTGTCTATTCGACAAAGCACATTTTTGTCTTCTGGTCCTCTTCAAACTTTCAGCTGCCATTGACAACACTGACCACATAATGATTCCAAACATCATAAGTATACAAATGGGTATTGAAGGAGCATTGCTTAATTGAGTCATATCGTAACTTTTAGACAAATTGAATTGCACAAGCAACTGACAATTCTTTCTCAAACCAATACTAAATCTCATATGGGATTCCTCAAAGTTTCATATTAACACCCTCACATTTCAGTCAAGCTATGGACCCAGTACATGACATGTTAATAATTCTATTTCTAAAAATCTCCATCAGTAGGTGCTTTTTATATTTACAGACAAGCAAGTTCTGGAACACGCTTCCAAGGAGAAGTCGGGTCATCAATAGTCATGCGGAATTTAGAAAGCAATCAAGACCCGGCTGTTCCTCAAATTTATTCAAGAGACTTGCAGACTACAATTCATACTTGCTTGTATATACAACATGCAAAATTATCCTTTCTACTCTCCCACATGCTACTACATGCATAATATGTTTCTCGTTGCCACCAGACTATGCATGGAGTATGTTGCCTAGGCCTCATGCATGACAACCAAACACACCACTTAAAGATGGCACTTCAACCATATATCCTTTACAAACAGGCAAGAAAAATGGAGTAGCTACTTCAGTAACTAAAAGGTTTTTTTGACCTTAACAAGAAGGGACATTGTTGTGGAAATGCTACAATTTTTTTTACATTACTATAAAAAGCAGTGAAATTTATTTCTCCAATATTTTGATGATACCCCGTTCCACATCAGTGTTGAATGCTCAAATAGCCTAATGGCCATATCATTATCCCTTAATAAAATTCAAAAACAGATAACAAATATGAAACTTAACCTGAACCCACAACAGACAGACTTTCTCCAGCTCTTCTGTAACAAATGCCAAAAAATGACCCACAGGTAATAATAACTAACTTAAATCAAAGGGCTTTTCATCAAATACTGTCATCTCAAATGAATCTGCTTGCTATAACATTGACAATTAACCACCTTGATCTTCAAGTCAAATAAAAGGCCGAAAGAGTCACACTGTGGCTGAAACATCTACATATTCTCATGGCCTTATTTCTTTAAATTTTTTCCAGATTAAGAGGAGTTGTTACAAGACATTTGTGCAACAAAAGAATATTCAGGTTCTTGAATGCACAGGTTCCTTTATAAGAGAAAGATCCAGAGCAAGTCTTAATTCATAATTAAAGTGGGGATATAGTAAAGTTGCCGTTTCAGCATGGTGACTACTATTCACTGCCAAAGGTTGTGTGCTCTAGCTATAAAATGGTATTGATAACATTGCTTTCCTCTCAAGCCACGGTAGATGGCACAGAAAATTTGCTAGTGGCATGGAAGTTAAATGTTGTATATGACTGTAGTATATATTTACATCACCCACATATTTGACAACAGCATAGAGATGCCAGAAGTACCACTGTGCTTTGGCTGACCTGCATTTTAAAAGCACTGTAATGACTCATGGAACAGAAAAGTGCCTTTTCCATGTAGGAAAACCTATTTTATATCTAAGTCACACCTAAATTGTCCTTTTTAAACCCACATGGTAGGGTGATTTTATATATAAGAAATAGTGGCACACTACATATTGGAAATAGTTTACTCTCTCAATGAATAAATGAGTAAAATCTGTTTTCACTCTGTAGGATTAAGTTAGATCTCCCATGGGCAGACCTAGTTATAATTAATATCTTTATTTTGTATTTTTGCTTATGAAAGTTAGCAAAATGTTTCAAAGTTCTTTCCACTCAATTTTAAAACTCGAATGTAATTGTGTAAGTAGATGTTTGATACACGTAGTGGAAACCTAACTTTGAAATGATATAGTTTGTGCTACGTGAGACAAAACTGGTTTAGAACAAGTGCTTCCACTCATCTCACCTCCAGAGGCTCAATATACAGTTATACCTGTAAATAATGACCCTGCTATCAGAGGACAATAGCCTGGCCTCCTGGCGCTAGAAGGCAGCAATATTTTTACAACTGTCCTTTTAACGGGGAAGAGCCACCTGAATGGGTGCAGGAGTAATTGCCAGACCAAAGCACAGCCTTTACACTACTTCTTGAGGATGCCAAGTGGGACTGACAAGGTATGAATCTATTAATTCCCAGGCCCCCTTCATACTTTCGGGCTCCATTCTCAGTAAGGGAAATCCAGTCTTTGGCCCTGTCAAAAGAAGGAGGCCTCGTATAATTAACAGAGTGGATTACGGAGATCCAGAGTCTCTTCTGGTATGAAAAAGGGTTCACCATTTCAATATAGGGCTTCTGGGAGTTCTTCAGTAAAACAGAAACACCCCAAAATCAGATTAACATAAAGCAAGGAAGAAGACAGGATTGGATGGAAAAACATCTCCAATCACTTACTAGTGCACAGGATAAGACAGACATCTCACTACCACCTCCTCAGAATATTCACTGACCTTGAAAAGAAACACCTGAAGACCTAGCTGGATCAATAGGACTTAATCAATCAATCAATCAGGGGGCTTATAAAGCTACTCACCACTACTCACCCGTGAGGGTCTCAAGGCGCTTGGGGGGAGGGGGTGGGGTGCAGCTCCGGATCAGTCGAAGAGCCAGGTCTTGAGGCTTTTCCTGGAGGTGTGCAGAGTGGGGGAGCGTCTGATGTTGACTGGGAGCTCATTCCAGGTCTTTGCAGTGATGTAGGAGAAGGCTCTTCCACCTGCTCTGGTTTGGCGGATGCGAGGGGTATCTGCCAGGGCGAGATCGGCGAAGCGGAGGTTCCTTTTGGGTACGTGGAAGGAGACTCTATCGTTGAGGTATTTGGGTTCGATGTTGTGGAGGGATTTGTGGGCATGGGTGAGTAGTTTGAAGGTTACTCTCTTCTCGATTGGGAGCCAGTAGAGGTCTCATAGGTACTGGGTCATGTGCTCGAGTCGGCGGGCTCCAAGGATCAGTCTGGCTGCGGTGTTCTGGATGGTTTGTAGCTTGTGTAGCAGGGTTTTGTTGATTCCAGCGTAGAGGGCGTTACCGTAGTCCAGTCTACTGGCTGGTATGAGTGCATGGGTGACGGTCTTTCTGCATTCGGGGGGATCCACTTGAAGGTCTTGAGGAGGATGCGGAGGGAGTTGAAACAGGTGGAGGCGACGGTGTTGATCTGGTGGGTCAAGGTGAGGGAGGAGTCTAGAATGATACTGAGGTTCCGGGTGTGGTCAGTCAGGGTGGGTGGGTTTCTGAGGGCAGGGGGCCAAAAGGAGCTGTCCCATGCAGTGGGGGAGGGTCCAAAGACGAGGACCTCTGTCTTCTCCGAGTTCAGTTTTAAGCAGCTGTCGCTCATCCAGGCTGCGACGTCTTTCATTCCTTCTTGGAAGCTGAGTCTGGTGTCTTCGGGGTTCTTCGTGAGAGAGAGGATGAGCTAGGTGTCGTCGGCGTAAGATACTATGCTGAGCCCATGCTGTCTGACGATGGCGGCGAGGGGGGCCATGTAGATGTAGAAGAGCGTGGGGCTGAGCGAGGATCCTTGGGGTACTCCATAGTTGATTTCTGTAGGTTCGGAGAGGAAGGGAGGGAGTCTGATCCTTTGGGTTCTGCCGGAGAGAAAGGAGCGGATCTAGGCGAGGTCGGTTCCTCGTATACCGGTGTCGTGGAGTCTGGCTGTGAGAGTGCGGTGTGAGACAGTGTCGAAGGCTGAGGAGAGGTCTAGTGGGATGAGGGCCGCAGTGTGGCCCTGATCGAGTTGCATGCGGATGTCATCGGTGGCGCCGAGGAGGGCGCTCTCGGAGCTGACTCCTGACTCACTCTGCCACCTAGAGACTAGAACTGCTCACGGAGGTTCTTCTTTGACTGCTTCAGCGATATAAAAAATAGAAGGACCCCTGACTTCAACAAGTCTGGATGACCACTGTGAACTGGACTATGAAGGAGCCTTGGCTGGAGAAAGACTAGGGGCCTAGAGGTCTTCCCTGAGGACACGGGGCCTACAGAAGTCATCAAAAAATAGTTTCTACCAGTTTAGGAAAATTAGGACTTAAGGCCTCATTAGGATGGCGCATCCATTTGGAATGGGGACCGCCTACCTACAAGGCGGTGGTCCCACATGACGAATTACAATGCGACTGCCACCACGGCGGTCGCAATGTCTATTCATTGTATTGCGGCGGGTGCTGCAGTCTGCAGCACCCACTGCAGTACAATAAAATGACATGTTACATATCCCTGCACTACATTGCAGGCACCATGCAGTGCCTGTCACATGGTGCTGGGATATGTAGGAGGGGCACCATAGGTGCCCCCCAGGGCCCATGTCCAAGGCCCAGGGGGGAAGGGGGGCCCGCTATGGGCCCCCAAGTCCGTTTCTGCCTGCTTGGTCACTGCGGGTTAACTGCCGCTGACAGACATGTGGAAAGGGATATCATTATTCTTACGGCGGTGCCTGGCAGGCTCCGCCGACATTCTGTGGAATGTGGGAGGTCTGATGGGCAGACGGAATCATTCCAACTGTCGGACCCATGGGGGGTCGGTCTTTCCATCCACCACACATCCGCCTGCCATCCAAATGTGGTGGTGGAAAACATGATTGCGATGGCAGTGGGACCGCCACCGACTGGCTGTCAGTGGCGGTCCCACTGTCATCGTAATCGGGTCCTTAGTTATTTGTTTGACCTCTGGAGAATCACCACAGAGCACTGAGGTTTGCCGGGGAGGCTACTCTCTAAGCAGACAAGTACATCAGATTTGCCAGCTCAGTGTTTTACTATACTGAGATTGGTCCAGCGCCATCTTCCATTAAGGGTATCCTGCTTCATTGAGCCCTGCCCGGCTAAAGCTTCCAGCCTTGACTGCTTAAGTATTCAAGAACCAAAAACGTCAGAAGGTATAATCTTGGACAGGGATGAGGTGGCAAATGTAAGCCAATGTTTAAGTGACTGTGATATCTATTTTTGTTGTACTCAAGGCTTTTGGCCCTAAAACCAATGGCTTTCAGAGGGAGCAATACAATGATGTGCTTGATGTTGAAGGACCCTCACCGACTTCACCCTTGGACCTTGCCCCACTGGAGGATTTTAATTTCCAAAAAGTATACTAAGACCCAGGGTACAAAATATGAATGAGGTCACCCTCTTAGGGTATCCATTCTCCACTGCATTACAGTCTTCCTGAAATTGCACCTATGTCTTAGTCAACCATGAATGGAGATTTTTAAAGGCATATAACCTCTTCTAGCTGCTGTTTACCTTACAACTTTAAAATTCATATTTCGGTTTCCCCTTCTTTGATTTTGATGGTTTTGGTGTCTTTTTGTTTATTGAATTTTATCTATTTTATTGTGTTTTTTCTTATAAATATATATGTTGGTGCTGCTTGAACTTAATACACATTTCTCTCTGGGATTTTCTGCTGCTAGGGCCACAGTTTGTAAGGGTTGGGCAACTTTTTTCTGAATACTCTGTTTTAGCCTAACCAGGTAGTGCACATTAATCTCGTGAGACTACCACCTATACAAATTAATACTTCCCAACAGATGTGTTTTGCCTGAAAGTCGGAAACATGAAAACATAATAATTTTCCATGTGCATTCAAGCTGACTGTAGAAAAATGCCAATGTTTGCATGATCTCGCTCATTTTTCTGGACCTATGCTGTTGTTTTTTTTTCTTACTCTGGGTACTGAGACAATGCTAACCAGGCTCCAGTGCTCGTGCTCTGACCTCTAAAATATGTCAAAATTGTCTATACTCCTAATTATCAAATTTAACTTACCTATAAGTCTCTGGTGTATGTTTCAATGTGTATCCGGGGCCTATAAGTTAAATGTCACTAGTGTGCGGCAGCACTCATTGAGCTACCACTATAGTGGCACTGCAAAACATGACTGCAGGGCTACTACTGTAGCCTGTCTGTGAAGCTTTAAACCTGAAAATTCAACCTGTCAAAATAACCTCGTTTGACAGGCCTAACACCTCCTTTTAAATATTATTACGTCACCCCTAAGTAGGCCTAATGCCCAAAAAGTTTAAAGTTAAACATGTCCTTACAGTGTCCTTACAGTGTCCTAACAGTGTTACAGTGTTAATACCCCAAAAGTTATTTTCATGGTAGCCTGGTCAGCTGTTCCATAGGAAATCATTGTGATACAATATTAAATGTATTTATATCTACACCGAGAAAATAGCTACAAAGTTAATTTTTGGATGTTTTAAAATAATTATAACAAGTCTAGTTGTACAAGATTGGAGTATTAGTTGAGGTGGGGAGAACCGACCTCAAATAATAATCACAATCCTTTTCAGGGTGAACCAGAAGTGTCAAGATAAACCTGTGCCTATCCCTCTGGTAGATAGGCATAAACAAGTCAGGCTTAACTAAGAGATTTACGTGTAAAGATTTTATGTGGTTCTCAAACACTAAGAAAGTAAAACTACAACACAAAAAAATTCCAAACCAATTCGAAAATGAATAGATTTTAATTAATAAAATGACACCAAAACAACAAAACTCCAATAAGCAGTACCAGAGTTACACATTTTTTAATTTTGAGGTTCAAATAGTACCAAACAGTGTTAGGCACCGACCACAGTCATCTGGTTGTGCTTGACTGAAACACAGTCAAACGTTAAGGCAACCGCAATGGGGCGCAGGTCAGATACAGGGACCAGGTTCAGAATAGAAGTCGAAAATCCTCATCAGGGCAAAGCAGAAGGCTGTAGCTGAAGAGGGCTCCCCATTAATTGATAGCTGTTGGATGAGGGCTCCATGAAGCCATTGACTTTTAGCGAGAAAGCTCAGAGAGGGAGAATTTTGAATTTTGCACCACAAGAAGGTCCCTCGTCCGACAGATACTTTTTGCACCTTTGCACAACGAAGATTTTTACATTCGGACTTAGTCACTTGTTGGCGCTAGGATTCTTCCTGCGGGGTAAGGCTGCAGGCTATAGCCATAGAGGGCTGTATGAGGCCAGACTCCTTCTCCGCAAGGTCTTGTTGGATCGTATATGCTGCTGCAGAGAAGAACGTAGAGAGCCCAACCTGGCTGTTTGGTCCAGTGGCGATACACCTTTGTTTAATTGGCTTGGGCAGTTAGTCCTGGTCCCTTGTTAGTTCTCATAGCAAAAAGTTGAAAAAAGGTTCTATGTCCCAGGTTTGAGGAAACTTCAGGAGGAGTGCACTTTGACACCAGCCAAGGGTCCGGGACCTTTGAGGACAGTGCTGACTGACTCTAGCAAAGACCAGCCGCAGGGTCCCAGGCACTTTCTGTTAGAATTGCTCAGCAGTGTATGCAGGAAAATACCTCTCGGAGCTTGTTGGATCCATGTAGCCAAAACAGGAGATCAGCCTTATGACCCTTGGGGTCCACTTCTTTGTCCTGGATACTTGAAGAAGAGCAGGTCCAGTCTTCAAGGCTCTTCTCAGGTCAAACACAGCAGGCCTAGTCCTCTTCTGTTCTTCCACGGCTCCAGAACAGATGTGAGGAGGGTACTGGGAATGCCAAATTTTTTCCCAGTGCCAGTATGTGAGAGGGAGAAACTCCTGGCCATTCCTTAACCAATAGGGTGAAAGTTCTCAGGGGGGACCGTAGCCATCTTTGTAGGACTTCCTGTGTGTTGTCCTGTAAAATATCCCACACACAGTGTCCTGAATCCAACATGGCAGAATCTTTCTTCCCCTGGTTAGAGCTCCCTGTGCATACCCAGAGGCATAGCTATGATAATAGGCAAACCCTCTCTTATGGTAACTGCAAACTAGTCCTGAGGTAGCTCCCCCTTTGCACTGGTTTAGGACAAAAGCTGACTAAGCAAACAAAGGAGATAGGGACTTTCTGAAGCTCAGGACGGGGCTGGACACACCCCTGAGCCATCTTACACATGGAAGAAAAACACCACTCCTCACCAAAGCCTTTTCTTCACTGTCTGGGAGCAATACACATAACACCACAGGAGAGTAATTAATAGGTGACCCTGGACACTGCCAGAAATGGACTTGTCACAGGCAGATGCAGCTAACACTCTGGACCTGTAGATGTAGCTAACACTCTGGCCTGCTCCAACCGTTGTCCCTCTAGTTAGCCAGGCACCAATCCCAGTGGGAGAGAAGCTTCCCCAGAACTAGTTTTCAGTGACCGCAGAGGAGGGGTTAAATATTTCTCTGGGGTGGGTACAGGAGCCCTGCACAGGGGAAGAAAGGTTCTACCATCTGGATTTTAGGTAGATAGGGACCCTGTGGGATTGCTTGCAGCAGGGCACACAGCAACTGCTGCAAATGTGGGTAGGGTTGCCACTGTGGAGTTTATCCCTATTGGTTAGGGAGGGGCCAGTACGCTCTGGTGATGCTCTGCTGGTATACGTTGGGTTGCTGAACATATACTAATCTGGACTTTATATATAGGTATATTCAAGGTGTGATTTTCATGTTATAATTGCCCATAGTTAAAGCGCGTTCAAGTTAAGTTAGCCATAGTTAATAGGAACCTCAGTTTAACCACTCATGCTAACATTGAAAATGCACATTTTGGCTGTTGTGATTCTCTTACTCTTTCGCTCATTCCAGGAGTTGAGCTGTAGTAGCTTGAATGTAGAAACATTGTTGTAATTGTTTTAGCTTCTGTGGGAATCATTTATCATTGGGAGTTTCACTAAAAGCTGAATAATGAGTTTCTACACCTGTGCTGGGGCAGTCTGACTGCATTGAAGACAATGCAGCTGAAGTTTTCCAATGTTCGACGTCAGGGATGAAGGGTGCATGCTCACCATTGGGAAGCGCTGGATTCTGATTGGCCCTCACTTTTTGGGAATTGTGGGGAGTCTTACAGTCAGTGAATATTGCATGTTTTAATTGTGTATTGCTGAGCTGGTTAGATTCAGATGCTCCTTTCTCCTCTCCTGAGGCTTGATGTCCCAATTCTCTCCTGCTCAAAGAGTTAAATCTCCTGAGCAAATCCTCTGTCATTTACCTATCTGAATCTCTGCATGATTCGCGCTTTTAGTGGCTTTACTTTCTGAATCATTCCGCTTGACTTCTCCCCAATCTGCCTGACTCCGTAGCTTAGCACATTCTGGAACTTTCCTTTCAAGAGAAACTTAAATGTACTCTATGTGGTTATGACAACTTTAACCCCTTCGATGCTCATGACGAGCTCAGCTCGTCATGCTGCGCGGTCGGCCTGTGCGCATGACGAGCTGAGCCCGTCACGACCACACCCGCGATCGGAATGTCCAGCACCTGGGCGGAATTCCGATCGCGGCGAAGCGGTTAAATAGTCTGTCTTTGTAATTTCTATATTTGAATCATACTGAACATGCTAAAATGCTGATCATTGATTTGTGATTATGTATGAATTATTTGAGTTTATAACTTTGCAAAGCTGCTGACAAATCTTCATGGTTTGTAAATGTACTCCTCTCTGTCATATTTGTGGATCCTAATGTGCTTCACTGTTAAGAATATACTGTTGGTAAGTTGATGTTAAGCCTCAATTCAAGACAAAAGTCCATTCACTCAAGTGAAGCTTCTACTTGAGTGTGCACCAATGACTTGCATGGTGAAAACCCCACCAACGCTGGTTCACTCCCAGCCATAGGCTAATGCTAGGCATAAATGTGGCACCCCAGGCACCCTCTTCAGAACAGCCTGTGAAAAGAACTGACAGGCTGGACCTCTTTCCACTTGTACCCAGAATAAAGAAGTAGACTCCAAGGGTCAGTTGGCTGCTTTCCCGTTAAGCTACAGGACACAACAAGCTGCTAGAAGATATTTTCCTGAATAGCCCATCTGATCAGTTCCAGTGTGACCTTGTCTGGCTCCTGCTGGTGGCTTCTGCTGCAGTATGTTAATACATCCAAGTACTGTTCCTGAGCCCCTGGAACTCTTGGCTTTCTCAAAGTTTACTCCTCCGAACATCCTGAAAAACCTGGGACTTAGCAACTTTTTCCCTCCAAAGACCTCAGGGGGACCAGGACAAACCTGCCATGTCAATTTAACAAAGGGAATTGCTACTGGGCCAAAGATTCAGGTATATCAAAGCAGGTCAAGAGTAGGCCTGGGCCAAAAAAACTCAGCGGAATTCCGCAATTGGTAGAGTGTGGTGAGAACCGCCGTTCGTGCTGATATTCCTGCCGCTCGGGTACAAATTACAGTTCACGAGCGCGAGAGGGGAAAAATCTCTGCTGCGCTACGCGGAGTGGAGTTTTCTGCACTCCACGAGCTCCGCAGAGCGATGAGTGCAGAAAACCCTGCAAACTCCGCGAATCGAGAGCACACCACCTTACATCACAGCACTCAGATTGCTCAGATGCATTATAGTAAATGCAGTGCATTTGAACACTTCAGTAAAAGTCTTTAGTTTTCACCAATGTTGGCACCACCAGTGCTGTGTATCTCTAGACATGTTCCAGCATTGTTGTCCTTTTTCAGTAGAGAGTAACAGGTTGCTTTAGAGGTGTTAAAAATGCCGCCTAGTCTTCAGAGGTCTCTGTACCACTCACAGAGCACATGTGCTTTATTCAGAGCCTGTCAACTCAAAGGAGCGTTATCAAACAAAGAAGGCAGGGAGCACACTACCTTAATCCCAGCACTCAGCTTGCTCAAATGCTGTAGGAATTGGGAGTCTCTAGTTGGAAGAGGTATGCACCTTGTCCAAGTAGAGACCCTTCCTTCTAGTCAGGATGAGTAAATTACGCACCTAAGTTTGAATGTGCTCGCCCTCTGGTAGCTTGGCACAGAGCAGTCAGGCTAAACTACAGAGGCAATGCGTAAAGCATTTGTATATAACCCACAGTAACACAGTGAAACAACCACAAATGGACACCACACTAGGTTAGAAAAATAAAGTATCTTCATCTAAACCAAACGGGGCCAAAATGACAAAAATTCAACATACAGAGTTCAAAATATGATTTTTGGAAGGTAAAAACTGTTCTCTCCATAGGAAACTATGGATGCAACACTTTCATCACAAAGTAAATGGGATGCTTCAGAATCACAAACAAAAACAGCCAGAGGGAAGGTGATGCGTCGGTTCCTTAGGCGCAGGAAAGGTGATGCGTCAGTTCCTTGCTCCAGGGGAGGTGATGCGTTGGTTCCTTACTGCCACGCATGGGAGTTGATGCATCAGTTCCTTACTGGAAAGAAGGTGATGCACGGTTTCTTACTGTGAGGGGAGGTGGTGCGTCGGTTTGTCACTGCAGCCCCAGCATTGTTGTGGATTCGGGAACCAGGTGCGATGCATGGAAAATCTGGACTGCTGGAGGCGATGCGGTGACAGCGAACCAGGTGCTGCGTCGATTTCTTCAGCAGCCGACCGCCGATGCGTTGGTTCTTCTTGCTGTCCAGCAGGGTCTGTGTCGGAGTCAGTGTGGTGATCTTCGGCGTTGGAGATCGGTGCACGGGATTTGGAGTGTGGCAGTTTCTTGGGCCACGGGCAGGCAATGCTTTAATTTTTGGCCACACAGGGCTGTGCTTTGGGCATTTCTCCCACACAGCGGTGCTGCGCTGGAAAATTCAGCCGCAAGGTGAGAGAAACATTGATATCATTCAGAACTTTAGTTCTTGGTAGCTTTCTGCAGCAGGAACAACAACATCCAGAGGCTCCAAACTGGAAGAGGCACCTCCTGGCAGGTCAGAACTCCCAGTAGTGGAGTTCAAGCAAGCTGTGGGTGAAGTCTTTGTGCCCCTGAGTCTTCAAAACATGCAGCAAACACACACAAGCCCTTGGAGATTCTTCTCAAGCATGTTCACAGCAAAGTCCACTCTTTGTCCTATTCTTGACAGAAGCAGCAACTGCAGGACAACCCAGCAAAGCAACACACAGCAAAGGGGCAGTCTCCTCCTCACAGCTCTTCAGCTCTTCTCCTTGACAGAGGTTCCTCTTGATTCCAGAAGTGATCTAAATGTCTGGGGTTTAAGGTCTAATACTTATACCCCTTTTTCTCGTTGTGGTCTTTGTTTTCAGAGTCTCTGAACTCAGAAAAACCAGTTCTGTCTCCCCTGATTCAGCTTCACTACAGGAGGTGGAGACAGCATTGTGCAAAGGAGACACAGCCTATTCAGGTGCTAGCAAAACCTCTTTCCACCACTCTAAATGTAGCCCAGAGCTATTCAGCCTAGCTATGAGTCACCCAGGCAAGGCAGGACACACCTCAACCCCCCTTGTGACTGTCTAGAGTGCAGGCAATTCCCCAGATCTTGTCACTCCAAAACCAGACGGTAAATACACAAACAGGCAGAGGCACACAGGATGGTTAAACAAGAAAATGCCCATGTTCTCAAAGTAAGCAGTATCAGACTACAGGAGGTAGCCCATATACCCTAAAGAGACTAGAGCAATCATCTATAACATACAACAATGTCTCAAAAGGGTGTTAATTGAAGGTTAGTTACACGTAGCACAATTAGTTGCTGAGAATGGAATGGAAAGGGGAGAAAACCAGGGAGACAAATTTCTTTTGTAACACAAATTGTATTTTAGTGAATATAGATATTTGACATATTTAGCTTCATATGATCAAACATATGGAAGGGTGACACTGCGTTACATTGAATGGCATGTAACCAGTGGGATACTGTGCACAAGCGCTCGTGAAAAATTGTGTCGGCGCAAGTGACACGTGAGAAAGTATGTACAGCGATAGGAAAGGGTGCAACAAAAAGTGAGTGAAGGTAAAATTTACATAGTTAGGATAACCTGAACAATAAATGGTAATGAATACAAAAATAATCAAGTGGGGTATCCTTGAGGAGAGCGCCGAGAATTCCCCTGTAAAAGTCGACGGCATTTCGGCCTGTAGAGGTATTTAGGCCATCATCAGGACCAGGTTACTGTTACTTATATGGCAGTGGCAAGAGGGCGCACTGTCAAGAATCCAGGTGGGGCAAGGTCCAAGGGCAATTAGGATAGGACCTGTGGAGGTTCTGTTGGAAGGGACGTAATTGGGGGTCCCAAGGGGTCCAGCAATAAACAACAGTAATCGCTCACTGTCGCGAGAAACCAAGAGCTGCTGGGCAAATTACTTAAGGAAGTCAGCCCCAAGTATGGCGAGGCGCATCACGGGGCTGGCAGGAGTCGCCATACTTCGAGGTGACTTCCTTAAGCTCTCCTCAAGGATACCCCACTTGATTATTTTTGTATTCATTACCATTTCTTGTTCAGGTTATCCTAACTATGTAAATTTTACCTTCACTCACTTTTTGTTGCCCCCCTTCCTATCGCTGTACATACTTTCTCATGTGTCACTTGCGCCGTCACAATTTTTCACGAGCACTTGTGCACAGTATCCCACAGGTTACATGCCATTAAATGTAACGCAGTGTCACCCTTCCATATGTTTGATCATATGAATCTAAATATGTCAAATATCTATATTCACTAAAATACAATTTGTGTTACAAAAGAAATTTGTCTCCCTGGTTTTCTCCCCTTTCGATTCCATTCTCAGCAACTAATTGTGCTACGTGTAACTGACCTTCAATTAACACTCTTTTGAGACATTGTTGTATGTTATACATGTTCTCAAAGAGGCATTTTCTAACACACAATTTAAAAACCGCCTCCACTAAAAGGTGTGTTATTTAATTCTGAGTTCAGAGAGCCTAAACTCCATTTCTCTATTTGTCCCAATGGAAATTTCCACTTGTAAGATGGTACAGTGCAGTTCCCATGATAGCCTATGGGACAGACAGACTTTTAAAAGTGAAAGACGAAATACATTGTAGTTCATTATCAGGACATGTAAAACACATCAGTACATATCCCACTTTTCACATACACTGCACCCCACCCATGGAGGTACCTTGCGCCTGCCTTAGGGGTGCCTTACATGAAAGAAGAAGGAAGGTTACAGTCTGGCAAGTGGTTGCACTTGTCAGGTCGAAATGGAAGGTAACAGCTGCGCACGCAGACACTGCAGTGGCATGTCTGTGACACATTTGCAGGGCTACTCATGTGAGTGGCACAACCAGTGCTGTGAGCCCTCTAGTAGCATTTGATTTACAGGCCCTGGCACACTCAGTGCCCTTTACTAGGTACTTACCAGTAAATCAAATATGGCAATCATGGATAACCAATCATAATCACAATTTACACGGGGAGCACTTGCACACTGGCACTGATCAGCAGTGGCAAAGTGCCCAGAGTTTCTAAACCAGCAAAAACAAAGTCCAGCACACAGCAAAAAATACAGGAGGCAGAGGCAAAAAGTCAGCAGAAACCACGCCAAACATGCCATGTCTGACACATGTCCCCTTCAGCTGAAAAGTGGGGCAAACTACCCACCCTCCTGGGTTTTCTAATCACTAAGGCGGAAGAATCTGTACAGACCATCAACATTGGCATGTTCTGTACCAGGGCAGTGTTCCGCCATATAGTCCATCCCTTGTAGGGAAATGGACCACCTCAACAGTTTTGGGTTCTCATCCCTCATTTGCATTAACCATCTGAGGGGCCTTCCTGAATGTCAGCTTAGTCAAGGGGGCAACATTGGTGCCATAGCCCTTGACACCTCTCATGTAATAGCCGGTGAGAACTAAAAAGGCTTTCATCTCAGTTTGGGTCTTTGATGGCTCCCAAGCCAGAATGGTGTCAATCTTAGGTTGTAGGGACACCACCTGGCTGCTTCCTACCTGGTGCCATAAGTACACCACAGACCCCTGCTCGAGCTGGCACTTACTGGCCTTGATCATGAGGCCTGCCCTCTGCAGAGCCTTTAACACTTCCCAAAGGTGTTGCAAGTGATCTCCCCAGCTAGAGCTGAACACTGCAATGTCATCCAGGTATGCAGCGCTGAAATCCTCCATTCCAGCCAACACCTGGTTGACCAACCTCTGAAAGGTGATGAGGGTGTTCTTCAGCCCAAAAGGCATCACCCGGAACTGGTTGTGCCCCTCTGGTGTTGAGAAGACAGACCTCTCTTTGGTCCCATCAGTCAAGGCAATCAGCCAGTACCCAAACGTTAAATCAAACGTGCTGAGGAACTTGGTAGCTCTCAACCGATCTATGAGCTCATCAGCTCTGGGGATGGGGTGAGCGTCAGTCCTGGTGATGGCATTGAGCCCGCGGTAGTCCACACAAAACTGTAGTTCAGGTGTAGCACCAGGTGCAGTAGCCTTTGGGACCAATACCACTGTGCTGGCCCAAGGACTGCTGGGGGCTATCATCCCTAGCGCTGGCATCTTGGAAGCCTCTTCCTTGATGCTGGCTTTGACCTTGTCAGTCAGCCTGTAAATATTGTGCTTCACAGGTGGACTATCCCCAGTATTCACGTCGTGGGTATACCAATTGGTGACTCCTGGGTTCAAGGAGAACATTGAGGTGAACTGTCCCAACAACTGGTGACAGTCCTTCTGTTGCTCCTGGGTCAGTGTTGGGGAGAAGTTCACACCTTCCAAAGACCCATCATGCTCCTGAGCAGACAGGAGGTCAGAAACAGGCTCACGTTTCTCCTCCATTTAATCATCTGTGGCTAGTAGAAAGTTCACTTCAGACCTCTCAAAGGGAGGTTTGAGGTGGTTCACATGCAGGATCCTCAAGGGGTTCCTTGGTGTCTGCAATTCCACCAGGTAGGTGACTTCACTCTTGTGATCCACCACCTCAAAACGTCCAGTCAACTTGTCCTGAAGAGCGCAAGGCTCTACTGGGGCCATGACCCACACTTTCTGGCCAGGCTGAAACTCTACCAGAGTGGCATTCTGGTCAAACCAACTTTTCATATCCTCCTGGCTCGCTGCCAGGTTCGCCTGAGTGAGTTTCCTCAAGTGGGCAGTCTGGTTTCTGAAGGCCAGCATTTAGCTAAATACCTTTCTCCTGGCCCTCTTTCAACAGACTAAGAGGTCCTCTTGCCAGGTGCCCATACTGCAATTAAAAGGGACTGAATCCTAAGGATTTCTGCAGTACCCACCGGTCAGCAAAGAGGAGGCATGGCAAGAAGACGTCCCACTTATGTCTCATGGAGTCTGACAGGCTCCTGATCATGCCTTTCAAGGTTTGTTTGATTTTTTCTACCAAACCGTTACCTTGGGGGTGGTAAGGAGTGGTGAACTTGTAGACTACACCACACTCCCACAAGGATGTCATATACCTGGATATGAAGTTGGTACCCCTGTTGGACACCACCTCTTTGGGGAACCCCACATGGTAAAAGAGCCCCATCAATGCCCTGCGCACCATAGGAGCAGTCGTTGTCCTCAGAGGGATGGCTTCCGGGTACCAGGTGGCAAGGTCCACACAGACCAGGATATACCTGTTGCCCATGGCTGACTTGGGATCCAGAGGCCCCACAATATCAATTTCCACCCTCTCAAAAGGAGTGCTGACCACAGAGAAAGGTTGGAAAGGGGCCTAGCACCGCCTCCCATTCTTACCACTTGCCTGGCAAGTTTGGCAAGACCTACATTGTGCATCAGAGTGCTTTTGCATATGGGGCCAAAAGAAGTGGGTTAGAACTCTTTCAAAGGTTTTGTCCTGCCTGAAATGTCCTACCACCCACACAAATAGCCTTTCAAAGGCATTTCAGACCTGCCACTGCAGTGTCTGCACTCAGTGTTTACTGCAATGTTGACCTGGCAAGTGCACCCACTTGCCAGGCCCTAATCGTCCGTTTTCTTCCATGTAAGTCCCCCCTAAGGTAGGCCCAAGGTACCCCTGTGGACAGAGTGCAGTGTGTGTGAAAAGGAGGACATCTGTTGGTAAGTTTTACGTCTTGATAATGAAATACTGCTGATTTCGTTTTTCACTATTGCAATGACTATCTCTCCCATTGGAGGATTGTAACATTTTACAAGTGTAACTTTCAATTGGGAACAGCTAGAGATTTGGAGATTAGGCTCTCTGAACTCAGAATTTAGGGCCTCATTACAATGGTGGTGGGACCACCACCGTCAGGCCGTCGGTGGAGGTCCCACCGCCATCGGTCCCTGCAGGACCACCCACCGCATTATGATGGCGGGCGGATGTAGGGCAGGTAGAGAGACCGACCGTCATGCATCCGACGGGCTAAAATCCCTACAATGGTGGCGGTGCCTGCTCAGGCACCACTCTAGGGATTACAATGTCCCTTTCTGCCGGCCGTTTCATGGCGGTTAACCCGCCATAAAAAGGCTGGTGGAAAGTGACTTTGGGGGCCCCAAGCGGGCCCCTGTTTCCCTGGCCCTCTGCCATGGGCCCTCGGGGGCAACTATGGCGCCCTCATAAACATTCCTGCACTATGTGGTTTGCACGACATGGTGCCTGCCACATAGTGGAGAGATGTTTGAAATGTGTTTTTTTTGTATTGCGACGTGTGCTTCAGCCTTACACATAGCGACCGCCGTGAAGGCCATGGGCCCTGGGGGGGCAACTATGGTGCCTTCCTAAACATTCCTGCACTATGTGGTTTGCACCACATGGCACCTGCCATATAGTGCAGGGATGTTTGAAATGTGTTTTTTTTGTTTTGCTGAGTGTGCTGCAGCCTTACACAAAGCGACCTCCGTGAAGACGGTTGCATCCTAATGCAGCTAGCGGGACCTCAGACTCTGAATCGGGCGGTTCTGCTTCCGCATCAGTGTCGGGCAGACTGACATCATAATCAGGCCTTTAATTATACCTTTTGGTAAAGATGGTTTTTAAATTGTGTGTTGGAAAATGCCACTTTTAGAAAGTGGGCATTTTCTTGCTTTACCATTCTGTGTGCCTCTGCCTGCTTGTGGATTCACTGTCTGGGTTAGACTGATAGGGGCTGTTTGTAGATTCACTCCAGACGCTGTGTTACTGTGTGTTATGTCCAAGAGCCAGATGTACGACTCGCCAATTAGCAAGTTGCAAATTGCGTTGCATTTGCGACTCTCAATTTGCGACTCGCTAAGTGGGATGGACAACAGTGTCTGAGACAATGTTTGCGATTCCCAATGGGGTCGCAAATTGCATGCCTCATGTATATTAATGAGTCTGTCGCAATTTGCAACCCCATTGGGAATGGCTGGTACTCCCAGGGGTGGTGGCCTGCTGGGGTCAGCAGACCTCCATGTCTGGGACTGCTTTTAAATAAATCAGTTTTTTTTTTTTTAAATGCAGCCCGTTTTCCTTAAAGGAAAATGAAATGCATTAAAAAATAAAAATAAAACTTTTCAGTTCCATTTTTTATGGGCCGTCAGTGGGCCCTGGGACCACTGCCTGCCCTTAAAAAATATTTCTGCAAGCATTCACAAAGGGGAAGGGGTCCCATGGGGACCCCTTCCCTTTTGCAAGTGCTTTACCACCCTTCTGAGAAGGGTGGTAAACTGCGAGTGTTTTGCGACCGCAATAGCGGTTGCAAAACATTCTTACATAGCTTAAGGAGTCGCTATTAGGAAGGGATGCCCTTGGAACGCCCCTTCCTAATAGCGAGTCACCAATCCTATTTTGCGAGTCGCAAATTGATTTGCGACTCGCAAAATAGGATTTGTACATGGGCCACTGGTTTTTTGCCGGCGCAAACAGGTCTAAAACCCAAATCAGAAAAGAGATGGCAGCCGGGTTAAAGAAGACTGCACTGCCGTAGGTTCTAGATATTGCCCGCCTCAAATGATCAGCTGCCACTTGACCACAAAATTGAACATGCACAGGGGGGAAATGAGAGGCAATATATACTGAAAACAGATAGGCAAAGTAATAATGCAAGTTGAAAAAAACAATGAGTAGACGTTGTCGTAGTGGCCTTTGTGATTCTTTATTTCAGGTATGCTTGATTTTCAGAAATAAACAGCCAACGCGTTTCGCCCAGACATGGGCTTCTTCAGGGCATAGGTAAAGTAGCAGAAGTCTCGCCAAGTAAACTGAGATATTTTAAATGCTGTGAGCGTGAAACGTCCATGTCGGGACGTGAAGATTAAAGGAGATGGCCTCAAGTAGAGGGGACCACCTATATATTCATATAGGAGAAATCCTAGGCCAGTATTGAAGTCCTACCAAGAACATCATCCGCATTACGACCAACTCCGACGACACCTTCACAGCCGGCGAACACCTGCACTTCCAGATACACACCGACCCCAAGACCACCCTCAGAGGCACCCTCATCTACAGACCCCCAGGACCACGCACACAATTCAGCGAAGACATCGCCGACCTCATCAGCCCGCACGCCCTCCTCTCGGCCGACTACATCCTCCTTGGGGACCTCAACTTCCACCTAGAGAACAACAACGATCGCAACACCACCACCCTGCTGGACAACCTCGCCAACCTCGGACTCAAGCAACTGGTGACCACCCCCACACACCACGCCGGCCACACGCTTGACCCGTCTTCTCCTCCAGCAAGGACATCTCCTTCAGCCACACCACCGGACTCCACTGGACAGACCACAGCTGCGTCCACTTCAGCTTCAGCAGGACCACCACGCACCACCACCCGCAACAGCTCCCGCGCAGAAGCTGGAACAAGATCACCACCGACCAACTCACCACATCCCTGAGCCAGAACCCTCCCGCCAGCTCAACGAACCCCAACCAAGCCGCCAGCAACCTCACAAGATGGATCACCAACTGCGCTGACACCCTCGCCCCATTGAAGACCCCCCAATCAGACCCGGCAACAAGAAAGCACCCTGGTTCACCGACGAACTCAAGAAATCCAAGAAGAACTGCCGGGCCCTCGAGAAAGCATGGCGCAGAGACCCGACTGCAGACAACATGACCACCCTCAAACACGCCACCCGAAAACACCACCAGCTGATCCACACCACCAAGAAAACCGCATTCAAGGAACGACTGGACAACAACGCCCACAACAGCAAGGAACTCTTCATCATCGTCAAAGAGCTCTCGAACCCCAGCGCCGGAAACAACGACATCACCCCCTCGCAAGACCTCTGCAACTCGCTCGCCTCGTTCTTCCACAGCAAGATCGCAGACATACACAACAGTTTCAGCACACAGCCGACGTACCCTACAACCGTTCCAACGTCCCCCACCTCCACCCTCCGAGCCTGGACCCCGATCAACTCCGAAGACACTATCCGCACGATGAACTCCATCCACTCCGGATCACCAACCGACCCCTGCCCTCACCACATCTTCAACAAGGCCGACGCCGTCATCGCACCCCACCTCCGGGACATCATCAACACCTCCTTCGACACCGCCACCTTCCCAGAGAGCTGGAAGCACGCCGAACTCTGCGCCCTACTGAAGAAACCGTCAGCGGACCCCACCGACCTCAAAAACTACCGCCCCATCTCGCTCCTTCCTTTTCCTGCCAAAGTCATCGAGAAGACCGTCAACAGACAACTGGCCGCCTTCATCGAGACGAATGGATCCCTCGACCACTCACAGTCCGGCTTCCGGGCCAACCACAGCACCGAGACCGCCCTCATCGCAGCCACCGACGACATCCGAGCCCTGCTCGACAACGGGAAACAGCGGCCCTCATCCTCCTGGACCTCTCCGCAGCGTTCGACACAGTCTGCCACCGCACCCTAGTGCAACGCCTGAACAACGTCGGAATCCAAGAGAAGGCACTGGAGTGGATCATCTCCTTCCTCGCCGGAAGAACCCAGAGAGTCCGCCTCCCCCGTTCAGTTCCGAGGCCACCGAAGTCATCTGCGGCGTACCACAAGGATCATCACTCAGCCCCACCCTCTTCAACGTCTACATGAGCCCCCTCGCAGCCATCGCACGCCAACACAACCTCAACATCATCTCCTACGCCGACGACACCCAGCTGATCCTCTCCCTCACCAACGACCCCACAACCGCCAAAACCAACCTACATGAAGGGATGAAGGACGTAGCCGAGTGGATGAGGAACAGCCGCCTGAAACTGAACTCAGATAAGACGGAAGTCCTCATCCTAGGATCATCACCCTCCGCCTGGGACGACTCCTGGTGGCCCCCTGCCCTGGGCAACGCACCCAAACCAACGGACCACGCACGCAACCTGGGCTTCATCCTGGACTCCTCCCTCTCAATGACCAGACAAGTCAACGCCGTCTCCTCGTCTTGCTTCAACATCCTACGCATGCTGCGGAAGATCTTCCGGTGGATCCCCACCGAAACCAGGAAGACGGTCACCCAGGCCCTCGTCACCAGCCGACTGGACTACGGCAACTCCCTCTACGCCGGAACCACAGCCAAACTTCAGAAAAGACTCCAACGCATCCAGAACGCCTCAGCTCGACTCATCCTGGACATCCCCCGACACAGCCACATCGCCGGACACCTGAGAGACCTGCACTGGCTCCCCGTCAGCAAGAGAATCACGTTCCGACTCCTCACCCACGCACACAAAGCTCTCCACAACCAAGGCCCCAGATACCTCAACGACCGTCTGACCTTCTACACTCCCACCCGCCAGCTACGATCGACCAACCACGCCCTCGCCGCCGTCCCCCGCATCCGAAGAGCCACAACGGGAGGAAGATCCTTCTCCTACCTGGCTGCCAAGACGTGGAACTCCCTACCCATCCACCTCCGCCTGACCCAAGACCACCTCTCCTTCAGGAAGCAACTCAAGACCTGGCTGTTCGAACAGTAGCGGACCCCCCTCCCCCTAGCGCCTTGAGACCCTCCGGGTGAGTAGCGCGCTATACAAATGCTTGATTGATTGATACCAGAGGTATCCTGAGTGTAAAAGTAAATTTGTGAGCAAATTGCTGTGTTGTATGGAGACCGTGTCCGGTCTAAAACCCATTTGCGCCCGCAAAAAACCTTTGTACATCTGGCCCCAAATGCTTTACACATTGCCTCTGAGATAAGCCTGACTGCTCATGCCAAGCTACCAAGGGGGTGAACAGGGGTTATTTTAGACGTGTAACTCCCTTATCCTGACTAGAATGAAGGGTCCCTACTTGGACAGGTGCCAGCCACTGCCAAGTAGAGACCCCTATTTCTAACAGTGAGTAATCCAGATTTCTAGGGTTTTGATCTTTACAGAACCTACTCTAAACCTACAAGTGTCTGAGACTAACAAAAGCTCTGGAATATACATCTACATTGATGCAAGCAGCAAAGTGCCTAGAGTTCATCTTGGCACATGGACCTCTACCTTTGTAGCCATATTACACTATTGATCAAATCAGCACAAAATTCACTACAGTAAATGGTGTCTTCTGTGACACTGTAAATAGCATTGTCACAGATCAAGCCAAGTTCAACGCTTTCTGCCAATGGTGACCTTGCATACATTGGAAGATTGGTAAAAGGAGCCGCATAACATCCTTCCTAAGTGGACACTTTGGCTGCCAACGGAAGCAAGATAATATTTCAGAACTTTGTGCACTCTAAAAAGAGTTTTCTATTTCCTTCAACTATTGCCTTTCCACAAAAAAGGACTAACTCAGTAATTCTTAACGTTTTGAATTCTGTGGACCCTCACTGAATCACTACTGGAAGGCGGGTACCTCCAACTAAGCAATGTCTATGATTTGAATCTCAAACAAATACACAAATTCTGAAATATTGTATTTAATTATTTAGCACACTAACAAAAAATGCTAAAAGCAAAATTGTTATTTTAATAAGAAGGTTGAAGCTTTTTAAATTGTAGCTGTATTTCTACAATACAAAATGATATTCTAGACACTAGTATATTATTTTGCCTTTTTGCTCCCAATACATGCTCTCTTTTATCGTCAAATACCAATACAACTTCAAATGATGCCCCCAACCGTCCATACCACATCCCATTGCTGTACTTATTCTAGTTCCACGAATCAACAATATAACTTTTAGCTGTCAATTTCAAATACCTTCACATTTTACAGATCGATTTAAAACGTTCAATTTTCATTTTTTTTTGTAAATCTTCTAATATGTCTTTTCTAAACAGTAGTGGACCCCCTGAATACTAGGCATTGTAAACCCCGTGGGGTCTGCGGATCACAGGTTAAGAACCACAGGCCTAACTCATGGGGATAACATAAAACGAGAACTAGATGCTGTAAATGTTAAAAAGAAAACCTTCATATCAAGCATGTTTCTTTCAAGCTCCAAGGATCTAGAATGCTTTACTAAAGACTTAAAAGTTAGCTTAGCCCTGATTACTTTATGAAGAGCCGTAAATCTCATCTCTCAACAACTTCCTTTACTGCTTAATAAATGATCTCCCGTTACCTAAATGCTCTGATTCCAATTTGTATTGATCAGTGGTAAACAATTCATTAACTGAGTAAACAATATATACTGAACTATTAAGGGGAAGGGATAAGTAAGAGTCTGGGGTTTGTGATGCCCTCATGAAGGGTAAAAGACACTTTCTTTCATTTTATAAGTACATTTGCTGGTGATAATACCTATGGCTCTTCTACTCACAACATTTATCAATTGCAGTTGATTAAATTATGTTATGGTATAGAACTACTAAGTTTATCATATGCTGAAATCCTTGTAGTGGCTGATCTACAAACGTTGGCGAGTACAATTAACTTTTGCAAAAACATTATTCATATGGAATGTGTGTGGGAATTTAAGTCTCAGTAAATCTACTAGCAAGAGGAACTTTGCAGAATTTCCTGGTTCAGTACACCAGAAAAGCTTGAGGGATGAGCATAAATGTGTACATTTATGATTACTCACCAAACATTTGCAGGTAAATGTGATTGCATGTTGGGAATAAGGAGGCAACACCCCGAACATTGGGGAAGGTGTTTAAGGGTTTCTAAATGAGGGAAAGATTTTACTTGTTCAGAATTAAGAAAGAAAGCCGAACATTGATGCCTCGGTTTTGCATGCACAAATGCACACCTCCTGCATTTTGTGACAATAGTTTTGTATGAACGTTTTCCAGGAATCTACTACAACCGTGAAATCCCAGAAGGAATGCATATTTTGAGTTACAAAAGGCATCGCATTGTATGAAAGAGAAACCCTACGGGAGAAAATGTCCAACTTTTTTATGACATTTTGTGAAGTGGGCCCAGGCAGCTTAAGAATCAAAGCACTGGTTTGGAACCAAATCGTACTGTCCCCTTTGGTATACATTATAATTGACACACACATACTTGAATCACACAAAACACAATTTACGAAAAATGTTATAATTGCAGTTCGAACAAAGAATACATGAATAGGCACTGACAGTTAATATTTGAGACATAACTGAGTGCAATTTGTGAAGTGCTCTTTTAAGGATCTTAAATCCATAGATTAGATGGAATTCATTAACTTTCAAATACATGATGGTTTGCCATCTCTGTATGAGCGTGTGAGTTTAAACATAATCTGCTTTGATCCATGCCCTGCACTGCTCATGAACTGCATGGCAAGCTTTTGTTAGGCACATGAGGTGCAGATCTGCCTGTTGTCATACCTCAACATATTAACACTGTAATTTCCTTATAAAAAGAATTAACCAAATAGTGGCTTATACTGTAACTGTGGGCTCATGATGAATGTCTTTAACATCTACTTCAAATGGTGCTACACAAACAGAGGGCCAGATGTACAAAGATGCGAGATGCGGTAGTCTCAATGTATGACCAGTTTTTTGCATCAATTATGTAACTTTGATAGCAATGTACTAAAAGGTCCGTTAGCAAAGTTCCTACATTTTCATTTTTTATTTCCTAGGCCACTTGCTACTCAATGCATAAATGGGACGGGTCCCAAAGGGACCCCTTCAGTTTTGCGAATGTCAGCACCCCTTCTTGAGAGTCACTACTTTTTCTATGGTTTAGGAATGGAATTCTCTTCACAAACCGTTAATACAGCCGGTACCAATTCAGAATTTGGAAGGAATGCCAAAAAACGCTCTTTCAAAATACAAAAATTGGTTTCAATTCGCAACTCATTTAAGGAGTTGTAAAAGTTTACTGACTCCTGAAATGGGTTTGGGACATGGCAAAACACTTGTTTTGTGGTTTCAAACTCTGAATTGGAGTGTTTGCGACCGCAAAAATGTTGTGTATATCAGGCTCAAAGTCATTTTATGTGAGAAAAACCATCACAGAAAATTAGATGATAATCCAAATGCTACCATGCTTCTTATATTTAACTGCATCCTATTTAAGTTGCCCAGACCGATTTGGCATGTTCTAGTCTTTAAATTGTTGTTTGTGCTTGTAAATCTAGGTTGGGCAATGACCGCTAAATCTACATGTTATCAATACAGGAAGAGCAACAAAAAAAAAGTGTGCCCGAGTCACAAGCTCAGAATTTGTGCAGTTTTTTGTCTAAGCCCTTCATACTTAATAAAGCAGCATGTGTGTGCCCGCTGTTTTGATACCCACTGGCTCCCATGGACAACACGCCACGAGTGCAGAAATAAACATAGTGGTCGTAAATGCCCTTTGTGAATTCCAAAGTCATTAACTTAGATGTTTGGTCTAAGTTTAGACCAAACGTTTAAGTTTACCTTTGTGAATTGGGCCCTAGGTAAATATTACCTACTGGCGGTCACCAGTAGGTAGTTATAGTTAGGAACTAGTCTCCATAGGAAAAGTGTTTTTTGTTTTGCCAATAACTTTGGCACCATTTGACAAATCTTCATGAAATGTTCAAAACTAGTACACACTTGTTGCTTTGAAAGTTCCGGGATGATTAATTAAGCAGGAACCGAGAAAAAACGGGGGGGTAACAAATGCGTTTTCTCCATGCAATTTTCCATAGGGATTTTAGACATGACTACAGCCAGAACCGCTGGAAGGAATTACACCACATTTGGCAGAAATCTAGCTCTTGGTAACAGAAAGAGCCCTTTTTGTGATTTAGTGTAAATCCATTAATTAATTAATTTTTGAGTTATTAAAGAAAAAACAAATTTGTATACCAAGGGATGCAGACTGCATTGATCCAACAAATCTCATGCTGAGATCTGATTGGCTGCCAACACTTCAACCACAAAGTGTTAGCAGCATTTTGGGGACTTGGAATCAGCTGATAAAAAGTTAAAAAAATGTAGGAGTAGGAATACCCTGACCCCCCCAGGCCTGGTGGTGGGGTGTCCCAGGGATCCTGCCTAGGCCAAAAGGTATTATTTTTTAATTCTTGCAAAGTCGCAGTGGTTCCACAAATCTTAAGCTTGTTTATAGTTGAGCCCCCAGGTGGGCCAGGTATAGGGGGCTAATTTAAATATTACGTTTGAGGAGGGATGCGCATGTGACCTCCCCTCCCCATGGCCAATATCGTCCCCGGGGACTGCCACCTTCTCGGGGCAAGGCAAATAAATTAAATACCAGAAGAGAGAGCTGCACATACCCCCCTCCAGGGCCATTTATGGCCCTGGGGACCACCACCTCCCCGGGGCTTGGTCAAATTTTAAATGGGGAGAAAGGTCGCGTAGCCCCCACACTTGGGCTTTTTTTGGCTATGTGGAACACCAACTCCCAGGGACAGGCCCTGTATAAACAAAGGAGGGGGAACGTGGCCCCCACCTGGTGCCATTATTAGCTCTGGGGACTGCCACTCCCCAGGGCCACCTTTCTATGTCCCTTGGTGCCCACTCTTGGGGCATAGTTGTTTGCTGTCACTTGGTAGAGGCTTTGACACCTCCTGCCAAGCAGGAGCAAACAGTAAGGCCACTCCCAATGGGAGGGAGCAGGAAAACTGCTCCCGCCTGCTGGGAGAAAACTGTCATTTATTTTCCTGCTCACTGTCAAGTGGACAGGAGAACAGATGAAGCCATTGCTCCAGCATGCAGGGAGCAGCATTTTTTGCTGCTCTCTGTGTGCAGGAGCATTGCTGGCTCTTGCTAGAGGTGAGGAGCTAGAAGGGACCACAGGGGCATTGAGGCTCCCTCCGCAGCCCCTAACAGTGCACACTGGGTGCCCTGGGTTTGGCCAGGGTACCCAGCAACAAGGGGCCAGGCCCCAGGGGATGAGGTCCCCGTGGTTAGAATCATCCCAGGGAGGGGGGCTGAGTAGCTCACATACCCACTCAGAGACCCACTCAGAGACTCATGCACCCACTCACAGACCCACTCAGACACTCATGCACCGATTCACAGACACATTCAGACACTCATGCACCTATTCACAGACCTACTCAGACTCTCACACACCAACTCACAGAGCTACTCAGAGACTCATGCACCAACTCACAGACCCACTCAGAAACTCATGCGTCCACTCCCAGACCTATTCAGAGACTCATACACCCACTCACAGACCTACTCAGACATTCATGCACCTACTCACAGACCCACTCAGACTCTCATGCACCCATTCATAAACCTATTCAGACACTCATACACACTCATACATCCGCTCAGAATGTCACGCACCCACTCACACACCCACTCCAAGACTTGCACCCACTGACAGACCCACTCAGAGACTCACACACCCACTGACAGACCCACTGACACACTCACATACCCACACACAGACCCACTCAGAGACTCACACACCCACCCACTCAGAGATTCACACACCCACTCGCAGACCCACACATACTCATTCAGCAACTCACAGACTCACTCAGAGACTCATGCACCCACTCATAGCCTCACTCAGGGACCCTCTCAGAGACTCACTCACCCTTTGACAGACCCACTCAGACACTCATGTACCCACTCACAGACACAGAGACTCATGCACCCACTCACAGATCCACTCAAACACTCACACATCCACTCACAGACCCACTCAGAGACTCATGCACCCACTCACAGACCCACATAGAGACTAACCCACTCTACTCACAGACACACTCAGAGACTTATGCATCCACTCACAGACTCACTTAGACACTCACTCACCCACTCACAGACCCACCCAGACATTCATGCACCCATTCACAGACCCACTCACAGACTCATGCACCCACTCATAGACCCACTTAGAAACTCATGTACCAACTCACAAACCCACTTTGACATTCACACACCCACTCATCGATCCACTCAGACTCACACACCCACTTACAGACCTACTGAGAGACTCATACACCCACTCACGGACCCACACAGACACTTATGTCTCCACTTACAGATTCAATCAAGAGTCATGCACCCACTGACAGACCCACTCAGATACTTTTACACCCACTTACCGACCCATTCACTCACTAACACACCCAGTTAGAGGCACAGAGACAGTTCTATAATTGTGAATTTTAAATGTGGCGGTGTCTATTTATAATTGCTTTTGTTTTGCGCATTCATGACACATTCATGAATTTTAAAAAGAAAGGTATTTAAAAAGAAAACAAGCAAGTGTTTGGGAAATAAGGTGGCTCTGGAACGAGCCTTTGTGTTTATTATGTGTAGATGATGACTACACATAAAACAGAATGCAGTGTTTGAAGTTTTTGAGGAACACGCTGTTGCCTTTCTCTGTTTAGTGAACTCCATCACTTCTATATATACCCTCCATGTTAAAGCGTAAGCTGTTGTTGTAGATAGAGCCCATGTTATGGTCTCTGAGAAATGCAGAAACAGTTTTATTGATGTTTCCTGGTATTGTCTATCTGTGGATAGAACTTGTTTGACCACTTCCATTTCTGCATTTGGCCTATGTTGGAAAATACAATGGCAGTTTGAAGGAAAAGTGCCATTAGTTGAGCAAAGTATCCTTCATTAGGATTTCCAGTCCTACCCCAGTAGGTGTGCCTAGGTCATTGCCACCACAGTGCACAATCATGATGTCAAGGTGTTTGCAATCCACAATGCTTTTTACCATAGGCAGCAATTGATGCCACTTTAACCACCTCTGGGCAATCCAAGTAATGTCCACATTAGGCAAACCCAAGTCTCTGCCAATACCACTCTTTCTAGCACACTTTATGGCCCAAAGCACAAAGCTGTGACCCACAATCTATACTCTAACCATTTTGAACACAAGGAGGAGTAGAACACAGGAGAAGGGTGGAGCAGAAAGAGACAGTTTTCAAAATGAAAGGCATTTAAATTGAAGGAAGGGCATATTTAAAAAAAGGACATATTTGATTGGATGGTGAAGGTAGTTAAAATTAGGTAGTGATTTTTAAGGAGAAGTAAGCAGATCAGAGATTGTCTCTGGTGAAAAAAAATGCAATGCAATCTAGGATATGCTTTTAATTGCAAACAGTCAACCAAACCTGCTGCAGTTGAGTTGGAAAGTTATATCATGCTTCTAGAATGTGTTGTGAACTTGTGGTCTACCGGTTTATGAGGGTGTTTTTAAGGGGTTGGTATGATAACTGTGCTAAGAGAGTTTGGGGGGAAGGGCTTTCAATAGATTGTAGCCTGTTTCTTCAAATTATTGTGGTTTACACTTATTATTTATTAAGGAGGGTTTATTGTGTTAGTGGCATGTCTGTAACAAACATAAGGGCAGTTACAAAGTATGAAGAGTACACAAATTTGTTGCAAAGTTACATGGCCCGTGCTGAGAGTCACGACGAATTCGTAAATATGCCCAAACAGTCTACCACATTGGGCTTCTTTACTGGAGTGCAAGAAAGGGTTAAGAAGCACTGACCTTTGACAGTATCCCTAAGAGCAAAGTTGAAAAGGTTGCCATTAATGGTTGCTTTGTATAAAAGTGGTGTGCCATTTTTATGCTTAGTTTATACATTCAAACTAAGCCTAAGGTCTGAGAGCATCAAAAAATACCTGATCAAAGAACTAATTTTACAGTTATGTGAATTACAGTGTAGTTTAAAAAATATGGTTTTAAAGGTATGTGTATAGATGAAGTTAATAAAAGTGTGTATAAAACATACAAATGTTTTTGAGTGATTGAGAGAATCTGTGAGTAGGTGTTTGAGTGTTTTTGGATTTATGAATGTGTGTGAGTGTCTCTATGGCTGTGTGAGTGAATATGTAAGTGTCTCTCTGGGTCAGAGAGTAGGTGTGAGACGTCCTTTAATCATATGATGTCCTGGAACTGAAGTGTGTGTGTGTGTTGTTTTACTGCATGGTTGATTTGACATTTAAAACTTCTTGCTGAGTTTAAATCTTCTGTTTTGCTGTGTACTAATTACCCCTTAGATAGGGAGTAAGTAAGTCATAGGGTAGGGTGGTATGTGCTTAGAGGTTTAGAAAAGCACTCTAAAGTCTCACTGATTCACCTGTGTAGCTTGAGACCCCTAGGCATAGGTAAATATACAGGGGCCGATTCGCAGAACTAATCTGAGACAAAATCCTAAACTTACTACTTCTGGTATTCACAGAAGGCACTTACAATTTTTGGAATTCACAGAAATCACTTACGACTCCTAACTTTACTTCCGCAGTCGGGCCAGAATCTCCGCACCCGGACCATACTCTCCGCACCCAAACCGTACTCTACGCACCTGGACTGTACTCTCCGGCTAGGGCCATACTCTCCGGCTTGAGCCGTAATCTCCGGCTCGGGGCGGATAATGCGTAATTAGTGGGCTGGAATGCAATTTTTACAAAAAAGAACATTAGGAATGTGTGATAAATGGTAGAGTAGGTCATGAAAAATAGGCTGGGCAGGGAAAAGAGTATGGCCAGACACTACATCATAACCCAGAAAAGTTTGCTCCTTTGTATCATGGTATATGCAGTGCACAATTTGCTCTCCCCTCAGTTTTGACTGTAGTGTCAACACCCCAGTCAACACTAAGGGTGCTCCTGTAAACATACGTTGGTGCTGCTACTGTGCTATGTGTGCAGTTTTACTGCCAGGTTGACTTGGGATTAATAAACCCTTACCAAGCCTTAAACCTTACTTCTACTAGATATGCCATCCCTAAGGTAAGGTGTAGGTAGGCCATAGGGTAGGGTGCTATGTCTTTAGAAGATAATACATGTACTTTGATGTTTCAGTGAGTCACATGTGAACATCCAGACCCATGTACCCAGTCAAACATGCAGTCCACCACTCACACTGCAACTCACATATGTATTTACAAAAGCACAGCCACTCATCTAGTCATTCACACAGAGACCGAGGCACTTACACATTCAATCAGAGGCCCATACAGTACTTATGTATCCAGCAGTAACAGAGCCAGTTCCACACTCAATTATAAACATCAACACTCAGTAATAGAGCAAGTAATAATATATATAGTTATGTACCTATATATTTAGAAACAATGACAGCTAGTCATATCGCTTTCTAGTTACTTACACATGCAGTAACACACCAAGGAATGTGAGTGATACCCTGATTTAGATTTGTACAGAAGTACTGGCACTCCTAGTCAGCAATCTACACAAGTAGCTCTTTAAACATGCATTGGGCCTGCTGCTGCAGAGACTATGGGCCTAATATGGATGTCGGTCGGAAAGCTTCCACTTTCCAACTAACATCCATGGTTTCAAATCATACACCCGTATTACAATGACGGTGGTAGGATTTGAAACCAGCCGGTCAATCCAACTGGCTTCCAGTCGGAATCACCACATAATCCTGTACGGACGATGTTTCCGCCGTCAGGATTATGATGTCCGTTTCCAACAGGCTTTCCATGTCGGACTTTCTGACATGGAAAGCCTGTCGGAAAATGACTTTGCGGGCCCCTAGCAGGACCCACCTTCTTCCGCGGCCTCTGGTTGGGGGGCATCTAAAATCCCTGCACCGTGTGGCAGGCACCACTCATGGTGCCTGCCACATGGTGCAGGGATTTACACAAACTCCCATTTCTCTATGGGAGCTTGTGCTTCTGGCACTTCTGCCCGCACCACAAGCTCCAATATGTAAATGGAAGCATCGTAATTGCGGGTTCGGACTGCCGGCCTGAAACTGCAGTGGTGTCGGTTGGAAGCAACTCCGACTGACATCATAATTGGCCCCTATGTGTGCAGGATTAATGCCAGGTTGAGCTGGCATTGATAACTGCTTACCAAGCCTTAAAATTTCCTTCTAGTAGATATAACTCTCCCCTAATGTAGGGTGTATGTTAGCCATTGGATAGGGCGTTATGTCTCTAGAAGGTAAGACATGTAGTTTGAAGTCTGAGTGCCTGACATGCGCATTTTCATACTCATTTGCCCAGCTAAACATCCAGTGACCCAGCTATTCTGCAACTTACATACATATTTACAAGAGTATAGAGACACTCATCCAGCCAATCAGACAGAGGCACTTACACATTCAGTCATATGCCCATAGAGAAAGTTATGTATCCAGCAGTGATAGAGCCAGCCAATACTCCCTAATATAACCAGTACGTAATCTATACAGCCAGTTACATACACATATAGTGACCCATAGAGATACTAATATAACTAGTCATACAGAGACATAGTCATTGACACATCCAGTTGCACACTCAGAGAAAGACTGATATACTTATTTAGATTTGTATTTAAGTATTGATACTCCTATTCACCGATGAAGACAAATAGCTCTTTAAATATACTTTGGGCCTGCTACTACACAGTCTATGTGTGCAATGTTACTACTAGGTTGAGTAGACATTTAAAATCCCTTGCTAAGCCTTAACAATCCCTTTTTTAAACATACGACACCCCTAAGTTAGGCCATAGGTAGACATACACTAATGAATACACTGACACACCTAGATATACTCTAATGCATATAGTAGCACTCCCAGGCACACACTGATGCATATTCTAACACACTAAAGCACACACTCATGTGTACACTAAGACATCCAGTACAAACTGATGTATACAGTAAGACATGCAGAAAGACACGTATGCATTCTCTGACACACCCAGGCACACACTGATGCATACACTGAGACACACAGGCACACACTCATGCATACACAAACACACCCAGTTACAGACTTAGGCATACACTGTCACACCCTGGAACACACTTATGCATACCCTGACACACCCATGTACACTCTAATGCATATAGTGACATGACCACACATACACTAACACATACACTTACACACCCAGTCACACATTGACTCATACAATAAGATACCCAGGCACATACTGATACATACACTGGCATGCCCAAACAGACAATCATGTATATACTAACACACCCAGGCATACACATATGCACACACTGACACAGCCAAACACACACTGTTGCATACACTGACACACCAAGGCGCACATTTATGGATACACTGAGGGGCTTGTCAGTCAAGAAAGCTTTATTCGACTGTTATAAATTTACAATCATAAAAGCACAGAAAAAACAAAGTATACATCGCTTTACAATCAAAGGAGAATGAAAACAAACACGTACTTAAGTAAAATACATGCAGAAAGGCTTTTAAAAACAATTAACAAGCAATTAAAATTCATCTGTAATAGTTAGACTTTTCCTTAGACGGAGTACACTCTTTAAAAACATAGCAAGCCTCCATACTACATGTTCATTTTCCATCAGCTGAAGTTTTAAAAAAGCAGGGCAACATTGCCTTAACCCCTGGGTTTTTAAGAGTGGAATTAGCCACACTTTCCTTGACTCGGAATAAAATGTGCAGAAAAGGACAGAATGAATGGTAGACTGACATGATTGGTTCTCACAAGGACACAATGGAAGCTGCCACTGAGGGGCTTATTTATGAGCCCTTTGCACCATCGTTGCATCATTTTTGTGACGCTGTGGTGGCATAATAAATGCACCACATTGAACCATATTTACAAAGCGACGCATCTAAGCAGAAGCGTCACTTTGTAAAGCCCTGCGCTACATTATACCTGCGTCAGGTATAATGTATGCAGGGTGGGCTTCCCCCATAAAAAAGGGTGGTAGAAGTGGCGCAGTGAAATCTATGAGATTTCATAATGCTAATTCTAGGTCACCACTTCGTCAAAATCTTACGCCTGCCTCACAGCAGGTACAAGACTGATGCAGGCGCCTTTAACATGGGACTTGCCCATGTGTATTGACCCATTGCTGGAGTAGAGTCACTTTTACGACACACTCCAGCAATGCGTCATTACTGCGCCTACAGATACATCAGAAATACTGACGTATCTGTAAATCCTTGTGACATAGAACGCCGTACAGTAAATACAGCGCATCCATGGTGTAGCAAGGAAGGTGAACTGAACAGTGTTGCATCGCTGTTTTCATGCAGCGATGCAACACTTTTCATAAATGAGGCCCTAAGATACCCAGGTACACTCTGATGCATATAGTGACACAGCTACACAAACACTAATGCATACATTGACACATCTAGGCACACACCGGTGCACACACTAACACACCCAGTCACACACTGACCCATACACTAACACACCCAGGCAGACAGTGATACATATGTTAACACGCCCATGTACATTCTGAAGGTTAGAGCAACATACCCATGCAGACACTGATATACACACAAGCACACCCAAGCAGACAGTGATTGACACACTTACATATGCAGGTACATATTCATGCATACACTAACACATCAAATGACACACTAATGGATACACTAACAGAATCAGTCACACACTTTTTTATACAGTGACACACCCTAACACACACTGATGCATATGCTTGGACACCCATGGACACACTTATGCATACAGTAATATGCCCAGTGTGAGAAGTTGGCCTGGTATATGCTGTCCACTAAGTATAGTGGGCACCTTGCACCAGTCCAAACAACCCCTTATTGGAGATAGGTTAAAGACAACCTTATTGAAAGCTATCCTAGTGGTAGCTATGGAGAGCAGCCTTCAGGCTAAGTCTTGAAGGAATGTAAAGCAGCTTGTTTTACCAGTCTATAATCTCTTGAGTGACCAAATGAAAGAGCACCACACCAGGTATATATTCAAAATATATGTATTTATTGCTAAACACACCCTCTAGTCTCTTTATGAGGCTAGAGTTCAAGTACATAAGTTAGAAGTTATTTAAACACAGTAATAGCACAAATGCACGTTTGGGCCCTAGGGGCGTACCAAACCATATACCAATAAAGTGGTATAAGAACCATGACTGAACTAGACACTAGGCCTAGAGCCTCTAGAAGTGCTTGGACCACAAGGAACTACCCAAGGTAGTGACACAGGGGACCCACGGGGGACGCGTGCAGTGTAAATACACAACCGCGATACGCCGTTGACTTCTATGGAGAAAGTCGCGATCAGGAAATTAAAGAAAAGGGACACTTAAAGGAGGACTTGGAGCAAACCCTTTGAGAACTAGTACTTTGAAGAGTCTCTACCCACGGGAGCACCGGAGTACTCGTGTTACCTCACCCAGGGAAGCCGGGTGCATAGGTGCCTTTCGGGGTCGGGTTTCGTCGTCGATTTGAATGGCGATCTGCTGCAAAGTGCTGCTGGCGACCAAGTGGAAAGTGTCCGGGTGGATCCAAGAGTGGATCGGAGATCTGAAGAACCTGAAAGCAGAGGGGACAGAGTCTGGGTCACTAGCCAGTGACCAGGAAGGCGATGGACAGATGCCCACCGATGTTGAGTGCTTCAGGTGCGTTGACGGTCGTCTTGACTCTTCAGCCACGAGGTCCAGGAGGCGTTGTTGGTGACCAGGAGCAGGATTCGGGCTGGGACACGATGTCTGTCGAGTGCTGAGGTATCGACAACCGGGTTGGACCCAACAAGCCTTGGCAACGGCAAGTCTCAATGAAGATAAAGATCGTCGATGGTGCAGACCAGCAAGGTCTGGAGAACTCACCCAGCAAGGGTAAGTGAGGGCAAGCCTGGAGCAACCAGGATGCCCAAGAAGAAAAAGATTGGCCTTCGTTAAGGGCTACTAGCCAATAGGCTAGCGACCGCGAAAGAGCCTCAAGACGTCGCACGTGGATCTGGCTCACAGGACACTCGTGGAGTGGAGGCCAGTGATCTTCGGTGAAGTTGGTGCTGGAGGCTTGGGCTACTCGGAGCCCAAAGCATGACTTCGTGGAAGACCCAGAAGAGGATGCACTTGCAAATGTGCTTGGTGTCCAGGGGTCATGGTCTCACGTCACCCACGATAGCTACGGGCCTCAGATTTGCTGGGGACTCAGGGTAGCCTCGGGGAAGTCTGATAATCCACCTCTGGTGATGCGAAGACTTCGGCGTCCGACGGGAGCTTCAGAAATGCAGACCGGACAGATGCGTCTTTGGTGCCTGCCAAGCAGGGGAGTCACTCCTTGACCCCAAGGGAGATTCTTCTGTCCTCTAATCTTGAGTAGAGCATCGAAGGTCCAGGATTCTGTTTCAGAGTTTCGTCCATGGATAATCTAAAGTCCTAAGGACTGGGTTCCTATACTTATACTAAGTTTAGGGGTTGGACTACTCTGTGGCCCCACCTATGGGTGGGTCAGGGCAGAGGGGTGGCTACACCCCTTTCCCTTTGTCCAGTTCGCGCCAAAGCAGGGGCTGCAAGCCCCTGATCCGGTTTGAACTGGGGTATGCACAGGGACACCAAGTGTGCCCCCAGTGCAGGACTTCAAAGCACCCGAAAGTGCTCCCGCCCAGCCCCAATACACATTATCCTGTCTGGGGAGGTGGTCACACCTCCCTGGGACAGGAAACCTATTGTCCAGGCCTCCCCTGCCGGAGTTTCGTCCAGCAGCAGGAGGCCAGACTCGTGTCTGTGGCAGCAGCATCCATTTTGTGATGCCAGGGCTTTGGAAAGAAGTTACCGGGCTAGCCAGAGTTAACATGTCTTTCCCTCTAGAAGGGTGGAATGCTACCCCCGCTGCCAGAATTGGTGGGGGGGTAGTATTCCAAGATGTTTGACACCAAACACGACATGTTTAGGTGCAGCCATTCCAAAGTTAGCATTTAACGCAAGGTTATAATGCGCTTAAGAGTATATGGTCAGGCTGCCCTACAAACAGCATCAGAGAAGGGTCTCCGAACGCTGCAGAGGGGCCCTGCTCATGCAGGGGCACCCTCTCACATAGGAACCATGCACTCTGCCTTTAGGATTGATAAGGCCTGCCTTAGGAGTGACTTATAGGTTTATATGTGTGTATGTATTTAGTGATATAGGTAGCCTATATCACAGTAAGGGGTGCATGCACCACCTTACCCAGGCTGCAGTAGCAGACCTGTGGTGTCAGTTTGGATGGCCTTCCAGGGGTGGCATAATACATGCTGCAGCCCCTGGTAGGCCTCTGAGGTACCTATGCCCTTGGTACATAGTATACCATATACTAGGGACTTATAAGGGCACTCCAGATTCCAATCAGTGATGTGCCTAAGGCACATGGAAACCATTTTAGAGAGGAAGCAGCTAGGCTGGGGTTCTGATTAGCAGGGCCCCAGCCAGACTAATGTCGAAAAACAGTGAAGCATCAGCAAAAAGTGGGGGTACCCATGTGAAGCAGATCCTACTCTCCTACACAACCCCCAAACGTAGGGACATTAAACTAACCTTGCCCAGTTAAGTCTTCATGTTCTAAGTGGAAGTACCTAGAGAGTCCATCTGCATTGGCATGGTTACTCCCAGGTCTATGTTCCACTGTAGGGAAATGGACCACCTAAGCAGTTTGGGGTTTTCAGCCTTCATTTGTTTTAGCCATAAGAGGGGCTTATGGTCTGTCGGAACCAGGAAGTGTGTACCAAACAAGTATGGCCTCAACTTCTTCAGAGCCCAGACCACAGCAAAGGCCTCCCTCTCTATGGCTGACCAACGTTTCTCTCTAGGGGTCAGCCTTCTGCTAATGAAAGCTACTGGCTGATCCTGACCTTCTTCTTTCAATTGTGACAGTACAGCCCCTACCCCCAATTCAGATGCATCAGTTTGAACAATGAACTTCTTGGAGTAATGAGGACTCTGTAGAATGGGAGCAGTGCACATGGCCTGCTTCAGGTCATCAAATGCCTTTTGACAGCTAACTGTCCACTGAACCTTTTGGGCATTTTCTTAGAAGTTAAGTCATTCAGGGGTGTCACTATTGATCCATACCCCTTGACAAATCTCCTATAGTACCCAGTCAGGCCTAAGAAGGCTCTCACCTGAGTCTGGGTAGTGGGAGCAGTCCAGTCCATGATAGTCTGGATCTTGCTCTGCAAAGGTTGAACCTGGCCTCCACCCACAAGGTGGCCCAGGTACACAACCTGACTCTGCCCTATCTGGCACTTAGTGGCCTTGATAGTCAGGCCTGCCTTTTGCAGGGCCTGTAAAACATTCCTGAGGTGGACCAGGTGATCCTCCCAGGTGGAGCTAAAGACAGCAATATCATCTAGATATGCTGCACTATAGGCTTCCAGACCTGTGAGAACTGTATTCACCAACCTCTGGAAAGTGGCAGGTGCATTCTTCAGACCAAAGGGCATTACCACAAATTGATAATGCCCACTAGGGGTTGAGAATGCTGTTTTGGGCTTTGCAGTATCAGCTAGTCTGATCTGCCAGTAGCCAGCTGTCAAGTCAAATGTGCTGAGATATTTGGCTGAGGCCAAAGTATCTATGAGCTCATCTGCCCTTGGTATTGGATGGGCATCAGTCCTAGTGACTGCATTGAGACCCCTGTAGTCCACACAAAACCTCATCTCTCTTTTTCCACCACTGGTGTGAGGTTTTGGCACAAGGACCACTGGACTAGCCCAAGGGCTATCTGAGGGTTCAATAATTCCCAATTCCAACATTTTCTGGACTTCAGTCCTGATACAGTCCCTGACATGGTCAGGTTGCCTATAAATCTTATTTTTAATAGGCAGACTGTCCCCAGTGTCCACTTCATGAGTGCACCAGGTGGTCTGACTGGGTGTCAGTGAAAACATGTGTCTAAACTCATTGAGCACCTGTCTACAATCAGTTTGTTGCTGGGTAGTGAGGCTGCCTGCCAAGGCTACACCATCTACTGACCCATCGTCAGGGTTCTGTGAGAGCAGGTCAGGGAGTGGGTCACTCTCTTCCTCCTGCCCTTCATCAGTAGCCATGAGCAAGCCCATGTCTGCCCTGTCCACATATGGTTTTAACCTGTTGACATGGAGAACCCTGTGGGGACTCCTGGGTGTTCCTAGGTCTACTAAGTAGGTAACCTCACCCTTCTGCTCAACAATAGTGTGGGGTCCACTCCATTTGTCTTGGAGAGCTGCTGGGGCCACTGGCTCCAACACCCACACCTTCTGTCCTGGCTGGTAAACAGTCAGAACAGCCTTTGGTCATGCCAGGCCTTTTGAAGTTCCTGGCTAGCCTCAAGGTTTTTGGTTGCCTTTTCATATACTCAGCCATCCGGGAGCGGAGACCAAGTACATAGTCCACTATGTCTTGCTTTGGGGGCTTGAGAGGTAACTCCCATCCTTCCTTCACCAAGCACAGTGGACCCCTCACAGGGTGGCCAAACAGAAGTTCAAAAGGGCTGTAACCAACCCCTTCTGAGGCACCTCCCTATATGCAAATAAAAGGCAGGGCAAGAGTATGTCCCATCTTCGCCTAAGCTTTTCTGGGAGCCCTTTAATCATGCCCTTCAAGGTTTTGTTGAATCTCTCAACTAAACCATTGCATTGTGGGTGATAGGGTGTGGTGAACTTATAAGTCACTCCACACTCCTTCCACATTGCTTTTAAGTACCCAGACATGAAGTTAGCACCCCTGTCTGATACTACCTCCTTAGGAAAGCCCACTCTTGAGAAAATTCCCAGGAGGGCCCTTGCCACCACAGGTGCTGTAGTGGTCCTGAGGGGAATAGCTTCTGGGTACCTGGTGGCATGATCCACTACCACCAGGATAAACCTGTGCCCAGAGGCTGTTTGGGGATCCATGGGACCAACAATGTCAATCCCTACCCTTTCAAAGGGCACCCCCACCACAGGTAGTGGTATCAGGGGGCCTTTGTAGTGCCACCTGCCTTGCCACTGGCCTGGCAGGTTACACAGGAGCGACAAAACTCCTTGGTGTCTTCAGACATGTGGGGCCAGTGAAAGTGAGGGACAATTCTGTCCCAAGTCTTGTTCTGGCCCAGGTGACCTGCCAAGGGAATATCATGGGCTAGGGTCAATAGGAAGCCCCTGAACTTCAGAGGTATAACCAACCTCCTGGTAGCACCAGGCTTGGGGTCTCTACTCTCTGAATACAGGAGTCCATCATCCCAATACACTGTATGGGGACCACTAGCTTTCTCAGAAGCCTCAGCAGCAGCTTGCTGTCTGAGGGGTTCAAGGAGGGGCAGCTCTGCTGCTCCTGGCTCAGATCTGCCCTAGAAGGTCCCCTGTCCCCAAGAACTCAACCTGGTCAGGTTCAAGTTCCTCTGGGACAGTTCCTTCTTCAGGACTGAGATCATCCCCCTCAAGGGACTGATCTTCTTCCTGAGCCAAGGGGAAGGCACTGCCTTAACCCTACTACTCCTCCTCTTGGAAGGCACTTGGTCCATTCTTCCAGAATCCAAGGCCGGTTCAGTGCTAGACATTTTGGCTTGTGACCTGGTCACAGCAAACACATCTGCAGGGATCCCCAGCATTTCTGCATGGGTCCTGAGCTCCACTTCTGCCCAAGCAGAAGTTTCTAAGTCATTGCCAAGCAAGCATTCGACTGGTAGGTTTGCACTCACCACAACCTTCTTAAGGCCAGTTACCCCTCCCCAGGAGAAGTTAACAACTGCCAGAGTATGGTCTGTTCTGACGTTGCTAGCATTGGTCACTTGGTACATCTCACCAAGTATAACTTGCCCAGGATTCACAAGGTCTTGTGTCACCATTGTGACACTTGCCCCTGTGTCCCTAAATGCCAAAGCCTCTCGTCCATTGATTAAAGGCTGTTGTCTGTACTTGCCCAGATTACTGGGACTCACAGAGGAGGTCACATCCATGCCTCCATCACAGACTAACACAGCCTGAGTTAGTTCTCTGACTAGGTCAGAGCCCAACTCAGTACCCAGGGTGAACCCTACTAAACCCTTGGCTGGAGCACTCCCACCAACTGTAACTGTACTAGGGGGAACAGGTGCCTTAGGGGCATTGGTGGGTGCTGGACTTGATTCTTTGGACTTGGTGCAATCACTGGTCCAGTGGGTCATTTGCTTACATACCTTGCACCATGGTTTTCTTTGGCCTTTCCCTTTGGTAGACTGTGAATCCCCACCTGAAGAAGATTTTTGGGGGCCTGATGAAGACTTTTGATCTTTACCCTTCTCCCCACCCTTTTCAGAGTTCTTAGAATCTTGCTTCTTAGTGTCCCCACCTTGGTTCTGTACCTTCTGCTTCACCCTGGTTCTGACCCATTTGTCTGCCTTCTTTCCCAATTCTTGGGGAGAGGTCAGATCAGAGTCTACCAGGTATTGATGCAACAGCTGATTTTGACAGTTATTAAGAATCTGCTCCCTCATTATCAGATTGTACAATCCTGAGAAGTCACACACCTTACTGCCCATCAACCAGCCTTCCAGAGCCTTGGCAGAACAATCCACATAGTCTACCCAGTCTTGAGTCTGTGCTTTTTGGGTATCTCTGAACTTCAACCTGTACTGTTCAGTGGTTAGGCCAAACCCATCAATAAGAGCACTCTTCAAGACCTTGTAATTATCAGCATCCTCCTCTCTAACAGTGAGGAGCTTATCTCTACCTTTGTCTGCAAAGGAGAGCCACAAGATTGCTGCCCACTGCTCCTGAGGGACCTTCTGTACTTTACAGGCCCTCTCTAGAGCAGTTATCCGCTTGTGGATGTCATCCCCATTCTGATAGGGAGGGACAATCTTGCTCAGGTTCCTATGGTCATAGGACCTTTCCCTATCTCTAGGGACATGGCTGCCACCATGGGACTCTAGTCCCAACTTTCTTTTCTCTCTAAAGAGATCTAGGGACTCCCTGTCTAAGGCTACTTGCTTCCTTCTGAGTTCAAGCTGAGCTTCCTCATACTGAATCAGCCTTGTTCTCCTCTCATGAGAGGATTCCCTCCTATGAGATGAGACAGAGCTCCCTATTGAGGTGCCAGAGTGGTTAGACTCCTGAGAAGGAGATCTAGACTTTCTGGGCACACTCTTAATCCTTCCTGGGGGGACAAAGAGAGCATCATCCTGATCATCCTCTTCATCTTCCGCAGGAGGGATTGGGTTATCCAGGTCAGGGTCATTGTCACCCTCCTGGCCAGTTTCAGAGGGGGGGCTGGGGGTATTGGTACCCTTGGTCCCTTCCTCTTCTTCTGCCCCACCCTCAGCTCCTACCCCTTCAGTCCCCAAGGGCTTACTAAGGTCATAAGCCACCAACAACTCTTTAAGGTGTTGGGTGGTGGGACTTTGGCCTGTCCTTAATATAATTTCCTCAAGTTACATAATGCTCTCAATTCCAAGAATGGGAGGGTATCATACTTGGAGGGAAGAAGCCCAGTGGCTTCTGGTAAGGATTCTCTAGATCCTACCTTTAAAGACATTACTAGTGTGGTGTGGTGTATGCACTACCTACTCTAGTGTGGCCTACTAAACTCTCTTGAGTTGTAGAAAGGGTGTGCTATCCCTTAACACACAACTCTAAGTTCAGTAGAACTTACTGTATTCTAAGCTTAAATTATATGTACCTTAGGTACCTTTAGTGGTTTTCAGTTGATCAATTCAATTGAGATTATCTGGTAAAACAATAGCAAGCTGGAATCCCACACGCTGCACACCAATGTGAGAAGTTGGCCTGGTATATGCTGTCCACTAATTATAGTGGGCACCTTGCACCAGTCCAAACAACCCCTTATTGGAGATAGGTTAAAGACAACCTTATTGAAAGCTATCCTAGTGGTAGCTATGGAGAGCAGCCTTCAGGCTAAGTCTTGAAGGAATGTAAAGCAGCTTGTTTTACCAGTCTATAATCTCTTGAGTGACCAAATGAAAGAGCACCACACCAGGTATATATTCAAATATATGTATTTATTGCTAAACACACCCCTCTAGTCTCTTTATGAGGCTAGAGTTCGAAATACATAAGTTAGAAGTTATTTAAACACAGTAATAGCACAAATGCACGTTTGGGCCCTAGGGGCGTACCAAACCATATACCAATAAAGTGGTATAAGAACCACGACTGAACTAGACACTATGCCTAGAGCCTCTAGAAGTGCTTGGACCACAAGGAACCACCCAAGGTAGTGACACTGGGGACCCACGGGGACGCGTGCAGTGTAAATACACAACCGCGATACGCCGTTGACTTCTATGGAGAAAGTCGCGATCAGGAAATTAAAGAAAGGGACACTTAAAGGAGGACTTGGAGCAAACCCTTTGAGAACTAGTACTTTGAAGAGTCTCTACCCACGGGAGCACCGGAGTACTCGTGTTACCTCACCCAGGAAGCCGGGTGCATAGGTGCCTTTCGGGGTCGGGTTTCGTCGTCGATTTGAATGGCGATCTGCTGCAAAGTGCTGCTGGCGACCAAGTGGAAAGTGTCCGGGTGGATCCAAGAGTGGATCGGAGATCTGAAGAACCTTAAAGCAGAGGGGACAGAGTCTGGGTCACTAGCCAGTGACCAGGAAGGCGATGGACAGATGCCCACCGATGTCGAGTGCTTCAGGTGCGTTGACGGTCGTCTTGACTCTTCAGCCACGAGGTCCAGGAGGCGTTGTCGGCAACCAGGAGCAGGATTCGGGCTGGTACACAATGTCTGTCGAGTGCTGAGGTGTCGGCGACCGGGTTGGACCCAACAAGCCTTGGCAACGGCAAGTCTCGATGAAGATAAAGATCGTCGATGGTGCAGACCAGCAAGGTCTGGGGAACTCACCCAGCGAGGGTAAGTGAGGACAGACCTGGAGCAACCAGGATGCCCAAGAAGAAAAAGATTGGCCTTCGTTAAGGGCTACTAGCCAATGGGCTAGCGACCGCGAAGGAGCCTCGAGACGTTGCACGTGGATCTAGCTCACAGGACACTCGTGGAGTGGAGGCCAGTGATCTTCGGTGCAGTTGGTGCTGGAGGCTAGTGCTACTAGGAGCCCAAAGCACGACTTCGTGGGAGACCCAGAAGAGGATGCACTTGCAAATGTGCTCGGTGTCCAGGGGTCACGGTCTCACGTCACCCACGAGAGCTACGGGCCTCAGCTTTGCTGGAGACTCAGGGTAGCCTCGGGGAAGTCTGAGAATCCACCTCTGGTGATGCGAAGACTTCGGCGTCTGACGGAAGCTTCAGAAATGTAGACCAGACAGATGCATCTTTGGTGCCTGCCAAGCAGGGGAGTCACTCCTTGACCCCAAGGGAGATTCTTCTGTCCTCTAATCTTGAGTAGAGCGTCGAAGGTCCAGGATTCTGTTTCAGAGTTTCATCCAGGGATAATCTAAAGTCCTAAGGACTGGGTTCCTATACTTATACTAAGTTTAGGGGTTGGACTACTCTGTGGCCCCACCTATGGGTGGGTCAGGGCAGAGGGGTGGCTACACCCCTTTCCCTTTGTCCAGTTCGCGCCAAAGCAGGGGCTGCAAGCCCCTGATCCGGTTTGAACTGGGGTATGCACAGGGACACCAAGTGTGCCCCCAGTGCAGGACTTCAAAGCACCGGAAAGTGCTCCCGCCCAGCCCCAATACACATTATCCTGTCTGGGGAGGTGGTCACACCTCCCTGGGACAGGAAACCTATTGTCCAGGCCTCCCCTGCCGGAGTTTCGTCCAGCAGCAGGAGGCCAGACTCGTGTCTGTGGCAGCAGCATCCATTTTGTGATGCCAGGGCTTTGGAAAGAAGTTACCGGGCTAGCCAGAGTTAACATGTCTTTCCCTCTAGAAGGGTGGAATGCTACCCCCGCCGCCAGAATTGGCGGGGGGTAGTATTCCAAGATGTTTGACACCAAACACGACATGTTTAGGTGCAGCCATTCCAAAGTTAGCATTTAACGCGAGGTTATAATGCGCTTAAGAGTATATGGTCAGGCTGCCCTACAAACAGCATCAGAGAAGGGTCTCCGAATGCTGCAGAGGGGCCCTGCTCATGCAGGGGCACCCTCTCACATAGGAACCATGCACTCTGCCTTTAGGATTGATAAGGCCTGCCTTAGGAGTGACTTATAGGTTTATATGTGTGTATGTATTTAGTGATATAGGTAGCCTATATCACAGTAAGGGTGCATGCACCACCTTACCCAGGCTGCAGTAGCAGACCTGTGGTGTCAGTTTGGATGGCCTTCCAGGGGTGGCATAATACATGCTGCAGCCCCTGGTAGGCCTCTGAGGTACCTATGCCCTTGGTACATAGTATACCATATACTAGGGACTTATAAGGGCACACCAGATTCCAATCAGTGATGTGCCTAAGGCACATGGAAACCATTTTAGAGAGGAAGCTGCTAGGCTGGGGTTCTGATTAGCAGGGCCCCAGCCAGACTAATGTCGAAAAACAGTGAAGCATCAGCAAAAAGTGGGGGTACCCATGTGAAGCAGATCCTACTCTCCTACACCCAGGCACAGACTGATCCATATGCTTTGACAGGTAGAGACAGACAGACATACACATGGAAATTAATAGACTATAATACAGTAACTAACTGTTTTTTTCAGTATTTAAATGTATAAATATGTAATCTAATATTATATAATGAGAAGCTAAGTGTACTGATTTGTTTTTTCTTTCCAGACATCAATTTCTACTTAAAACCAGAGAATTTCAATGCCAGAAAAACAAAAGCAAGAAAGAAACAGAAGCAAGGATATTATCTTCTCACAACAGAGAAATAAAAGGAAAAGAATGTGGGCTATGTGGTTAAAGAGAAAAGAGCTGCTTGTAAGAAAACTAAGTTGTTTCTTAAAATAGTTTGTGGAAAACTGTAAAGTGAATAAAAAGCAAGGACAAAAAGAAACTGACATTAATAGAAATAACTCATACAAGAAAGCAAATAGTTGAACAAGAATAGAGAGGCAGATTAAGGAAATAGGAGATGTTTCGCAGTAGAATAATTAAGTATCTCATACGACCTATGAAGCAGTATAAAAGAAGAAGAGAAGCAAATCAAGCAAAAGGAACGTTTTCAGGTTGTAGTTGATAATGCATTTGACCTGAAAAGTAAACTATTTATTTTGATTCTGAGCAAAATAAGGACACTGGATAAAACAGTACTGTCTATGAGGTGAAGCAGCTAAAAAAAAAAGACTTCTGAATAGAAGTAAATTTTGCAAACTTTTCAGTGGTGAATAGTTACATACTTCCAATACTGAGCCTTTCTTTAATGAAGAAAGCTACTTGCAAGAGAACACCTTAGTGTATGCAGTTGAAACAACTGGTCGATGTTATGAGGTGAAGGATGGTAGTCCCATTTCAAAAGAGGAGATGGTTCCTAGGAATGTTGAGTAAGCGACAACTGAAGAGATACAAGGAAGGTATAGACACACCCTTGTATACAAATGGAACTGTACCAGTATTTGCAGTGTTTGGTAGGAATCAATTGATATATTGAGACATTTCCTACTTATCTTTCTATGCAAGAGGTTGGAACAGAAAATTGGGATTTTCCAAGTTTTAGATCCATGCAAAGTAAGGAAGTATACAAATGTACAGAGACATTCACTAGCATGTCTATCAAAGAAAGTGTGTCAAAGTAGCTTCCATCACTTCAGTCAAAACTCCTGCCCTGTGTTTCGGAAAAGGAATAGAGCTCTTTTGCATTGCACAGTAGCAGAGGTAGAAAAGTTTTGTGAAGATATTCAAGTTCCTTTCTTTGGTCCTGAACAGGAGTCTAGGGAGAATGAGGAGTTGGTATGTGTAGTGTAGAGGAACAGGACAAATGAATTAGTGTTGATAACTTTATAGAAGGGATTAGGAAGTTTAACACAGTTTCTTCTGAGAAATCAAACTTTCTTTGTATTTGTTGTCTACTCACTCACTACAAAAGTCAAACTCGCAATGTAGTTGTATTCTCAAACACTGAACAGGCGAACAGAGATAAGTGGCAAGAATTTGCTGATTATTTAGTAACGCTTTGAGTTATCCACATAGAAAATTAAAGGTAAGTACTGCTATAGTAAGTTGAGAATAACAAAATGCCAGTCAGAGCAGTACATAACAATTCCAGAAGAACTTTGAGGATTAAATGTTTATGAACCAATTCTTGTACAATATATACACACATTTCAGACTATAGTCCATATGGAGCCAAATACAGGGAATTTGCCACAACTGAGCTCCAAAAAGGCCTTAAACGAAGAGTTGTCTACTTACCTGTAGATGTTAAATGGAATATTTAAACTGTTGGTGTACACAGACATGTTGATCAACCACTTATTATTTTTGTAAATGGTGTCTCTACCAAGAGCAAAAAATTCTGACAAGTGTTAGTAGATGTTAATAAAGTAAAAAAAGCAACATCATACCTGATACAGGATAATATTTATTATAAAAATGTTGATGTTGTTCAAGATATAACATATTTGGAGGATGAAACATTACCATCTAGTGGACAGATTTAAAAAGTGGATTGATTTAGATCAGAAGACATTTATAAACACTACAGCATCCATCCTCTGCATTTCATGTTTAAATTTGTTTATTAAGCTGCAAATCATCTTCCAAATACACATTTACGGGCTGGGGTGGCGTCAACATTCAGCCAGCCCAGTGCTTTTGCAACTTTTAACAACCCCAAAGCCCTCTTACCCTCCCCTACCCTGTACGCCCCCCACCCCCCTAGAGTGTCTACTGAATTTGTGGTGTGTCCTATAGAAAGCTTCTGTGTCTCGCAAGTCGATGGGGCTAGGAGTCCGGGTAATCCGTCAATCTAAGTAACTTGAGATTTCTAGGGCATGTCATCTCGGTAAATTCCTGTGAGAGAAGTGCTATGAATGGGCACCATGCCTCTCAAAATGCGTCTCCCTTTGGGTCGACAGCCTCTCCATCCCCATCAGGTCCCATATACGGTGAAGGCAGGTTAGTCTGGTTGAAATCTTATCAGTACCCCAAAATGCCAAGATCGCTTGGTGTGCTTCCCGAAGGGCCATTGTGATATGTTTGCCTTGTTTTGAGAGCAGCAGGTACGTGAGTGGGTTAGGTAGTCCCAAGATGGTGTAGGTGGGAAACCGTGGGAGCTGGGTGTCAAAGTGAGTGTCAATTTCTGTTAGAATAGCATCCCAAAAACGAGACAGGCTGGGGCATTCCCACAGGATATGGACCAGGGTCCCCGGGGGATTTTGACATCTCCAGCACTTATTCTCTCTCTCTGAGCTGAATCGGTGTAAACTTTCTAGGGTCCAGTACCAGTATGTGGTGATCTTCACTGCGGTCTCCGTACTAGAAGTGTTGGGGGTTGTGTGACGGGCCCTGTAGTAAATGTCTCACCACACTTTCTGAGTGAGCTGTCGCCCCAGTTCTCGTTCCCATCTCTGTTGGGTGGGGGATGCTGTCGCAGGTTCAGGGCCCAGGAGGAATTTATATAGGTCGGACACTATTTGTTTGTCTGTCTCCTTCCAGAGAAGCCATCTTTCAAACTTGGTCAAATGTCGTTGTGCCCCCTCCCACATCCCAGGGCTGAGGACCCAGTGTCTGATTTGTGTGTAGCAGAATCTCTCCTCTTCGGGGATGTCCAGGGCTGATTATAGTGTTTCAAATGCTACTGGCCCTTCTATGTCCACTAAGTGTTCCACCAATGGGCACCCCGGGCCCTGCCAGGCCGCAAATGATTTGCAGTCTAACCCTGGTTGGGAATCTGGGTTCTCTGCTATTGGGGTCAGCGGTGAAGGGAAGGATGTAAGACCTTTTGCCGTTCCCAGTGCGTCCCATGTCCTAAGTAGCGGCTCTGCAACTGCTGAGAGGTATAAGCTGGGAGGCCGGCCCACCTTTCTCATGAAGGGGATCTTCCATAGGGATGTGTGAACACAAATGGGGCTGTCCCTAGTTGGGATTCCTACAGGATTTCTAGAGATGCACGTCCAGTGGGGGCATCTCACAAAAAGTGAAGGACTGGCCTCACACACCACCTGGTGTCATGCTTCATCATAGGCCGTCCTCGCCCTCTAAAAACTCAGTTTGATAGAGGGCGGGCATACACCTGGAGACAGGGATGCACTTCTAAAACTAAGTGGAGACCCGTGAACTGGTGAAAAGTGATCTAAAAACCATTACATTTGTCATTAAACTAATTTAATTAAATGAACAAACGTATGGTAATAAAAGAAATGGGCGGTGATTTGGGAACTCATTATCCCTTCACTGTGCTAAAATTGGTCAACATGTTTCTGCTTTAAGGTCCCCGAAGGGTACATAGCATTGTTCAGGACCAAATGATGGTAATGGGCTCCGCCTTTTTACACAAGGTGTATAAAGGATCTACCACTAAAAAACCGGGGGTTGTAAGGATCAATCACCCCGTAAGTGTAGTACTAAATGCTAGAGTATCCTAGATCACTATCCTACTTACTCCATGGGAGGTCAAGGGTGGAAGAGCCTACTGTGACATTTGTCATCTTCAGCGCTTCCAGCCATGCCACCTATAGTCGTCCGCTTCGCCTCTCTGCCAAGGCCCTATCCATGAACAGCCACGTTTTTTCAGATTCGGCCCTGGACCATTCAACTATGTATCTTAGATGAGCAGCCTGAACGTAAGTCTGTAAGGAAGGGATGCCCAGTCCCGCCTCCCCGGGGCTGTGCCAGTTCAAGTTTTGTCGCATCCACGGTTGACGATTTTCCCAGACGAAGCTCTGAAAAGCTTTCTGCATAGTTTGGACTTCTCCCTAGGGAGGCCAAAGAGGCAAAAACAAAAACAGAAAGGTATGCAGTTCCTAGTAAACACTAAGGGTTGATGTACAAATAGTGAGTTCAGAAAAACACACTAGGGACAGGAGGAAATCTCCTCCTTTCGGACAAGGACCCTCACACAGCCCCCATCAGTGGGGTGTCTTGCTTCATCATCGGGTCTGCTCCTTATCGGGTCGGCGCTGCAATACCCGATCGGTGCCCTTGTTGGGGCCTTTTAGCAGAGATCTTTTTTCCTTTTTGCCGTAAGGTGCAGTGCGTGTGAGGGCCCTAGTGAGTGTAGATGTGAAAGATATAAATGTGAAGTTAAAACAGGAGGTAGAGGTCCACCCAGAACTATTTTAATGAATGTGGCCACTCTCCTGATTAAAAACGTGAATATCGCGCTCCCCTGTTATAAGGTTACAGGGACGTGCGCTGTTGGGGTCAACATGTTTCTTGCCATTATTTCTATTCGAAGGCAATTCTTCAGGACCAATACCAGATCTATCCACACTTTTTGGTAGTGGTCTCCAATTAACTAATTAACTAATTAAGTGATCACCATTACAGCACCCTAAAAAGTACCGGCAGTGTGAGGGTAGGTCTTCCCGCCAACTGCGTGGATAATTCAAGACACTGCACTACTCAGTGTCAACACCTGCCAGAAACATATGAAGCAATATTCTGACCCGAATGGGGTTGATGTCCTAGATCTACAGGTACCACTTTTTAGGGTGCTGTAATGGTGGTCACTTAATTAGTTAATTGGAGACCACTACCAAAAAGTGTGGATAGATCTGGTATTGGATAAGGAGCAGACCCGATGATGAAGCAAGACACCCCACTGATGGGGGGGTGTGTGAGGGTCCTTTTCCAAAAGGAGGAGATTTCCTCCTGTCCCTAGTGTGTTTTTCTGAACTCACTATTTGTACATCAACCCTTAGTGTTTACTAGGAACTGCATACCTTTCTGTTTTTGTCTTATACATGGGCCTGTATGCTGGACCTGGATAAATATAGCCCCTAGTCCCTTTTCCATTGTAAAAAGAGGCCAAAGAGGCAGCATCAAAAACACATACAAAATCCTTGGGAGAACCGTCATTTTTAGGGTGGCTACTCACCCCAGCCAGGATAGCAGGTAGTGCTGCCAATGGAGAAGGTCCAACCTGACTCTGTCTGCTAATTGTTTGTAATTGAATGTGACCGTCTCTTGAATCGTTGGGAAAAGCTCGATGCCAAAGTAGTGGATGCTTGGGCTCCAATTGATGTTTGTGAGAGGTGTTCCTTTGTGGCACGAGGCACTGTCAGACTCATAGCTTGCGATTTGGAGATGTTAATTCGTAGGCCTGATACTGCGCCAAAGCTCTCTACCTCTCGGAGGAAACTCAGAAGGGAAGAGTGGGGGTTGACCAGGGAGACGATCACGTCGTCTGCGTAGAGGGTTATCAAGTATTCGTCACCGCCAAAGTGCACTCCCTTTATGTCTCGCGCCTCGCACACCCTCTGCGCGAATGGCTCCATGTAGAGTGCGAATAAGAGGGGTGAGAGTGGGTAGCCCTGTCTAGTGGTGCAGCGAATTGGGAAGCTCTCCGAGTTCCAGCCATTGACTCTTACCGGGGCCTCTCATATCCACTAGATATCCAAGATTGAAACCTCTCTCCCAGCCCAAAGTGAACCAAGACCTGCTTTAGATAGGGCCAGTGTACCCTATCAAATGCTTTCTCAGCATCTATGGAGAAGAGCATAATCTCCAGCTGATTCTGTGAGGCCTTATCTATAAGGTGGAGCAGTCGCTTAGTATTATCAGGACATTGTCTGGTGGGTATAAAGCCGGATTGGTCGGGCTCAATCAGCCCAGCCATCAATGGGTTCAGTCGCGTGGCTAGTATCCCCGTAAATAATTTTGCGTCAAAGTTTAACAGAGAGATTGGTCTATAGGACCTGCATAGCTTCTTATCTTTGCCCTGCTTCGTGATTACCGTGATAGAGGCATCCATCATTGTGGGGGGGGAGCATTGAGGCATCTGTGATGGCATTTAACACCCTCGTAAGGAGGGGTGTCAACAGGTTGCAAAATGTTTTATAAAAGATAGCTGATAAGCCATCGGGCCCGGGGGCTTATTGGTTTGAAGCCTGGTAATCGCCAAAATCACTTCTGATGGGTGCGTCTAACTCTGTTGCCTGCTCTGCTGAGAGTTTGGTGACGTTAGCCCCCTCCAGGTACTCCTCAATGGGCCCTGCCGGTAGGTCTTGTGCCTCATATAGGGGTGTGTAGAAGGTGCCAAATTAGTCCGCCACCGCTCTGTCCCCCACTATCTCCTCCCCTGTTTCTAAAGTCAGCATTTCCACTGCGTTGGCCTGTCGTTGCCCCTTCAGTTTATTGGCTAGCATCATCCCGCTCTTGTTACCCCCAGTGTAAAATGCGCACTTGAGTCGTAGAAGTGCAAATTCCGCCTGGTCCAGGTCTAGGGCCGCTAATTGCTTTCAGGCCGCCTCTAACCTTCTCCATACCCTAGGGGCCCCAGTGCGGTGGTGGATTCACTCTAGTTCCCACACCTCCACCTGCAGTTGCGCCCTGGCCATGCCTCTGGTCTTATTTTCTGCTGCTGATATGGCGATCAACTCACCCCTAATAACCGCCTTCAAGGCGTCCCATACCATCGCAAGGGAGGATTCGGGTGTATCATTTGTTGCCAGGTGCTCCCTTATTGCTTTCCCTACTTGCTCCACTGTGTCAGGGCGGGGCAGTATGGCCTCCCTGAGCCTCCAGGTTCTGGGCATTTGGGTCTGGGGTGGAAGCCTCAGGTCCATCACAACTGCGGAGTGGTCCGAAAGGGCTCGAGGCTCGATCTCAACCGAGATCAGCACCTCCTGTACCTCCCTGGAACCCAGGAAGCAGTCCAGCCTCGCGTATGTTTTGTGGGCGTGGGAGTATGTGTACCCCCTCAAAGCCAGGGGGTGTTCTCTCCATAGGTCTCGCAGCCCCATCTCCCGCACCCAGTCCTGCCCTCCCTCGCTAAGAGCCCCAGCTGCGCCATGGCGATGGGAAGATCTGTCTAGGTCATTACAGAACACCACATTTAAGTCCCCGCACACTATCCCCCATCTGTTTGAAGTCGCCATCATGTCCCTGATTGCCTCGTGATGCTATTAATCTCTTTCAAATGAAATGAGCAAAAGGAGCTCCCTGAGTGTGTGAGAGAAAAGTTTAGAGGCTCGCTGTTTTCCACAACTGTTTTCCACTGGAGCAGGTGGCCACTAGTATAACCACCCGATACAGTTAACAGCAGCTGAATACCAGTTAACCAGATTATATTCAGAGGATCCAAGATTTCACCAGTGTATTCCATACATTTTCCATCTTCTGTTTGAGAGTGACTGGTCTGGACTTTCATATGCTCTAAACTACATATTAAAGACAGGACTTAATCTTCAAAATCTCTCTGCAAAGGAATTTGTTGACAAAGTCCAATGAAAGGATAAAAAGTTAGAATACAACTTGATTAATTTGATGTTGTGCCAATGTGGCACCAAAGAGTATTGAGATCGTCATGGAGAATTCAAATGTGTATTGAGAAACCTAGGGGCATCTACTTGGTTTCTGATACTCAGCCGTGCTTTGTACACGTGGGATGACCTGCTTTAATTTTGAGAGGAAGTGAACTCAAACATTAGGGACATCAATATAAAGACAGAAGGAGAACTTTGCTTGTTAGATCCTTCTCATGTTTGTGGATATTTTAATGACAGGTTCCAAACCATGCTGTTTTTCATCTGCAACAAAACAAATCCTCCTTTTGGTGAAGTAACTGATTTGGTTTGGCATAACAAATACCAAGCTCCTCATATTCACATGCTGTTATAGATAAGAGATGCACCGAAATCAGGAACAACAATGATGAGTCTGTACTGTCTTTCATTGAACAGTATTTGGAATGCACCATCCTGAAAGACAGTAGTGAAAAAAGCCTGAGTCAACAAGTTTTGTGCTTTCAACCACATAGATGTTGAAAGTACTGCCATCAAAAATACAGATGCAAAGGAAAATTTTACACAAAATGTCGATTTGGATTCCCACAACCTGTCATTTCCCAAGGAATGATGAACAGCTTTTTGTCTGCTGTCAGGCATACACTAACAGTGAAATCACTGAAAAACACACACAACCTGAGAAGAACAGAGGCCTCCAATTATATTAATGACTATAACCCTGCAATTCTCAAAATGTGGAATGCAAATATGGATATACAATTTGTTGCAAACAAATCCATCTCTGTTGCTCGGTACGTCACTTCATATATTCTGAAATCAGAGAAAACAGAGATGAAGGAGATATGGGAGGAGATTTCTGCAGAAAAGACTCTAAGCAAAAAATTGTACAACTTCAGCTTGAAAATGCTTTCCCATAGAGAGATGGTGTCCTATGTGTGCTGTGACCAGTTGAGCCGATGGTGAGCCAGAGAGTCAGCCATGTACCGGTCAACAACAAGGGAAGGTTTGGTTGAATGTGTATGAAGATGTATTCAGTGACAAGCTTGGGAAGATTACTGGGTTCAAGCACAAAATTAATGTCCGAAATGGTGCTCTGACTGTAAAGCATAAGTTAAGAAATGTACCATTTAGTGTCCGTGAGGAGTTAGCAGAAATTCTAAAGAAAATGTATGAAGATGTGGTTATAGAATCTTCATTATGGCTTTCTCCATTGGTTATAGTGAGGAAAAGAAATGGCCAATTGAGAGTTTGTATTGATTTACGAAGTCTAAACAAGGTAATCTGGGTAGATTCACATCCTCTACCAAGTATTGATGATATTATCACCACATTTGCCTGAGAAAAGGTCTTCAGTCAGATCGATTTAGCATCCGCATTCCATCAGGTGGAATTGGATGAATTGTCAAAACATTTTTTCAGCTTTTGCTTCACCGGTCGGCACTTTTCAGTTCAAGAGGACGCCTTTTGCACTGGCATCGGCTGCATCAGTGTTTCAGAGGGTGCTGAAAAATGTTCTCCAGGGCATCAGAGGAGTGGTGGCATTCCCAGACGATATACTGGTAGCAGGAAATGACTCTGACAGTCATGACAAATTAATGTATTTTGTGTTAAAAAGGTTGCAAAAGCATGGTGTAGTAGCCAATGTAAAAAAATGGGAATTTGCGAAACATAGTGTTGAATACCTGTGGTATGTGATTTCAGAAAAAGGAGTTGAACCAAGAACCGGTTTGGTTGATGCAATTACGTTGGCACCTGAATCCAATTCCAAGGAACAAATAGCATTGTTTCTTGGGCTTTGTGAATTTTAGGCAAAGTTTATAAGTAATTTCTCAGCAAAAAACAGTCAGTATGCAAGAATTGCTCAAAAAGAAGGTGTTTGATTGGAGTGACTCTTGCCAAGAAGAGTTTGATTCACTTAAAAAGAGACTGGGTCTGCCGGTGTTTTGGCAACTTATGATCCTTCTAACAAATGTGTCATTATGGTTGATGCGTGTAATGAGGGTTTAGGTACAACATTAGCCCAATTTAACAGAAGTGGCAGTGAAGTGACTATAGTTTTTGCGTCAAGGTCATTGAAGGATAATGAAAAAGGTTTTTGGTTATAGAGTTGCTAGCCTGTTTTTGGCCAGTTTAACATTTTAAATGTTTCATCTGGGGTAGAAAATGTACTCTTAAAACAGAGCACAAGCCGTTAGTGAATATTCTCAGTGGAACAGTTGTCAGAGATCACACTCCTCAATTGGCTGGTCTTAGTTCTAAGTTGTCGCAATATGATTTTGACACCAGGCACATACACAAGGTAAAAATGTTTAGGGCAGATTATTTATCTCGCAACCCAATCGTTGCTAAGGAAGAATCTGCAAATTGGGAGGAACAGGATGAAGAATGTTTGATTGCCACAATGGATGTGTGTGATGGTAATGCTTTCACAGAAGATGAATGGTGTGCCAGAATGTCGGAGGACAAGGATTTGGTACAAGTTAAGGAATATGTGGCCTAAAGAGAAGGTGTTACCAACTGAATTGCAAGTTTACGTGAAAACTGCAGATGAGCTGTCAGTTGAAAAGAATGGCATGTTAATGAAACAGGACAAATTTATCCCACCTAATGGGTTGAGAAATAAGATAATTTCCTTTGATCATGAAGGTCATCTGGGGCAAACCATCACTAAAAGAAAGATCAGGTAGAATTATTGGTGGCCCGCCATGGACACGGAGATTGTGTCAAATATTAGAGCATGTGTTATTTGCGTTACTTGTGATAAGAGCATAGCAACTGAAGTTTTACTACTTCAGCCTAGTACTCTCCCAAGTGCAGAGTGGTCAAAATTGGCTATTGATTTCATAGGCCCGTTTAGCACTTTGCTGTGCAGGTCAAGATTTGCCCTTGTAATTGTGGAATATTACAGTAAATGGTGGGAGGTGTTTTTCATGGAAGATCCCACCACTACGGGGTCTTAAGATGTTTAAGGAAACTGTTTTAAAGAGAAGGTTGTCCAAGGGAGATTATTTCAGACAATGGTGTTCAGATTGTTTCCAAGGAAATGAGGGAGTTTTGGGAAAAAAACTCTATTCAGCACAAAAGAGTAGCGTTGTACCATCCTCAGGCAAATGGTCTAGTAGGGAAATGAATTGTACTTTCGATGGAGTGTATGCAATGGGTTATTCAGAACAAGATGGAGATAAAAGGTGCTGTGGAAAGCATGTTTTGGGCATATCATATGTGTCCTAATGCTGTGACTGGTGTGAGCCCGTTTGAAATTATGAGGGGTTGTGTTCCAGCCTACTTGTTGTGTCAAGCTTGGTTGAGAGAATGTCAGCAGAAATCAGAACGTGTCAAATCACTGGATGCAATCATACGACCTTATGTGCAAAGTTCTCAGAGCAAAATGAAAGAGAAATATGATGTCAAGCACAAGGTGAAAGATGTGAGATCAATGTTGGTGATTGGGTATGAGTTAAAGATCCTACTCATGATTCCAAAGTATTGTCTAAATTCAGGTGCCCAGAGAGGGTTGACGCAGTATCTAAAAATGCTATACGCATTAACGGTCCATGAATGGTGGAATGTCTCGAATGCGGGCAACAGACATCGTAGGTTGTTCGCTGTGGCCATATTGTCACCAAATATGTGGTGACAGAAGAACAGACCACACATGATGTGGTATAAGTAACAGGTTTATTGGCCACAGCACATCATCTAAACCTCACAGGCAACTGCTCAATAGAATCCCTCAACTTCCTCAACCTGCATTCCATATTCCATAGAAAGAATCCATGGAACATCACCACACAGATGCAGAGAAATATTTATTACTATGTTTGCTCTCCAGGAAAAAAGGCAGGTTTTAATTTTCAGTTTGAGTTTTTATGTGTTTTTTTATGGCTATTTGTCATACTATGACATTGATATAATGCACATACATTTTTCATGTGTTGTACAGAAGCTAAAGTTATTAGTCTAGTACAATTTTTTCACAGCGGTAAAATGGATGTTTCAGACAGTACTGTTTGTAAAGATATGAAAATACATATTTTTGCTACTTTTTATACCGCTTTATACACTATAATATGGGTGACATGCTATTCTGTCTGTTAATTAGGCCTGGAAGTAGTATGGGGAGTTCCGCATACGCTACGCAGATTTCTGAAAACCGATTTTTAGCGCCGGGTGTTTGTCCAGTGCTGTAAAATCAGCGCAAATGGCACCACATGCAGCGCAAGAGAGTGCTGATTCTTTCTGCCACTCGAGTAGATGTTCTACACAAGCGGCAGCTTTCTCAACGTGAGCTGAAGGTTTCTCAATCCAAATAGTAGCGACAAGCCGTGACTGCCTGCATTGAGAAATCTCTCTGCGAGGTGGTCTGAAGTAAGATTGTTCTAATTCCTGCTCACCAACTTAACATTGGCGTGCCGCAGGGGAGAGGAGAAACTCCGCTCTACACTGCTAAGTGGAGTTTTTTGGAACTCTGCAAACTCCATTAGCAGAGCAAAATTTCACAGCCAGGCCTACTGTTGATGTCTTTCATAAATCATCTCAATCTTGTAATTGGAGATACATTCAACATCTCAAAATGTATTTTATGACTTTTATGTGTAGTACTGATGAATATTTTGTTTATAGGTGATGTATGATTTCATGCATAGTCTTTTGAAGGTCACAGTGCTTGACCTATGACTCTAAGTGAGAGCTCCTGGAAGTATGCAAAGAATGAATCTTTGTAACAGCAAAGTTTGTTTTGCAAATTGAAGTATCATTGGAATTGTCATTGTCTGAACTCACAAGTCAACTAGTCAAATTGAGTGAGAGGTCAAACATTGTGACCTTTGACCTCTAAATACATCATTCTTAAAGTTGTTTAGTTACCCTTGGATCAATTACTGCAAGTGTAGTGTTGTTGGACTTGACATGAAAAGCGTTTTTTTTCCTTTTTCAAATTGGTGGTGAGCCATTACATTTGACCTTTGGCCCCTAATCACACTTTTTGTTAGTGTTTCAAGGTGATTGTTCCATTATGGTTAGATCATTTGTTACAAGTGTAGCATCATTTGAATCTTTATGATAAATATTTGCATTTTCCTTGGTTTAATTGGCGAAGGGGGTCATGTGGTTTGACCTTTCACCTCTAATTATACTTTTTGTAAGTGTTTATTGGTCACTAACCCATTACTGCTAGATCATTTGTTACAAGTGAAGCATCATTGGAATCATCATAATAAGTACTTACATCTTACTTGGTTAATGTTTTGGAGGGGTTATTCTTTTTGACTTTTGACCTCTAAATAAACTTGTTTAAGAGTTTCAAGGTCGTTGTTGCACTACCCCTAGATCATTTGTTGCAAGTGTTGCATTATTGAAATTGTTATGATAAATACTTGCATTTTCCTATGCTTAATTTGTGGAGGGGGTAGTCATGCTGCTTGACCTTTGACCTCTATAACACTTTTCTATGTCTTTCATGGTCATTTATCCATTACCGCTAGATCATTTGTAGTAACTGAAGCATCATTGGAATCATCATGATAAGTACATACATTCTCCTTAGTTAAAGTGTTGGATGGTTCATGCTATTAGACCTATAAGTACACATATTTCAAAGCCATCATTTAATTTCTGTTGGATCATTTCTCACATATGTATCATAATTTGTAAAGTTGTGAATTAGTTGACTTCCTTGGTTTAATCAATAGATGGGTCATACCATTTGATCTTTGGCCTCTAAAGTCACATTATTTTTAATAAGTCTAAAAAATATCAGGGATGGAACATTACTCCATGATTTCTGGTATATATAGGGAAGAGTTGTGCTATGAAATTCAGATACAGTCCCTTTTCAGTTACGCCCTATAAATTATCAATAAGAGTAAAGACTGAGAAAAAGGAAGTTCTGTCAAAGTGACCCTTCAGTGAAGAGATATTCAGCATGGCATGAGAGGTATGCGGTGTGTGCAGTTGTTTTATATTTAGACACAATCATTTTCAATTGTGATCTGCTGCTTGAATGCAAGTGTAAAGCTGCAGACCATGGTTAGTCTATGGCCAATTAAAAAACAAGGAAGCAACAAAACAGCATGGAATAAGATATGCTACGGGAGAATGGCAGTGCCACGTGTTGTTATAGCCCTTTTAATCAAACATTCTTCACAAATTGAAAGTATTATCGGGTATTCAAAATTGACAGTGAAAATATATGTAAATGGTTCTAAATACCAATTTCACTATAAGAAACATTAGCACAAGAAACATAATTCATGCTTTTTTATTTTTTTTTGAAGTTTTAAATAGCGCGAACTTGACCCAAAGGTATAAGACCACTTTACATGAGCACCATTTGTATTAAAGATGGACACATCACTTTTGTTAGGCAGGGAGATTAAGTGATTTGCCCAGAATCACAGGATGTTGAGGGTCCTGCCGAAACTTTATCCTGGTTCCCCAAACTTTGAGGTCAACAGCTCTAGTCATCAGGCCACATGTTGGTAATTAGGAATTTGTTCTAGGCTGTCTTTTTCAGTTAGTGAAATCAATTTAGATGGAGTCCGAGTAGTACCCCTCAAATTTCAACGGTGAAGAGAAATAAAGGTAATTGTCTCAAGCTGCATTACTCACGCCAACTACTAACTGACCATAATGACTGCTGAAAGTAAGGATATGAGAGCTGGTACTAAACCATCACAGCAAGCTGTTGAAACCAGCCAGACAAATTCTCTTCACAGAAGAGGTCTTTGGTAAAACTTATAAACCAATGGCTGACAGCAGGGTCCCACCCATGGACACATCCCTGGATCCCAAATTGAAGGAACTAACAGCACACAGAACAACAATGACTACAGTTGAGGACAATACAAAAGAATTCTCAGCAACTATCCTCTATTTAAACTGGCATTTCTTCTTTCACCACACATTTTCAGAGCACCGAAGACAGACTAGATTGAGTTGCAAAACAGATCATTGCCTCAATCGAATGGGAGCAGGGCCATTCGTATATGCTACAACAGTTTGTGGAACTCAAAGACAGACATCACAGAGACAACCTATGCTTTCCTAAAGTGCCTGAGAACCAGGAAGGTAATGACATGTTCACCTTCCTTACCTGTTTCATACAACGTGTCACAAACTTTATGTTTGAGCGTCCTCTAGAGTTCTAACAGGCTCACAGTATCCGTTCCAGACACATGACAAGTATAGTAGGACCAAGTTCAGATATTTGCTTATTTCCTCTGATGCCATCATGTCCATCTGATCATCAAAGAAGTGAAGAAACTGGTGTCCTTCATTTACAAAGAAAACACAATATTTACCTTCAAGAAATAGTGCATAGACACAAAACATTCCTAAAGCTACAGCCCTGTCTCAAGACTATGGACATCTAATATTTCTTGCAAGACCCTAATTCAATGTGAACAAGACAATAAAATATGACAACCCAGGCCAGCTGGAAAGCTTCATGGCCTCACTGTTTGACACAAACATGGACACTTCTAATGGACAAGAAAACCCCGACCATCCCTCAACTCAACATGACAGATCAACTCTGATCAGTCAGTAGTTGAACTGAACTAGCTGGGAGAAGTAACAAAGCAACTGTCTACTGGGAACACAGTCATGATCACAGTTGAAAACTAAATAATATGGCGAAGGGGGTGTCCCACACCTTGATGATCAGGATTCATCTAATGCTGGCCTTGGAATGTCACTAATAAATTAGACCTATCCCCTTATCAGTACCTTACTGGTCTCCTTGACCACCCTACATGTGAGCTCACTGCATTACAAAAGAAGTGAAAAGATGTGAAGACTACTGGCTATGCAGTTGAGATAGCAGGTGGCCTCCCATTCTATTCCTGCAGATTGAAACACTCTGAATGTCTGCACACCCTATTGAAATCTTATGCATGTTTTGTGACTTTTATAAAGCCCGTTCTACTCCTCGGACTGCCAGAATATACATTTAAAAGCAGACAAATTCATGTACACTATTGAAAGCCCACAGCTGGTGCATGATCAGATGGAAAGTGTGGATGCCAAAATCACGGAAGATGAAATAGGGAAAGTGACAAAGATCGTCCGCCGAAGCAGGGTCCCAGGAATCAATGGATAACCTGCAGAGTATTACAAAGTGAACAAAGATATGCTGGTCGCTTTACTCTGTACTGCCTTAAAAGCGTCACAGGGAAATCACACTCTGTTGAAAGAAATAAACTAGAGGAACTGGTGATCTCACTTGACATAGAGATAAGCTTTGACAGTGTTGAGTGTGAATTCCTGTTCCTGGTCATGGAAAAAGTAGGAACAGGAATTCAAATCATGACTCAAATTAAATGGTTATTCAAACAGCATCTGTTAAGTTTACGTGCAAAGCCTATAAAACCTCAGTATTCAACATCAAGGGGCTCATTTGGATAGCGGACGGACTGGAGTCCGTCCACCATCCTGGTGTAAACCGGGACCGTCCGCCATACATGCGGTGGTCCCGCACCACAAATCAGGACGCGTCCGCCACCATGGCGGACGCATTCTGCAGTTTAACATTGCGGCAGGTGCTGCTAAAAGCAGCACCCGCCGTGATGCGTAAATGCCGGGTAATGCATTCCACAGCACTACATGGCAGGCACCACACGGTGCCTGCCACCTGGTGCTGTGAAATGTAGGGGGGTACAGTGCACCCTCACCTCCCCCTACACATGGGGGGCCCACAATGGGCCCCCGTAACCAATTCCCACCAGCCTTTCCATGGCGGTTCCACCGCCATGGAAAGGCTGTCTCCAGCCATCATCGTAATTTGGCAGATGGTGCCTGCTACGCACCGCCGCCATTTTACTGGTGAAGACCACTCCACCAGACAATACTAAGGATTGCCTGTGGCGGTTCCGTGGTGGACGGTCTCTGCGACCGCCACGGTCGCGGTGAGATTCCCCCCCGCCATCCTAATTTGTCGGGGGAAACTCGCGGTCGGCGTACGGAAGGACCACCACCGCATGGCTGGCGGTGGCGGTCCTTCCACCATCGTAATCGACCCTCAAGTGTCCATTCAGACATGGGTGCCCTCTTTCTCCCTTGCTATTTATACTTATTCTAGAAATCTTGACGATAGCCACACTCAATGAGATACACCACTGAAGTAGCATAAGAAGATCACCCCTGCTGATCGTCCACATCGGTGTTGAGGCAGAATATATAGGGGCCGATTCCGATCTCGGTCGGAGGCGCACCCAATACCATTCGGTCGGGAAAAAAGCCATGCGAATGGCTGTTTCCCGACCGATCCGTACAGCACACCGAACGAGTAAGTACGATGCGCACAACAGCACAGAATCCAGCCGAGTCGTACTCACCCAATCCAGGTCCTGTTCTCCGACCGAGGCGAATCCGGAAACGCCGAATCGAGTCGCACGGAAGGGAAAATGCAGCCCCGTCCATCCGAACAAGTACGATGCGCTTTCCGTACGCGCCGAACCCGTCGCTACGCACGGCACGTCAAAGCATCCGGGAGAGGCGCACATAAGCTCCGATTCGCACCACAACACGATCCACGGCTACGAGGCGAACACGCCAGCGACGAGGATGACGCGAAGCGACGAGAAAGACGAACGACACGAACCAACCATGAATCCCTTCATCCCGATCATACCAATATTCTACATTTACTACCGGAACAGGCACGGACGCGTACGGCGCAGAAGGTAAGTCAGACACCAACCACAAAACACATACAACACGTACACGACACATCACACACACACAGAGGGATGCAGAATTTACTTACACCAGCAACAGCAGCACCATAGGGGCGGGATGCCCATCACCAATGCCACATATGCACACAGGGGCCTGAATGCGCACCACCACCCCTACCCAGGGGGGGCCGGATGCCTACCACCACTACCACCCTTAGCCAGGGGGGCTGGATGCCTACCACTACTACCACCCTTAGCCAGGGGGGTGCCAGATGCCTACCACTACTACCACCCTTAGCCAGGGGGCTGGATGCCTAACACTACTACCACCCTTAGCCAGGGGGTGGCAGATGCCTACCACTACTACCACCCTTACCCAGGGGGGCTGGATGCCTACCACTACTACCACCCTTAGCCAGGGGGTGCCAGATGCCCACCACCACTACCACCCTTACCCAGGGGGCTGGATGCCTACCACTACTACCACCCTTAGCCATGGGGGTGCCAGATGCCTACCACTACTACCACCCTTAGCCAGGGGGTGCCAGATGCCCACCACCACTACCACCCTTACCCAGGGGGGCTGGATGCCTACCACTACTACCACCCTTAGCCATGGGGGTGCCAGATGCCTACCACTACTACCACCCTTACCCAGGGGGCTGGATGCCTACCACTACTACCACCCTTAGCCAGGGGGTGCCAGATGCCTACCACTACTACCACCCTTAGCCAGGGGGCTGGATGCCTACCACTACTACCACCCTTAGCCAGGGGGTGCCAGATGCCCACCACCACTACCACCCTTACCCAGGGGGGTGCCAGATGCCTACCACTACTACCACCCTTACTCAGGGGGGGCTGGATGCCTACCACCAACACCACCCCCACTCTTAGGATGGACAATGCATGACACAACCAGCACACCACAACCTAGGGAATGCAAGAAAAAGACATCCCCCCAACACCATGACAAGCGTGTGTAGACTGTGTCAAATGCCTACAACACTGAACATGACTTTGAACATACAATGTGACCCCCTATCACATGTGCCACACATATATGTGTGTGGCCCCCACAATGCAAGCAGGCCATGACCATTGTGGCAATGGGGTCCAAACCCCATCATCACAGTGATCAAAAGGTAAGTGTGGGGGCCATAGCTGAAGCACATTTTGAACAGTCTGGCAATGGGGTCCAAACCCCCATCATCACAGTGACCAAAATGTAAGTGTGGGGTCCATAGCTGAAGCACATTTTGAACAGTGTGGCAATGGGGTCCAAACCCCCATCATCACAGTGACCAAAAGGTAAGTGTGGGGGCCATAGCTGAAGCACATTTTGAACAGTCTGGCAATGGGGTCCAAACCCCATCATCACAGTGACCAAAATGTAAGTGTGGGGGCCATAGCTGAAGCACATTTTGAACAGTGTGGCAATGGGGTCCAAACCCCCATCATCACAGTGACCAAAAGGTAAGTGTGGGGGCCATAGCTGAAGCACATTTTGAACAGTCTGGCAATGGGGTCCAAACCCCCATCATCACAGTGACCAAAATGTAAGTGTGGGGTCCATAGCTGAAGCACATTTTGAACAGTGTGGCAATGGGGTCCAAACCCCCATCATCACAGTGACCAAAATGTAAGTGTGGGGTCTATAGCTGAAGCATATTTTGAACATTGTGGCAATGGGGTCCAAACCCCAATCATCACAGTGACCAAAATGTAAGTGTGGGGTCCATAGCTGAAGCACATTTTGAACATTGTGGCAATGGGGTCTAAACCCCATCATCACAGTGACCAAAATGTAAGTGTGGGGTCCATAGCTGAAGCACATTTTGAACATTGTGGCAATGGGGTCCAAACCCCCATCATCACAGTGACCAAAATGTAAGTGTGGGGTCCATAGCTGAAGCACATTTTGAACATTGTGGCAATGGGGTCCAAACCCCCATCATCACAGTGACCAAAATGTAAGTGTTGACAAAGAAAAAGCTGCAACTGCCAAAATGCATGGATGATTCCTGGTCACAGAACATAAAACACATCAGTGGCAAAGTAGTGCATGTGTCCCATTGCAACATAAATTGGGGGAGGCAAATACTGCAGTGCAAATAAGACATACCTTTGGCCATGTGCAGACAAAAAAACACCCATGGGGCTGACACTGTCAACATTCATCAATGACACAATGACAGAAGTGACCATCAGAATGCAGACCCACATATTTGCACCAATGGGCACACAAATGCAGATACCCTGTGGAGACTGTAGCTGTGAGGTGAACAGATACCATACCATGGCAGCAATGGGACACACAAACCATGATCATTGTGCTGACCGATGACCTAGGAGTCCCAGGGACAGCAGGGGAAACCCACCAAACTACATACAGCCAATGGCACACCCAAGATATGCCAATGCAGTGGTGCAGATGCACAAACAGGCAGACCCACACTGCACATTATACACAACAGGTGAGGGGGGGGGGTGCCAGTGTCCCCAGGCAAACACACAACACATGAGGAGACCTGAATACCAATCATACAGATGTGCATACAGTGCCACACAAAGGTAACTCATGGATCCAAATCCCCTATGTGGGCAAGCAGGCATTGTCAGATGAGAGGGAGCACAAATCACACATGTCACACAGGCACGTAGGAACAGCAACTGACACAGCAAGACACAGACACACCACAGCACTACCCCCAGGGCCCCCACAATGTGGTGACCCTGGGCCGCATTACAATCCCACTGTGATGACAAAGCTAAATGTCGTTCACACTGTGAACCACAGTCATGTGTCCTGAGCAACAAACTACCATCACACCTACACAAGCACAAATCAATCAGCACGGCCAGTAAGTCAAGGCCAACATGGAGGCAGGGGTCTAGTAGTGCAACAACTCTCATCTGCACACACTCAACACCACACACCTCGACCTCCAACAATGTGCAGCAGTGAAGCACACATGCACTGGTGACATTGCACATGCACCCATGACTATTCCAGGGTGGTGGGTGGGAACCAAGGTGCAGAAACACATCACACATGGCCACTCAACAAGACTCCTGAATGTCTGACACACTGCACACTACGCTGTACATGGACATGACGGCAATACCACACCAACCAATGGGATACCAGCCACAGTCACACACCAATGAAGAAGCCAAGGTCACCCACAAAGAACACACATAGACAACAACGAACATTGCAGCCCGGACCCTGAGGAGTGCCAGCAGTCACACACACAACGTGTCACAATCACTGAAAGATAACACAAACTGGAAATCACATGACAGGGGCAAACAACAAGTGCCAAGGGGAAACCTGACTGTGACCCATCTGCGTCTGCACACAAACTCAGCCCTGACAGAAAACACACCTATGGGTGACACCCTGATGACCAGTAATGTGCCATGCACCCACATCACAGAGAACCCAGGGAGAAGACTTTGGGGGAACATAGGTCAACTCAGCAAGCATCACAAACAGGTACAACACTAGGGATCACAGCATGCACAGCTAAACGGAAGTGAACACACAGACATGCTCATACAACACACACCTTGGGCGCAGGCAATGTCACAGGAGTACACACTGCCATGAGGGGACTCCACTCCTGTGTGAGGAAAGCTGTGCCATATGTTGCCTCAGTAGGGCCCCATCATGTCAGCTGAGCACTTGGTCACACAATCAACAATTAGCACCAAATGAAGGCTCCCGTCACATCAGCCTGGTCATGGACGTGCCAACGAAATCATCAGCACAGATCCAACACACTTGTATAGCAATGTTGCACTGACAACACAGATGAGTCCTTCCCCATTGATGCCCAAACCTGCATGTCCAGTGGAGATGGCCACACGGTCAGGGAAGTAGACAAATTGAACAATGGCAGGCACAACAGATGTGCAGGGGTGGAAAACACAGATGTGAAATTGCTAATGTAAGTAGGAAATCCCATTGCCAAATACTGAACACATGACACCCTCAGATGCTGCTATGGATGACATGGATACACCACAGGATAGGACACATTCCCCCTGGACCACATGGGTTCCTGCACAGTAACACTTCATTATCATGAGACCAAATATCACCATCACTGCAGCAAGGGCATGGTTAGCATCATCAACAACATGTACATCAGAAGCATAAGCACTAGAGAACAGAAAGTTGCTTTATTCAGCATATGTGTGTAATGATAACTGAAAGTCCAGAATAAACACAAAGGCCAATGGCCAGTCCATTGTCAAAGTCCAAACAGGGTGACAGTGGCAGATGTCACCCTACGCATGCCTGCACTGCACAAAACCAGGGACAATCCACTAGGAGGGGCAACCGGGGGCAGGCCAGGCACCGCAGGGACAGGATCAGGGCTCACCAGGAGGAAGCAGGGAAGGGGTGGTGGGTGCTGGTGAGCCACTGACAACTGCAGTGGAGGTGTCTGACATGGTGTGTGCTGGCACAACTGGGGGCATGACTCAGATGTTGTGGGTGCCGGCACGACTGCAGTGGACCCTGCAGATGGAGTGGACAGGTCCGCCACTGCAGTGCCCAAGTCAGACAGGGTGGTAGTGGACTCCACTGCAGTGCCTACCACCAGGGGAGGAGAATGGGGAACAGGCAAGGTGGGCTGGACAGAGGGGGAGGACACCCTCACCACATCAGTGGCACAGACAAGCGCAGCGGGGGTGTGGTGCCGGGAGAGCAAGTGGCAGGGGGAGAAGGCCGGATCCTCTTGGGGATGGTATATCTGTGGGTGGGGGAACCTGGGGCAGGGTGTGGTGGGGGCACCTGTGGAGTGGGGGCCTGAGGGATGGAGGAAGGAGACCTGGTGCCTGAGCTGCAGGGCGGCGGCGGGGTCTTGCTCTTACAACTCCGGGGGACTTGCGGGTGGGGGCCTCAGTCTGTCTGCGCCTGGGGAGGGTGTCCGGGGGCGAGGGGCACTCTGCTCCGTGTGGGTGGGCTTCCTCTTCCCCCTGAATGCTGTATCAGCTGGATCGGAGGGGAAGAGGCCGAGGTCACTGAGGAAGAGCCGCTGGGTCTTTGGGGTTGCAGGTGAGGCAAGGGAGGGTGCTTTGGAGGGAGAGGCAACTGAGGACTGTGCAGTGCTCGTGGATGCGTGTGTGTGTTCTAGGGCCCCATCCCCTGTGAGTCTGGTTTCAGTCCCCTGACTGTGCGTGCGTGTGCGTTTTGTTTGTGGCGTGTGTGTCTGTGTGCTGGACGTGTGTGTGCTGGTGTGTGCCTGTGCCGGTGTGTGTGTGCTTGGGACGGGTAAGGTGCTGGGGAGTGTGGATGGAGCAGAGGCAGGAGGGGTGAGGGACTGTCTGAGGAGGGACACTGCTGCCGTCAGGGAGGAGTCCATGGACCTATTGCCCCTCTGTAGGTCAGACATGCCCGATGAGATACCCTCCATGAACGACACCAGCTGAGTCAACAGAGCGGTGTGCGCATGGAGGACACTCAGCATGGCTGTCTGCCCTACATGGAGCTGGCGAAGGAGGTACACAGACTCCTCACTCAGGGCAGCAGGGGACACAGGGGCAGGGGGTGCGGTGCCTGGCCCAAAGGAGACATGCTCCCGAACATGGGAGCCTCCACGGACCTGGGGAATGGGAGCCGATGGGAGGGCGGTGGTGGTGCTGGTGGTGGCGGGGACAGCAACACTAGCTGGGGTGTGGTGGCTGCTGACACCCACCTCCATAAGGGAGTCATCCTCCGAGTTGCTCTGGTCCTCAGCTGAGGTGGATGGTGCTGAGGACTCCTCGGTGTGGCTCCCCTCGCCCTCCGTGCCACTGGGTCCCTCTGACCACTCCTCGGCTGCTGACCCAGTCTGGCTCTCCGGCTCCTCCTGGTACGTGGAGCTGTCCCCTTCTGTGGCCGTGGATGTATCTGCAAACAATGGGGAAACAGACAGACATCAGTCACCTGCACCAAACGCACACACCACTGTGAGCACAGCACATTACAGAGCAAGCCCTGGCATCATTAGTTGAACATTGATAAAAGTGCCCTAACTGAACAGGAGAAGCCAATTGTCAGTCTGATGCCAACCATGGCACTCACATCCCACATGGCCTTGCACCCATCTGTCTGGTATCTGTTGGATAGCAACACCCCAGTGTGGACACATGCACCACCTACACAGTAGTTGGACAGTGCAGAGGACACGGTGTAGCATGTGGACATGCACACATCACAACTCTTGCCACTGAGTCAGTACAGGTTTCCGGATGAAAGGGACGCCCAGAGTCAAATAGGAAATGCATGTGATGCATACCAGCGACAGACAACATGATGCACCCATGTCCTGATAGCCATCGCCACAATGGTGTGCATGTAGCACATGTCACTCCCCTGCAGGATCACCAATAAGTAGACACATGCCATGGCGGAGGCATGACTGCTAAGTCATACATCACTGTCTCAGTGATGTATGACTTGGCAGCCAGACAACAACACTCTGCACTGTGTCACAATAGTAGGTCATGGGGAATGCAAGTCCTGGAGCTGCACAAGTGCACATGTACATCCCCCACACAACACATCTTCTTAACCCTCATCTGTCCAGGTCATACTGATTGGACATATGGGAGACCTGTGACACTCCCCTCTGAACCTGAGCCCCTCACAATCTGCTGTGAATGGGGAACAGCTGCCTGAACTTCACATTTGCATACCCCAGTCTGCATGGGCAGCTGATCAAACACCTATGTGACACACAAGTATCGTCTCCTATGGTCACATCTCCAGTGGCATGCTGAGCCCCTACCGAGAAACACCCCAGCAGTCCTGGCAACAAATCCACAGCACACTGACACAGAGGCAGACACCGGAGGGGTCAAATCACTGCGCACAATGTGTCAGCTGATACACGGGAGTGGGAGTACAGAGTGCATTGCATGGCCTGGAGTAGGCATGACTGTCCTGCCCCACATGAATGAGGGATGAGCCCTGGACAGTGGATAGCTGGCTATGTATGTGTGACACACGTAATCTGCACACTCCTGGGGCCCAAACATTGTTCCCACCCGCTGCATGGGTGTGTGCCACATACCCCAGGCACATGTGGTGGCTCAGCTCAGCAAGTGGACCGCATATCAAAGCAACACGCAGATTACATGTCCGAACACAGGCGTTGTGTGAACAATGGACCCACCCATGATGCCCACAACAGAGTTAGGGAAACAGATGCTGTCCCCCACCTTTAGTGAAGCAAACTGCAAGGACACAGTCCCAAGTGACACAATTCCCTGAATGTAAGGGCCACACCTGGGTATCAGATGAGGAGTGGGCAGTGCACAATAGAGGGACATGGCTCCTGGACAACATGACTGCTGTACTGTGGCAGTTGAACCAGGCCAGAGGAGGGCACATAGCATGTAATACAGAGTTCACAGTGCAGTCTTTGACTCACCCCCTCCTTGCTGCTGTCTGGCCTTCAGCTGCCCATCCAGGTCTGGAAACACCACCGCCAGGATCTGGAGCATGTGGGGGTCAGGGTCCGTGTTCCGCCCCTCCTGCGAGGAGGCGACAGCTTCAGCTGGACCCGTGCAATCCTCCGGGTCCAGCCCCGAAGGTCCTGCCACCTCTTCTGGCAGTTGCGGATCCGGCGCTTGTAGACCCCCACGGACCGGACAGCCCGGACGATGTCCTTCCAGATCTCCTGCTTCCGATGGGCATTAACCTGTCAGGATGACAAAGTGAAAAGGCCATTACTACACATGCAACATATCCGTGCATGACACAGTTGTATATACATGTCTCAATCACAGGGGCACATGATGTACACAGGCAGTGCAACGCTGCCCATGGACAGTTTGCCAGACGTCACTACATGGTATCATTGCATGGGAAGTAAAACCTTGTTCAAATGCACTGTCACTGCACCATACCTGTCCAGTGCATGTCACTACACACTATGGGGGTGACAACTACTCAGTGAGCCTGCTAGCCAGTGGCGTGCAGACTTTCAGCCTTGCTAGTCAGACAAAATGCACATTCAGAAAGGCAGTGCACAGAACACTCACCTGCTCCCCTGGTGTCCCATACAGCTTGCTGTACTGTGGAAGTAGGCTGTCCAGCAGGGCCTGGTTCTCCTCAAGGCTGAAGGCTGGGGCTCTCTCCACATCACGTGCCATTGCAGGGTCCAGAGGGGCAGAGACAGCAGCAGTACAGTGGCAGATGTCGTTCTGGAGCATGTAGTGCAGGCAAGTGAGCTCTCAGGGGAACAGCCAGCAATATATATGTGCTGGAGAGGCAGATACTGTCCCTTGTGTCCAAAGTGATAGGTCCAAGTCGTTTGCATCTTCTGAATCTGGCCAATCCATGGAATAGCAGCACCAATACACGCCCACAGCATCCTTCAAATCTTCAACTTCATGACATACATGATTTTGCAACATTGTTGTGGGTGACCAACTGAATTTCCAGCAACCGACTCGTTCGAATTTCGAAAACGCGTCCGTTGCCAGGCTAGGCCATTGTCAATGGGTGCACACCGATCGGTCCATTGCGGTACAACGCGTACAGGGGTACAACGCGTACCCGCACACATTGAATGCAATGGGCCGGCCGTGGGCACCGATCGGTCCATTGCTGATCAACGCGTACAGGGGTACAACGCGTACCCGCACACATTGAATGCAATGGGCCGGCCGGGGGCACCGATCGGTCCATTGCTGATCAACGCGTACAGGGGTACAACGCGTACCCGCACACATTGAATTCAATGGGCTGGCCGGGGCACCGATCGGTCCATTGCGGTACAACGCGTACAGGGGTACAACGCGTACCCGCACACATTGAATGCAATGGGCCGGCCGGGGCACCGATCGGTCCATTGCTGATCAACGCGTAAAGGGGTACAATGCGTACCCGCACACATTGAATGCAATGGGCCGGCCGGGTGCACCGATCGGTCCATTGCTGTTCAACGCGTCCCTGTACAAGTGACTGGCATATGTCACCATGCCTGTCTCAGATGGACATATGCCAGCCACAGATAGCTCCCAGGGAGTGAGGGGCACACCTACAACACGACAGCCTGTCCAAACTGTATGATAAGGCATGTAAGGCTGCATTTCCTATTGTGTGTATGTTGGTGTACATGTTGTCCTGTGGGTGTCACCTGGGGGCAGCCACCCCCAGGCTGTGCACGTGTTCATGGGGACAGGATCCTGGGTGTTACGTGTACATGACCACTGTGATGTGCAACTGTTCATATCTGTGCATGTGCCATGGTCACATTTCACGGTGGTGTATGTGTATGTCATGTCACATACCCCGTGAGTCCCATGTGGGACGGTATGTTTGAGCCAGGGTGTCCCAGTGGCACAATAGTGATGGTCCTCCACAGTCAGTGTGCATGTAGTGTTTACAATGTCTCTGATTTCATGTGCACAATGGGAGACAGTCTCCACATCCACGTTGTGTGTGCATGGACTTTGATGTTGTGCGTGTGTGTGTCACAGACATCCATGTCTGTCCTGCAGTGGCAAGTGGGACCACTACCTGTGGGGGTCATAGTTGTTTTGCTGTGGTGTATACATGATACTCCATGTAATGCCAGTGTCCATGTGGCAATACAGGGTCCCTGGGAATGTACCTGTCGTTGAGCTGTGATGCCTGGGGCACATCTGTCCTCACATGTCACTGTGGGGGGTGATTGTGACACGGCAGCAGGAGATGGGAACTGTGACACGGCCTCATGATATCCAATGGGCCAACCTGGGACTTATTGATGCCACTTGTTGAACCGTGATGACAGATGTTGGCCATGTATGTACCATACATGTCCTTACGGAACTGCACACTTCATGTAGTTGTGCCTCATAATGATGTATGTTGGGATATTGAGTGTGTTCAATGCCGCTTTTGTGGGCTGACTGACAATCTTGCTTTCTTCTCCTCTGCACTGCAGGGCTCCTGCTGTCCATTGACCATTCCCAGACCTGGCAACGATGGTGGAACGGGACAGCATCCGACGGTACTGCTTCACCAGGCAGCTGATTGAGGATTTGGCAGTGCAGTTGGCCCCACATTTGCAGCCTGGCCGGCCGTATCCTACAGCGCTGACCCCCAAGGTGAAGGTGATGGCAGCCCTACACTTCTTTGCCACCGGTACCTTCCAACATACTGTGGCGACTGCTGGTGGGATGTCACAGACCATGTTGAGCCGTGTGCTCCGCGATGTTTTGGTGGCAATGTTGCTATTCCTGAACCGGTACATCTATTTCCCTAGACTGCAACGACTCACTGACGTGAAGAGTGACTTCTATGCCCTGGGGAGGATGCCGCATGTCATTGGCTCCATTGATGGGACACATGTGGCTTTGGTACCACCACAGGCCCAGGAGCAGGCCTACCGTAACCGCAAGCACTACCACTCGGTCAATGCACTGGTGGTGTGTCTTGCAGATATGACCATCACACACGTGTGTGCCCGTTTCCCTGGTTCAGCACACGATGCCTTTGTGATGAGGAGTAGTCGCATCCCCAGGATGATGGCACAGATGCAGAACCAGCGTGCCTGGCTTGTCGGTGTGTACTGACTTTGTGCCATTGTGTGTGATCTGATCTGTAGTATTCCGCCCACTTTTCCAAGTCAGCTAATGTGCACTTGTCTGTCCGTAGGTGACTCGGGATACCCCAACATGCCGTGGTTGCTGACACCCCTCAGGAACCCTGTGACACCAGCCCAGATGCGCTACAATGAGGCACATGGTCGGACCAGGAGAGTGATTGAGCGGACATTTGGTCTCCTGAAGAGCCGCTTCCGCTGCCTGGACAAGACAGGAGGGTCCCTCCCATATGCCCCTGCGAAAGTGTGCAAGATTATCATCGTCTGCTGCATGCTCCACAACCTGGCAGTGCGGAAGGAGTTGCCTCTCATCCAGGATGACAATGACCAACATCCGCCACCTGTGGAGGATCCTGGCCTGGACCACGATGCCAGTGATGATGATGATGATGAGGGTGATGTCCGCACACAGCTCATCACCAACTTCTTTAGCTGAATGTGAGTATCCTGAGGTGTCATGTCAATGATGTGAGTTGGCATGATATGTGTAGGTGGTGCTCTGGTGCTGTTGGAGTGTGTCCATGGGCTACTTGACTGGATGTGTGTAGTGATGTGTGCTTAGAGGTGGTCTGTACTCCCCAACAGTGTTGACATGCTAACTTGGTTCTGGGTGGGTATCTTGTAACATGTATTGTGCATGAGTTTTGCTGTTCTGTCCTGTTCTCCATTGCTTTTGACTGTGTGTCATTTCTGTCCTTCACAGGGTACTTTCAGATTCGTTTGGTCAACTGTGTCCACCGACAACGTGATTGTACTTCCAGGGTGGTAGCTGTTGTGTCCCTACAGGTGATGTGCGCCACACCCATGGACTTCCTTCCTTCTACAGTTGTTGACTGTGTGCCCGCTGCCAGGTGGGATTACCTTGCATCTGTAGTGGTTACGACATGTTGCAACTGTGTAATAAACCTGTGCTTCACTTTGTAATGTTCGTTGTCTGTGGTCACACATTTGACTGCCATTTGCTTACTGCACCTGTGGGCTACTTGACTACAACTGGGAATAGGTGTGGTGTCTGTGCATTGCACCGTCTTCCCTGGCAACATCAGTGTAGGCAATGAGTCAGATGGCCTAGGTGTGTATGTGTTGTGTAGCCCTGGTGGTGTGTCTCCCTCATATGTGTCACGTTGCCTTTACTCACATGCCTGTGTTGTACTTGCTGTTGCAGTTCGCATACACAGTGTAATTTTGCAGTTCATCATCCCCATAACAGCACCCACGTTGGAATCACAACAGAGGCAAGTATGGTGTATTAGTGTGTTTATTGTGATACATTTGTGTGAATAGTGCATAGGATGGGTAGTGCTGTACATATATCTTGCAATCAGAAGTTCCTAGATGAATTGAAAGTCCTGGTAGACAAAATCCCCAGTATCGGGGCCACAGTTGTCTGAGACATTGGTCCAACTTGTACTCCCCATGTAATGTGTGGGAGTTGTGTTGCCGTCAACAGGGTGAACAGTCTGTGCACAAAGGTGAACATCCAGAACAGGTTCAGGCTTCCTGGGAGTTGCGCTTGGCCATCGGCCTCTCACTTGCCCCTCCTCGGACGACCCCTCTTCTTTGGGGGGCCCCTCAAGTACAGGCTGCTGCGGTGCAGGGGACTCTCCGCCAGAGTCATCCTCCCTCCCTGTGGCAGTTGCAGTTTGTTCAGCACCAGATGTTGTTGGCACACAGGGAGGTGTGGACTGGTTGCTGTTCATCTGGCGGAGGCATTGTAAAATGTCCCTGTGCACCGCCGTCATCTCTTGCAGTGCGTCCCACTTGGACTCCATGCGGGACATGTGTGAGTCCAAGCGGGCATGATGGGCAGCCTGCTGCTGTTTCATGTCTCTGAGGAGCCCCACTACCTGGCTGAGATCTCCGGTGCTGGACTGGTACGCATCGGCTATGCGTACCAGTTTTGGGTCATCATGCACACCAGCAACCTCTGCAAGCAGCGACCTCTGTCTCCCACCCCTCCTACCACCCCTGCCGACATGTGCAGTGCGTGCAGTGGCACGCACAGATGACCCTGGTCCCCCTTGGGGGTTGGTGGTGGTGGTGGTGTCCATGGCCCCATGTTGGTCCAGGGTCCCTGTGCTGGTGTTGCTCCTTGTTCTGTCCATGTCGGCAGGGATGGTATTTGTGGTGACAGTCATTGGAGGGGTGGGTGCAGGGGGTGCAGCTGGTGGTCCTGCTGGTGCTGCAGCTGGTGGTCCTGCTGGTGCTGCATGTTGACTTGCACCGGATGTGCCAGGTTGGTCTTCTTCGTCCGAGGAGGGCAGAGGCTGTACGACACCAGTGAGCTCCGCATCCTCTTGAGCCTGGGACTGGGACTCCTCAGCGTCTGCTGCTGTGTCCCCATCATCACCTGTTTTTGGGAGACACACACAATGTATGTTATGTTTCTGCAGGCATCAATGGTTGACACACCTGACAGTTGTGACTGTGCCTCTGGGTGCGGGCCTGTACATTGCATTGTCCTAAGTCGTCACAGTCAGGGGTTGATATTGGTGTGGCACATTGTCCTGCATTATTTGGGCATTTCTATGTATTTGTTGGGGTGTGAACATGGTCTGCATTGGTTGTATTTGGTTGACAGCCGGCCCTCCTTCCCACCCAGCCAGTCAGTTATCCCACCATGGACTGTGCTTGCATTGCAGGGAGTGGATGTTGTCTCTCAGGATGTCAGTCAGTGGTGTTGTGCTGTTTGTTGGTGCACAGTTGCCAGCAGGGCCTTGTGCTCCCCACAGCAGTAGCCAGTGTCAGCCATCTTGTGAGTCCTTCTCCACTCCCTGTGATGTGAGCATGGTTCAGGGTGGTGTTGATGGGACAGTTGTGGGGGTGAGCTATGTCTGTGACTATGACTCCCATCATGCTATTGCCTCCACCCTACTTCCCAGCATTCCCATACTTACTTGCTTTTGTGGGGAGTTCAGTGTGTGTGGGTGTGAGAGCAATGGCAAGATGGCTGACAGTGGTGTCCTGCTGTTGGTTGGTGTGCAGTTCCCAGCATGCCCTTGTGCTCCCCACAGCAGTAGCCAGTGTCAGCCATCTTGTGAGTCCTTATCCACTCCCTGTGATGTGAGCATGGTTCAGGGTGGTGTTGATGGGCCAGTTGTGAGTCTGAGCAATATCTGTGCCTACTACTCCCATCATGCTATTGCCTCCACCCCCTTCCCAGCATGCCCATGCTTCCTTCCTTTTGACTCTGCTTCCCTGTGGGGTGGGCTGGCTGTGCTGACAGGATGGCTGGGAGTGTTGTCCTGGCAGTTGTTTGGCTAAAAGTCCCAAGAGTGTCCCTGTGCTTCACACAACATAACCCAGTGTGGTGGTTCTTTGTGGGATCTTGAGTTAGGATGTGAGGCATTGCATTCTCCCAGGTGGGTTCTGTGGAGTTTGTGTTGAGGGGGTGTGAGGGGAGGTGCTTGTGACTATGGTCAGTGCTGCAAGTCCTCCTTCCCACCCAGCCAGATATCCCACCATGGAACGTGCTTCCATTGCAGGGAGTGGAAGTTGTCTCTCAGGATGTCAGTCAGTGGTGTCCTGCTGTTTGTTGGTGCACAGTTCCCAGCAGGGCCTTGTGCTCCCCACAGCAGTAGCCAGTGTCAGCCATCTTGTGAGTCCTTCTCCACTCCCTGTGATGTGAGCATGGTTCAGGGTGGTGTTGATGGGACAGTTGTGGAGGTGAGCTATGTCTGTGACTATGACTCCCATCATGCTATTGCCTCCACCCCACTTCCCAGCATTCCCATACTTACTTGCTTTTGTGGGGAGTTCAGTGTGTGTGGGTGTGAGAGCAATGGCAAGATGGCTGACAGTGGTGTCCTGCTGTTGGTTGGTGTGCAGTTCCCAGCATGCCCTTGTGCTCCCCACAGCAGTAGCCAGTGTCAGCCATCTTGTGAGTCCTAATCCACTCCCTGTGATGTGAGCATGGTTCAGGGTGGTGTTGATGGGCCAGTTGTGAGGCTGAGCAATATCTGTGCCGACTACTGCCATCATGCTATTGCCTCCACCCCCCTTCCCAGCATGCCCATGCTTCCTTCCTTTTGACTGCTTCCCTGTGGGGTGGGCTGGCTGTGCTGACAGGATGGCTGGGAGTGTTGTCCTGGCAGTTGTTTGGCTAAAAGTCCCAAGAGTGTCCCTGTGCTTCACACAACATAACCCAGGGTTGTGGTTCTTTGTGGGATCTTGAGTTAGGATGTGTGGCATTGCATTCTCCCAGGTGGGTTATGTGGAGTATGTGTTGAGGGGGTGTGTGAGGGGAGGTGCTTGTGACTATGGTCAGTGCTGCGAGTCCTCCTTCCCACCCAGCCAGATATCCCACCATGGAACGTGCTTCCATTGCAGGGAGTGGAAGTTGTCTCTCAGGATGTCAGTCAGTGGTGTCCTGCTGTTGGTTGTTGCACAGTTGCCAGCAGGGCCTTGTGCTCCCCACAGCAGTAGCCAGTGTCAGCCATCTTGTGAGTCCTTTTCCACTCCCTGTGATGTGCGCATGGTTCATGGTGGTGTTGATGGGACAGTTGTGGGGGGGGCAATATGTGTGACTACGACTCCCATGATGCTATTGGCTACACTGACTTGCCCAGCATACACAGAATTCCTTTCTTTCAGTGGTCTTCACTGTGTGTTGGTGTTGTAGTGGTGGCTACATGTCTGGATGTGTTTGTTAGTTCTATTTGTGCCACTGCCTAGCTGTAGTTGTAGTTGTGTTTGTACATGTGATGACACGGTTAAATGTAACTTTGAGATGGCATGTGTTGTGTTTATCTGACTGACATACACATTTTGGGATGATTCTGTTCTGGTTGCTGTGTAATTGCTATGAGTGCATGGTTTGACTCTCCCCTTGACAGTGATGTGTGTGTGTATTGTGGCAGAATATTGTGTACATGTGTTGTGTACTCACCAGGCTCTGGGATGTTCTCTAGTCCATATACGCTCACTGGCAGAAGGATGGCCCGCACCTTCTCCTCCCAGGGCCTGAGGTATACTGGCTTGGCAGGAGGGCCACTGCCGGTGTATTGGCTCAGGAGGTAGTCTTTCTTGAGCAGGTCCCGTACCCTCCTGCGCACGTCATACCACCTGTTCTGGATGTCGGTCTTTGTGCGCAGACATGGTGATTGTGCGTTCACCCTGTTGATGATCCTCTCCCACATCTTGGTTTTCTGGGAGATGGGGGTCTGTTGGACCAGTGTGCCAAACAGCTGTGGCTCTACCCTGAGGATCTCGTCTACCATGACTTTCAATTCACAATCTAGGAACTTGTGATTCTTCTTGGGGGGCATGGTGATGGGTGGTGATGGTGAGTGATGTGTGTGTTGGTGTGCAGGTGAGGGTGTGTGAGTGTGTGTTTTGCTGGGTGTATGTGAGGTAGGTATTTGTTGGTGTGCTGATGGTGTGTGGCTTGTGTGAGGGATGAGCTGTGGGTGTGTGGTTGCTGTCTGTTGGGTGCTGGCAGTAGAATGGCATTTGCAAAGGATCATGGTTGGGATTTGTGTCCTTTATATGGGTGGAGTTGTGGGTGTGTCTTTGTTCTCTGTCCCCACCCCCCAGTATTTATTGGCTTTGTAATTGCTTGTTTGGCCTTTTTTTGTGTAATTTTTCCTTTGTACTGTCTGTGCATGTTGGAAACGTTCTTGTGACCGAGTCGGACCCTGCAGTTGTCTCGTACGGTCTTCTTCGTTTCGTTCACGCTGTGTTTGTGCAGTTTTCTATGCTGCGTACGCGTCGGTCGCGGTGTTTTGTGTTACTTTGGCTCGGTTTTGTATGCGTGTCGGTCGTACGGCTTGTCCTCCGTACGACTCGGTCATGGTTTTCGCGCCTTGCATCGTACTTTGCGGTTTGGAGTTCGCGTGTACGTTTCGGTCGGATTTGTTCCGGGTGCGTGTCGGTCGGTTCGATTCGCGTGTTTTTCCGGCCGGATTGCTGTTTTCCGTGCGGCTCGGTCGTTCGGCTTGGGTTCCGTACGTGTCGGTCGGATTTTGCACGCCTTGCATCGTACTTGGCGTGTCGGGCGCCACAGGTACGTGTCGGTCGGAATAAATTCCGGCTCCGAGTCGGTCGGTGCTTTTTCCGGCCCGAATCGGAATCGACCCCATAGTTGGAAATGGTGACTTACACAAATATCAAGTTGGAAATATTGTGATTCAGAAATATCGACAGCAAGAATATCGTTGTGAGGAATATCAAATTTAAGGTAAGAAATATTGTTAAAAAAAATATAGAAGTCAATAATATTGTTTGCAAAAATACAGTTGTTTAAAATATTGATTTTTATTTAGTTTTATGTATTTTAGTTTATATTTTAAATGTCTGTGATGTATCTTTTTGTATAAGTATTGTTTATGTTTTTTAATATATGGGTTACATTTTGAGTAGTTCTCAATATTATTTTAATTACATTTTGTGTTTTTTAGTTCTGTAGCGGGTTGTGGGTTTATAGGGGAATAGGTTGGGAAGTTCTTTAATTATAATACATTAATGATTATTTTTATTGATTTAATTTAGATTTTATAGTATTTTATAGTGTTAATTGTGGAAAGTAATTTATTTGTAATTAATTATTAAGTGGTGGTTAATAAATATTAATTAATTAATTGATAATTAATTATGGCTATTGCGTAATTTTATTTAGGTGCAGGTTGTGGGGTTAATAGGGGTAAAGGGTGGAAGTAATTTATTTTTGATTAATTAATAATTAGTTCTTAATGTATATTAATTAATTGATTGAAAATGAATTATGGAAATTGTGTCATTAATTTTAGGTGTGGGTTGTGGGGTTTATAGGGGTAAAGGGTGGGAAGTAATTTATGTTTAATTAATTAATAATTAGTTGTTAATTTATATTAAGTAATTAATTGATAATTCATTATGGTAATTTTGTGACTTATTTTTTAGGTGTGGGTTGTGGGGTTTATAGAGTAAAGGGTGGGAAGTAATTTATGTTTAATTAATTAATATTTGGTTGATCATTAATGTTAATTAATTAATTTATATTTAATTAAGGTAGTTGTTTAAGTATTGTTTGTGTTTTTTAATATATGTGTTACATTTTTAGTAGTTCTCAATTTTATTTTAATTAAATTTTGTGTTTTTTAGTCCCGTAGCGGGTTGTGGGTTTATACGGGAATAGGTTGGGAAGTTCTTTAATTATAATAAATTAATGAATATTCTTTATTTATTTAATTTAGATTTTATAGTGTTAATTGTGGGAAGTAATTTATTTGAAATTAATTATTAATTGGTGGTTAATAAATAATTAATTAATTGATACTTAATTATGGTAATTGTGTAATTATATTTAGGTGCAGGTTGTGGGGTTAATAGGGGTAAAGGGTAGGAAGTAATTTATATTTGATTAACTAATAATTCGTTTTTAAATTATATTAATTAATTGATTGAAAATGAATTATGGAAATTGTGTAATTAATTTTAGGTACGGGTTGTGGGGTTTATAGGGGTAAAGGGTGGGAAGTAATTTATGTTTAATTAATTAATAATTAGTTGTTAATTTATATTAAGTAATTAATTGATAATTCATTATGGTAATTGTGTGATTTATTTTTAGGTGTTGGTTGTGGGTTTCATAGGGTAAAGGGTGGGAAGTAATTTATGTTTAATTAATTAATATTTTGTTGATCATTAATGTTAATTAATTAATTTATATTTAATTAGGGTATTTGTTTATATTTTTTGGGTGTGGGTTTTGCTTTTTTAGGGGTATAGGGTGGGGAGTAAATTAATTTTACTTACTTTATAGTTAGTTTTGATATATTATTAGTTTTTTATTAGAAAATAAGGTTTAATTGTGTAATTAATTTTTGTTAGTTTAATTTTACCAGTGGTTTGTGAAGATTATAGGGGTAAAGTGTGGGAAGTTTATTAATTTTAATGAGTTTCATTTGTTTTTTTTAATTAATAATAATTATTAAATTTTTAATTAATTATGTTAATTATGTAAGTACATTTTTTTAAATAAAATTTAGATGTGAGTTGTGAATTGTGTGGTGTCATAGGGTAGGAAAGAAAAAAGAGTACATTTTTGTAATAATCAATGTTTTTGATTCTAAATAATTTCTAATTAAAAATATTTATTTGTTTGAAAATTATTTTTTATTTTATTTAATATAATATTTGTAGGTATTTGTCATATGCATTTAACATTATAATATGTTGGTTTTTTTTTGTAGTATATAATATATTTATATGTTTTTATTTATTTTGTTTTTTAAATATTTTTACTTTTGAACTGACTAGAGTGAGAATATTAATAACCCCTTTGTAATCCAACATTTTCCCTACTGTTGCACTGATTGGAGTGAGAATAGTAAATATTATCTTGCCACTATCCAAAACTTTCCCTACTGTTGCACTCACTGGAGTGGGAGTAGTGAGTTTTACCCCTCCGCTATCCAACACTTTCTCCTACTGTTGCACTGATTGGAGTGGGAATAGTAAGTTTTACCCCTCCGCTATCCAACACTTTCCCTACTGTTGCACTCATTGGAGTGGGAATATTCATTTTTACCCCTACGCAATCCAACACTTTCCCTTCTGTTGTACTCACTGGAGTGGGAATAGTAGGTTTTACCCCTCTGCTATCCAACACTTTCCCTACTGTTGCACTCATTGGAGTGGGAATAGTAATTTTTACCCCTATGCAATCCAATACTTTCCCTACTGTTGCACTGACTGGAGTGGGAATAGTAAGTTTTACCTCTCCGCTATCCAACACTTTCCCTACTGTTGCACTCATTGGAGTGGGAATTTTACCCCTCTGCTATCCAACACTTTCCCTACTGTTACACTCACTGGAGTGAGAATAGTAAGTTTCACCCCTCCGCTGTCGAACACTTTCCCTACTGTTGTACTTACTGGAGTGGGAATACTAAGTTGTACCCCACCGCTAACCAACACTTTCCCTACTGTTGCACTCACTGGAGTGGTTATAGTAATTTTTACCCCTACGCAATCCAAAATTTTCCCTACTGTTGCACTCACTGGAGTGGGAATAGTAAGTTTTACCCCTCCGCTATCCAACACCTTCCCTACTGTTGCACTCATTGGAGTGGTAATAGTAATTTTAACCCCTACGCAATCCAACACTTTCCCTACTGTTGCACTGACTGGAGTGGGAATAGTAAGTTTTACCTCTCCTCTATCCAACACTTTCCCTACTGTTGCACTGACTGGAGTGGGAATAGTACTTTTTACCCCTCTGCTATCCAACACTTTCCCTACTGCTACACTCACTGGAGTGGGAATAGTAAGTTTTACTCCTCCGCTATCCAACACTTTCCCTACTGTTTCCCTCACTTGAGTGGGAAAAATAATTTTTACCCCACCGCTATCCAACACTTTCCCTACTGTTGCACTCACTGGAGTGGTTAATTTAAGTTTAAATATTTTTAAATAGTTTAATGTTTTAATTTATAATAGAATCGGTTTTTTTTAAAATAGATTTTATGTTATTGGTATATATATGTATATATACATAATAAATATTTATATATATTTATATATATCTGTGTGTATATATTTTTATTTAATGTTAAAATTATAAAATAAATTAAAATTAATAGTTTATATATTGTTTTAAAAGAAATATGTATATATATATTGATTATTCATTCAAAACGCTTTCTGCATCGATAACAGAAAACTTCAGCACTCCAGTTTGACATGTAAAACAGATTTTGCAGTGTATACACTGAGCTGTCCATGTTCCAAACAATATGTTGGGAGTGCTATTCTTCCAGTACATTGACGTATACTGCAACACCTAAGAGCTATCAAAAACAATGACCCGAGCTATTCAGTGGCACAACATTTTCATAAAATGCACAGTGGAGACCATAGATTGCTGAAATATAGTGTCCTAGACAGTGTACCCAAGAAAAAGAGAGATGGTGACAGAGAAAAGGAGCTCAGGAGACTAGAGTCCATGTACATTTTAGAAATTGACAGGAAGGAGCCACAGGGCTTGAATAATGATGAAGAACTGTTCATCCATCTCTAAGTCCAAACTCATGCCAGATCTGTGATCACGGCTGTTGTTAAATGCTACTGTATATGTTTTTTAAATTTAAATCTAGTACCTAGTGTTCATAGAAAGTTAAACTGTTGTTTTCTTTGTGTTTATATTTTTTAGAAGGACTTCCCTCGAAAGGAACAAAATTAGAATGTCTGATAGGGGAATGCAGCATAGTGGAGAGCACATTATCTCCACCTAAAACTTAAGCGTTTACAGGTGATAAAAATAATGAAGCACTTTGCACTTAATGTGGAAGATGGATTAATGGAAAACAGTCACTGATGGCCCACTGGGGCTGTATGTAAAGTATAAACTGTTTAACTCCAAACCACACGAATTTCATCCGTACCATATGAGTTGGATGATTAGATGTCTTAATACTGTACACTGTGAAACCGGGATAGAAGCATATTAACTTATGATTGGAAATTAGAATTAACTTGCAAAACTTATAAAATTGAGAAAATTGTAAAAAGACATATAGAATGCATGAATTTGTTTTTCTGCATAATCCCCTTTTTTTCAAGATTGTGTATTGCATCTATTACCTGATTGAGTATCTTGATTTGATTAGGGCATTGGAACATAAGAAACTTGATGTTGGTACCAAGCAATTTAATTTATTAATTTATTATTGTTTTGACGTTTCACCTAGGAAACATTAATTGCACGCAATTTGATGTATTATTGCATAACATGCTAAGTATTTGTATTTTATTCCATTCCCTCGATGAGACAAAATCATATGCTTAGGGAATTTAATGCGGTTTGTAATATAAATGAACAAGTTCCAATATGGCGGCGACAGTCACTGAAGAAAAGGTTGAAGTCCTCTGTATATGTCAATGTCTTTTATTGAAACACTTGTATTCACAATAGCGCATAAAAAATGTAAAGGTTGCAATGTGATCAACGTCGTGACAAAGGTGCTAGGAAGCACCGAATCGCGTTGGTGTTTTGTGACTCTGCTAATCGAATAAATCGATTGACAACCAAACTGGGGTGCTGAGGTTTTCTGTTATCGATGCAGAAAGCGTTTCGAACGGATTTACAGCGGCACGCGGTGTAGCGCTGTAAACTCGGCACCACCAGCGTTTTGGCAGCCAGAAGGAAACTCGCCGACATCGGGAGGATATATTGATTATTATGTATGTGTGTTTCATTTGTTTTTAATTAAGTGTATTTGTTATATTTGTTAAATGTATATTAAATCTACTTTATTTTTTAAAAATTTATTTTATTATTGAAATTTAATATATTTAATACATTTTTATATATATATATATATACATATATATATATATAAATCTATATTTTAGTACAACTATATTTTTAACATCGATATTTGTTTTCGATATTTTTTACTTACCTGTTTAAGTATAGGGAGTCGATATTTTTGCATTCTATATTTTTTCATCGATATTTTTGCATTCTATATTTTTTATATCAATATTTTGTCAGTGAACCGTCCACATCCAATGGTCAGCCCTCATAGCATCACATGATAAACCAGTTATGGAAGCACATTTGAAATTGAGCTGATACAAAGTATTTAATAGATGGCACTGGTCCCCATGGAAGTTGAGTGCTGCCAAAATTGTTCCTTGGGAAGCATTCTAGAGATGTTACACCTCAGAAGGGGACATTGTTCACCTGCTCCGGGAAGGTACCATGGTGAATAACCTTTGGACAGAGGTATGGAGATGAGGGATTACAATGGACATAAGAGCCACCTGACATTATAGGCAGTTTTTCAATGACACTTTAACCTGTACCCTGAGATTGCATGTCAACGGACACAGCAGACTGCAACAGCATTAGCCACAGCAGTGGTCTGCATACTTAGACTTTGGAATATGAAACTTTGCCCTATCCATCAAGTCTTGGTTGTAGAAAATGTACAATGTTATCTCTTATGAACATGTGATTTATAGCCTGAATGACCAGTTAGATAAATTTAAAGTTTTATAAGTTAGTTTTGTTGGCGATCTCTGAAGCCCCATGTTTTCTACCTGGACTGTCAATAGGGTGTAAGTTAACTGCTACTGGACTTTAAGTGCCACCCACCTTCTCAGTGGGTGGATGGCATTGGAAGTTCAGTATATCAGCTTAGTATGAAATATGGACACCCTGTTCTTAGACCTGGGTAAATACAAACCATGAACCTACAAGCTGTCTCTAGGCTAAACACATGTATTTGATGGTTGTCGAAGTCCCTGATCCACCCAGGAAGGAAAAAAAGAGTGTATCAAAAACCTGTCCCTGTACTAAACATATATGAGCGCGAGGTTGTCTTGAACCAACTGTAAGAAGTGGTGCTCTGGGCGTTCAGCCAGCAACAGCCAGCCACAGCACCTCAGTGCAATTCAAGCTGCAAACCATGAACCTACAAATTAGTCAATAGGCTCAACACATGTAGGCAGTTGATGGTTGTCAAAGTTCCTGATCCATCTAGAAAGAAAAGGGAGAGAGAGTGGCCTACAACCTGTCCCTGTTCTAAACATTCCTGGTACAGCCAGGACAAACAAAAAGAGAGTGAGGCTGCCTTGAACCAACTGTACAAAGTTGTGCTGGGGGGTCTCCTGCCAGCAAAAGCACCTCAATGAGAGCATTAGAGGAAAGCACAGAATGAATCAATAAACTGAACCTAAGCTAATTTTGTGTTTATGTTCCCAAGCTTACTGGTCCACCTGTTAAACACAAAGTATGCCTTAAACTTGACCCTGTGCTTATCACATTGAAATAGAGGGAATAGATCCATATTCCCAGAAAATACACCAAGATGCTTTTTGTGGGTTTCTCAGGAGGTCCACATATTGGGTATACCTTCTAATAACCAACTCACCTTAGTGACACCTCTTTGCCAAAAGCCAACAGACTTGCCTGCAGGGCTAGGTGTTTGTTCAAGTTCTTCTTTGCTACTTCTCCAGCACAGCCATCATCATCATCATCACAGTAAGGTTTCCACCATGTGAAGAAAAAAGCATATTTTGATGATTAAGTGCTAGTAGTCAACAGCTACCATTGTCTTCACATCATTAGTAGATGTTGAGTCTTGCAATTATCACCGCATTTAGAGGTAGCTGTGTAGATAAATCTATTTCTGAATGTGTTGTTAAGGTAGCAAAACGCTTGGAATCATAGATGCTGAGATCCCGCTGCAGATAATTATACTGAAGAAACAGGATTATGACAGATGTTACGTTGCCATTCTCCCTTCAGGCTGGTCCCAAATACGAAAGGCTTTGTGACCCCTCTAAAAACCACTATATGTCATGTCTATGTTTATGAAGGTTTTGTTGGTTTGTTGGTTAGGTCATGGTTAGGTTGGTTAGGTTAAATAACTCAGGGAGATTGATTTGTTAAGTGGTGAAAGGAGGACAGGGGGGTCCCACCACTGGGTGCTGCCAACAATAAACTCTAGGCCCAGCCAGCGTGCAGTGCCAAAGGACAAAATGTACTGGGTCACTGTGACCCCCATCTGGGGAAGGAACAATTGTCTGTATGGCGTACTTGAAAAACAAACTCTTGGGCATACAAAGTGCATAGAGTACACAAAGTAAATTGAACCACAAGAGCTCCCTTAAAGACTGCTCACCGAGATTACCCTTGGAGAGACATGGGCCAATGAACATAATCACTTAAGTTCTGTCCCCTGCGAGTAGTGTAAACAACTCCATAGGTTAGCGTAGGTACTGAATTATCAGGGAAAAATTTATTACAATACCCTTTGACAATTTTTACGATGATTTTATTGAGTCACAATTTTGACATCCCTTTTGCCCAAATGGCATTTAATGGTCAGGATTTGACTCAGGAAGGAACCTTCAGTAAAAGGAATTTCACTTAAAGCATAGTTTTGTGCAGGAAGGGACCTCAGTTCCTACACTGAACTTTCTATGACGTTCTTACCCTTCTCACCCTCTTTCCTCTTCCTCCCTACCTTCCCACGTCTCTTTTCTCACCCTCCCCTCCTTCCTTTTGCCAGTCTCCCCTCTCTCACAATATTACCTCTACCTAAACATCCTTTCTCACCACTCCCATCTCCCTCCCATCTCTCACCTCCCCCTTGCATCCTCTCCCTAGACCAACTCTACAGGTTCCCCTTTTCTTCCCTTTACCCATTCTCCCCTTTTCCCTCTATTTTCTAACACTGTCCCCTCTCAACCTGTCCCCTCCTAAACCTCACCATGGATTCACCCACATCTTTTCTTTTCCTCAGCCTCCCACTCTTCTCTCTTTTCTCTTCTCTCTTTCCTCTTACATCATAAATTGCAATCATTTTTCCCTGTTCCCCACTTGCTGTTTAGTTTTCACTACTGTCTTTTTCCACTTTAATTTGAGAAGTTTTAATGTTTTTTTCTGTAAAACAGTCCTAGGTAGAGTGTAAATGAAGGGCGATGTAAAATAACTATTTAGGAAAGTAAGTATGTAAATACATAAATAAAAAAAAAATGTTTATTAAACATATTTATCTATGCTGGTCTGAATTAGATAGATATTGAAAATTTCGTAGAAGGTCTAGCAAAAAGCACCAACATACCAATGTTTTCAATCATGTGCACTCTTAAAATGTGCGAGCAAAAGAGTGATCAGTTTAGATGATTTATTTTTTACATGTATAAAGTTTTCTATGTCCTTATTGCAACACCATAAATTTATGTAGCTAGAAACCATGTAGTATGGTAGGGGGGTGGGTGGGAATGGAAATCAGAAGTGCATAAAGGACATATACAAGTCAAAAAGAGTATTGTAAACATTTCAGCAACAAAATAACCCATGCTAACCATAAATCTTACAAATGTTGAAAGTGTACTAGCATTGTCAAATCCATGAAGTCTGAGAATACCTCAGCTAGAGTTAACAAACACACTTTGATAGTAAAGGGATGACCACAAAATTCTTCGACATCGGATGGATTATGGTTAGTAAAGGGTCAAACATTGATTAAGCACCACACAAAGAACTAGGTATTTCCACACTTTTGTTGATGCTTTGATGAAGCGAAAATACATGTTTCTTCAAATATTCATGTTTATGATAGTATTTAATGGAATTGACAATGAGTGATATCATGTTGTACAAAGGTGGCACATTCCTTTCCATGAAAGCACATGTTGCTTTGTAATACTTGCATGGAAATTCAGTGACAATAATAAACATGCAGAGAACATTAAATGAGAAAAAAAACAAGACATCTCAACACAATTTGACGCTGACCATGATGGAGTGGGATCAAATACACTAACCAGGTTTCTCCTGGTCCAAGATTTTACTGACTGACTTTAGTCCTTTAAGTCCCAATCCATCAAAAGAGTATTCATCTAAAGCCTTTCAGGACCTATGGAGAGGCACATAGACACTCAGAGGAATGGAAGCAGAGTCCAGTCCAGGTCCAGTTGCCACAGATCAGCTGGGCAGTTGTAGGAAATGTGTCATGTAGCTTGCAGTATCCATGTAGCTTGAGCAAGAGGTCAGCCTTAAGACCCTGGGAGTTCACTTATTTGTCCTGGGTAAAAGACGTAGAGCAGGTCTAATCATTTAGGGCTCTTCTCAGGTCTCAGATAGCTGGTTCAGTCCTCTTCAGATTTTCCACAAGTCCAGGATTTCTGAGACGGGTACTGTTAGTAGCACATTTATACCTATTGCCATCTTGTGGGTGGGGGAAACTCCTGGACGCTCCCTAACCATTATGGTAGATGTTTATAGGGGTGACCCTACCCACTTTTTCAGCACTCCATATATGTTTTACTGTAAACAATCCCACAGAGCCCCTCTCTTTTCAGTACTAACATGACAGAACCGTTCTTTTCCTGCACAGAGTGTCTGTGCCCACCCTAGAGTAGTGACCGGGGAAATGATCAACCCCTCCTCTGTGGACACTCAAAAATGGTTCTAGGGATAGCTCATCTCCCACTGGGCCTTGTGCCTGACTGACTGTTAGACTTGCCATCTTTGGCATGGTTCCCCTAACTTTTTGCCTTTACCTCCTGTATTTTTGATGCTGTGCTGGATTTTGTTTTTGCTGGCTTAGATGCTTTGGGCACTTTGCCACTGCTGATCAGTGTCAAAGTACAAGTGCTCCCTGTGTAAATTGCTGTTACAATTGGTTCTCCCTGATTGGCATATTTGATTTACTGGTAAGTCCCTAGTAAAGTGCACTGAAGTGTGCCAGGGTCTATAAATCAAATGCTACTAGTGGGCCTGCAGCACTGATTGTGCCACCCACATTGGTAGCTCTGAAAAGATAACTCAGACCTGCCACTGCAGTGTCTGTGTGCAGTTGCTAACTGCCATGTTGACTTGGCAAGTGCCCCCACTTGCCAGGCCCTAACCTTCCCTTTTCCTTCATGTACGACACCCCTGTTGTAGGCCCAAGGTACCTCACTGGGCAGGGTGAAGTGTATGTGAAAGGTAGGATATGTACTGTTGTGTGTGACATGTCCTGAGAGTGAAATACTGCCAATTTTGTTTTTCACTGCTGAAAGGCTATCTTGCCCCATAGGATAGAATGGGAAATGCTTTGTAACATCTTACAAGTATAACTTCCCATTGTGACAAGACAGAGAAATAAAGTTTAGGCTCTCTGAACTCAGAATTTAATAACACATCTTTTAGTAAAGATGGTTTTTAAATTATGTGTTTGAAAATGACACTTTTAGAAAGTAGCCATTTTCTTGTTTAACCATTCTGTCTGCCTCTGCCTGGTTGTGTATTGACTGTCTGGTTTTGGACTGACAGGGTGTGGGGATGTGCATTCACTGTAGACAGCCACTGGGGTGGGTTGTGGTGTGCCTGGCCTTTCCTGGATGACTCAGACCCTGGCTGAATTTAGAGTAGTGGGAGGAGATTTCCTTGCACCTGAATAGGGCCTGTCTCCCTTGCACAATGCTGTCTCCACCCCCAGTGTTCATACTGCACCAGTGAGGACAGAACTGGTTAGGACCGGGCTCAGAGACCCTTGCACAAAGAGAACAAAGACATTTTGGGGTATAAGTATTAGACCTAAAACCCCAGAACTTTAGAATACTTCTGGAATCAAGAGGAACCTTTGCCAAGGAGAAGAGCAGGAGAAATTGGAGGAGGAGTACTGCCCCTTTGCTGTGTGCTGTCTGGGGTTGGCCTGCAGTAGCTGTTTCTGCTAAGGAAAGGACAAGCACTTTGCTGTGTGCTGTGTCCCCCCCTGCTTGAGGAAGATCTCCAAGGGCTTGAGTAGAGCTTGCCTCCTGTTCTGAAGTCTCAGGGACACAAAGACTTCACCCCCAGCTCCCCTGAACTTCCTTGCTGGGAGTTCTGACCTGCCAAGAGGTGCCTGTGACTGTGTTGGGCCTCTGGAGGTTGTTCCTGCTGTTGGGAGCTGGAAAAGCAACACAACTACAAGAAAATCGACGCATCACTCTTCTTGCAGCTGTTTTTCTAACACAGCACCGCTGTGCGAGAAGCATCTCCATACATCTCCGCGCCACTGCCGAAACCGACGCAGCACCTGTCGCCGCTGCAAGAACTGATGCATCAAGGGATCACGGCTGAAGAAACCGACGCAGCGCCGCTCTACGCCGCCGCATTGATCGCCGATGTATCTTGGATTTCCACGCATCGTACCTGTGCAGCAAGTTTTCCCGACACATCACCCGTGGACCAGAACCGTCTTGGAATCGACGCATCACTTCCCCCTACAGACCAGATTCGACGGATCACTTCTCCTGCGTGCAGCAGAACTGTCGCATAGCCTCTCCATGGTCTCAGGAACTGGCGCATCTCTTTGTTTTCCGATGCTTCCCATCTCTGCGTCTGTTTGACCTTGTGAATTTTGTCGCAACTACAGGTACTTTGAGAAAAATCATGCATCCATAGTTTTCTATGGGCCAAGTTGTTTGAAACCTTTTCTAAGTCATATTCTTATTACATGTATGTTGGATTTTTGTTGTTTGGGTCTTGTTGAGTTTCGATAAAGATACTTTATTTTTCTAAACTGGTGTGGTGTCCATTTGTGGTGTTATCACTGTATTACTGTGTATCTTGAGCACAAATATTTTACACATTGCCTTTGGGATAAGTCTGTCTGCTCGTGCCAAGCTACCCAGGGGGGGAGCAGCGATTATCCAAAGTGTGTATCCCCTTACCCTGACTACAAGCAAGGGTCCCTATTTGGACAAAGGTACCTACCTCGGCCAACTAGAGACCCCCATTTCTAACACTGACTAGCCAGGAAAAAAGGAAAGGAGCAGGCCAAGGTGTTAACTACATCTGCCAGTGACAGGATAGGCCCCTTTGAAGTTAATTAAGTTCCTGGCCACAGCCCAGATTGTCAACCACCAGAGAAAGAGGATATCTCCCCACACCAAAGACCTTTGTCTTTGCTCTGAGAGCAAGTTCACACCTCTTTAAGGGGGCTATTTAGCTTCTGGGTGAAAGTTGGAAACTCATGCAAATTAGCTCCTTGAGGCTTTAGACAGGTAACCTTTTAAAATTACCTATCCTAAACGATTTATAGCAAATCCTACTTTACCAGTGAATTGGGTTTGTAAGAAATATTTAAAAAAGTCCAAACATGTATTCTGTAGCTGTTCCCTAAGTGGAGATAGCACTATTAATTTTAATATTGCATCCAGATGCTTTCTATGGCACATCTAACCCTGCAAGAGTAAAAATAGCCTTTTGGACCTTTTCACTTTAATGACACTTTTAACATTTAACGTTTACATGTCCTTCTCTTAAATTCAATGCACCCTGCCTTAGTTGAGAGCTAGGGCTATATATGTGTGACTTGTTACTCATTTAACAAGCATTTGCAATGCAATAGGTCTCGCATTTGCAAGAGTTTGAGCTATTGGCATTGTAAATTACTATGCCTTTTATTTATGTGTTTTGAAAACCTGCAAGCGGTGCGTAAACACGCACTTTGTACAGATAGTCCTTGCTTACGAGAAGCAAGGCAGGCAGTAAAAGAGGCGCAGTTATTGCCAGCCTTGCTTCTCGTAAGCAACGGCTATAAGTACAGAGTGCATGTTTACGCACCACTTGCAAGTTTTCAAAACACATAAATAAAAGGCATTGTCATTTACAATGCGAGTAGTTCAAACTATCGCAAAAGCGAGACCTATTGCATTGCAAATGCTTGTTCTTACTGGCTAGGGATTGATATATAGGGCAGAGACAATGACCGTCCTACATCTTTTAAAGACATGGGTGCTGAACTAGCAAAATGGCCATAAATATGTACGCTCAAAACTTCTCCAAGCTATCAAAAGTAACAGTGTCCCAGAAGTATTTTATTTTTTTTTAAACGGAGTTTTATATAGCGCAAATTTGACCCGAAGGTATCAGAGCGCTTTACATAACACCAGTTGCATTACATGAGGACACATTCATTTTTGTTAGGCACGGGGAGATTAAGTGATTTGCCCAGAATCACAGGATGTTCAGCGTCATTGCCGAGATTCGAACCTGGTTCCCCAGTTTCGAAGTCGACCGCCCTAGCCGTTAGGCCAACTCCTCTCCCCAGGATGATTAATTTTGCATCATTCACACACAGGACTTTGTCAATACTTTAACTGCTCTTGGTGGGTTTGGGGGTGGGGGATGTAAGTAACTATAATGCATTAAGCACTGGCCTGCATGTTTGCTATACAGACCAGGCGCTAAAAGTGGGTTATCAGGGTAGTGGGCATTTACAGACAGGCTATTTTCCGGGTACACAGAACTTCCACTCATGTCCATGAGAAAGATACGTCTTAGGGCTGGGAGGTGATAAACGGATGGCACGATATGATCAGCCACGTTTCCAGGCGTGTCTTGCACCCTAGAAGTGATGGCTCAGTCTCGAAGGTTGGGTGTGGCTCTACAGGACTTCGGGGTGATTTTGAGGCAGTGCTACAAAGTGTACAGGGCAGAAAGGCTCCGAAAGCTACAGGACTCTCAAACGTGGCCCTACAGGTCACATATAGGAATGGATGTGTGGTAAAGAATGTTTTTAGCGCTACAAACCGAAATGTGGCCAATGGCTTTCAGGCTTAAGTGCTCTAGGGTGTTTTACAGCAGTTAGGGACCAGTGGACAGGGGGAAAGATAGTCCACTGAGGCCTGGAAGTAGTAACCAAAACTGCAACTGAGTAACCATGTTAGACAACGAACGAGCCGGCCCCACTGCCACAGCAAGTAGTCATGCAAACCTTGTCAGTTCTTTTTCCTCTTAACTGATGCACCCATGCATAACCAGGGCTACTGGAATTATGTAAAGTGCGGCCACAGCGTTTTTTGCATAACTGTAAATTTGCCGCATTTGCCACATAATCCATCATCTGCCACATTCAGCAGATTAACAAAAAATGGTTTCTAGCTCAAACGGTTCCAAACTTACCAAAAATGCATTGAACTGCATTGTCACGCAGTTGAAGGCCCTTTGCAAAGGTCGACTAGTTACATTTTTGTTGCTTATTGCTATATTTGGGTTATGAACTGGTACTAATGAGGTGCAACCAATGCCCAGACAATGTTAACAAGTTTGAAAACGACAAAATAATGAAGTAATACAATTACAAAATGTGTCAGATTATGCCGTTTTATTTGCTTTTCTTGTCGCATACTTTATTCACCCCTGCCGCATAATTTGGCCCTGTCCTGCCGCATAATTGCAGTGGCCCTGGCAATAACAAATGTAAATGATACTGGGACCCACATCCCGTAAGCAGGAGCTTGCTTCGGCGCTGCAGCTTCTTCTAGTGTCATTACAATCCACGCTTGAGGTCTGCAGCCCCAACACTAGGGCTGGGGCTGACAGATGGCTCATCTGGGAGTCTGGATGTGTAGATATGAATCACTGCCCGCGGATGCAACACAAGGAAGCAGCCGCAGGGGAGGAAAGAAATGCTTCAAAAACCCATCCTTTCCCACACATAAAAATTCAAGGCAAAGCCTGGCTGGATAGTTACCAAGGGATGTCAAATGTTGATAACCTTTGACCCCGGCACAGGTATCACTGGGAACACGAGTGACAGCTGCGCCTGGAGTTAATCCCCCTCTTTAGAGTCTGCCCATCAGCTACCACGGCTGTGGGACTTCAAACAATTCCCACTATAAAGCACAACAAGCACTCTTGCACAGCAGGAGCACATGGTGCCCAAGTAGCGTGTTTCACAAATGATATCACGAACACAAGAAATGAGACATTGTGACTCTGATTCGAAGTTGTACACGCAGAATATTGCAAAACCTGCGTTATACCGTTTATATTTCATTCACCAACAAAAAGACCCGAAGTTCGCGTCCCTAACTGGTCGGGGCATGTTTTCATGACGGAATGATGGCACGCGCGGTTAGGGCCGTGAAATTGAAGGTCCCGAAGGAAGGGAATATTTGCACATTTATGTTCAGAATGACCTGCAAAAGTTCATACTTCCGAGGGTAACTCCTGCCTGCAATGTCCATACATCCACTTCAAGGGGACACACTTACAATAGCTGATCTTGTGCCAGTCACCTTGCATTGCCGCCCGCTTTCTTCCTGGGGGATGGCATTTGAGACCGGGTGGCACCGCTGCTCCTGGCTTCTGCTGCTCAGGAGTGGGGGCGGAGAGTGGGGGTGTCATAGAAGTCCGGGGGAGCAGCAGCGCTGGAAGGTGTAGAGCGTGTAGCAGCTTCTAGGAAAGTGAAAGCGCGGTCTGTGCGCTGTTTAAAATGAAGATACAGGATACACTTCACTGAGGCCAAGTCACTGCCTGCCAAAGGAACGCTGGCCGGAGGAGGTGTGTTCAGAAAGCCTTACCTTCATTTGAAGTGGCGCACCTGTGTCTGAAGCCAGCACCAGTCTGCAGACTGAGTGTAGCTTTTATTACATAACACACAGACTTTGACGAAAATGTCACTGAAACAGTGCCAGATGAGTCTTCATCTACAAATGTGCTTTTTAGTGCTTAGCCTGCGATCTGCTGCCTGCAGCTCGGTGTTAGTGACTCAGTCTCACTGGCTCGGACATGACAACGAGGAAGGAAGATGTCCACTGTAATTTCTTAAATACTGTCCTCCCATGCTGAGGCACTGGCAATTGCCGCCGTCCGGTAGGAGGCCCGAACCTGCTGGATGGAAGCAAATTTCACATGCCCAGCTCTCCATGTGTTGGAGGGAGAGCACTTCACAGCCTTCCTTCCCCTGTGTCCAGGGTCTCTGAAGGGCACATGCTGCCACGGAAAAAGGAATCACCAGCCGTTCGTTTACAAAGACGCACCATTTCGGCTAAGCGTCTTTTTTTCTGTGCACAGCCTCTGAAACAAAGCATTAGATACATATACTCCTCTTTAAGCAGTCTGATGTATTTTGCAGAATAAAGCAAATATTTTACATGTGCCAGGATCGTTGATGCAGTTCCCGCAATAAACACTCTTATACCGCTGAAAAGTCTCGCTGTGATTGCCTCCCGACAATTTCTTTCACTTTCCGGGTATCTTAACTGTTTGTATATACACTCGTGTCTTCCAAAAACCACCTTATGAGATCGCGTTAGGAAGACCGATGTAACAATACTTCTACCCAGAAACTGCCCTCGAGTGCACTGGTAGCCGTTCCAACCGTCGTGAAAGGGACCTACACGAGTACACACCCCTCAGCACACAGAAGACACACAACTGCTGTCACAGCCCTGACAAGGAAGGCAGACCTCAGGCGCACGCAGGACAAGTATCTCAGAGCACAGGCCACAAAGATACAAAGATGGCTCTAGTGCAAAGGGGGAGGGGCGCTAATCAAGGTGTTGTCGCGACTGAAAGCCGTGAAAGGCTGTACCGTCTTCCTGCGGGTTGTGCATGTGTAATGTGCATCTACAAGGCTACCCAATTTGGTATGCAGCGCTTTATGAAAGACTGAAAGTAAAAAATGATCGCCATGCCTGCAAATCACTTGCAATGTGTGATATGTTCTCCCCGTGAACAGCTGCACTGAATTCAACTATCTTGTCTTTAATAAGCACGGAATCGAACCCAGTGGTGCGCGAGCACCACAGAGGAGCGGGGGCGGGAATCGAAACCAGTGGTGCGCGCGCACCACAGAGGAGCGGGGGCGAGGGAGCGCGGCAGCGAGGCGTACGCGCGCTGCTGCGCGTAATAGACACCGATGGGAATGGGCGGAGCAAAGGCGGGACATGCGCCCGCCTTTGCCCAATTGCGTGCCTTATTTATTTTTTTAAAACACGCTAAAGCCAATGGCAGCCGGCGAAAGCAAAACCACACGCAAGAGCGTGTGGTCAGCTTTCAGAACCCCCTACATGAGGTCTCGTGCTGCGCGAGCAGGGCTCCGCCCTGCAACGCTAGGCGCGAGACCTAAAAATGGGGTTAGGCCTGTCAAAAAGGGTTTAATTTTGGCATGTCAAATTTGCAGTTTAAATCTCCAAAGCCAGGTTACTATTGGCAGGCCTGGAGTCATTTTTTTTTACCTTGCCACTATAGGGCATGGCAAAATGAGTGCTGCACTCCACTGGTGACCTTTAATTTACAGGCCATGGGTACACTTTAGGTACCATATACTAGGAACCCATAGATATGTTAAATGTGCCAATCAGGGGTATGCCAACTTTATCATCTTGGAAGGGGGCAGAGGCACTTTACCCCAGGTTAGCAGGGGTAAGTACACAGAGTTCTACAGCCAGCAACAACATTCAAGGCAAACATCTGGGGGCACATCATGCAAAAGATCTTCATTTCCAACACTTGCAACAATGAGAACTGGATTAGGGAAAATGAGTAGATGCTGGGACTTGGAAATACTGTTGTGCTCAAATGGTGTCTGTATCTATAAATTACAGACATAGTTACTCAATATAAATTTTTGAATAGACAGTATTGCACCCCAAGCTTCCTGCACAGGATTGACCATACTAAATGACATAATGAAATTACACTAAACTGGATTTGTAAGTAAAACTTAAGTCAAGTAATAACCTTCAGTTTGCTTGATGTAAATTTCTTCAGTAATTTTTGGGAATATATTATTTAGAAAGTGTTTGAACTGGGCATGAAGAGGTTACACTCTAGAAATATCTGGACCATTCATCCAGGTATGCCATCAAATCTGATTTTTGTATGTCCTGTGAGTCCAAAGTTAAAAATATATTCAAATTTGATTGGACAAGGGAACTTTTTCTCCCTATGGTCATTTCATTTCCCTAAATTCCTAAGTCAGGTGCACAAACTCAAAGAAGCTCTATGATTGCCTGGATAACCAGAGAAAAATATTTTACTGTTGCCATTACAGGACTCCATGCTTCGGTCAGCGAGCCCTGTAAAGTAGATTGAAAAGAACCAAAAGGGGTAGTATCTCCTGATACTCTGGTGCAGGTGGTAGGGCCCTGAAAGACTCCTCAATGAACCAAGTTAAAAAAAATAGAATGGGCCACCAACAGAGGGTTAGGTGCAGGGCCTGGTTGTACACCATTGCGGACAGCCCCTTTGATAAGCTCCTGAAGTCTTCTCCAGTGACAAATCCCAGCGTCTCACAGCTTAATGCTGTGCACAGTGAGTGTTGGCATTAAATTGCAGGTTAGTGCAAGTAACATTTGAATATCACATCTTATAAAAAAAAAAATCACTGACAAAAATAAAGGCTAAAACTAAGTAAAGGTTTGCTTTGATTATAAGGACTAAGGGGTCCATTACGATGTCGGGCGGAAGCACAACCGCCGTGCTGTCGGAGGCAAAAACCACTAGTTACCGTCCGCCAGCAACGGCCCACACGCCCGCAAAATTAGGATGTGAAAAGTCAGGCAAACACCGCCCGTAAGCCTGCGGCGCCGCCCGCCATCAAAGTGCGCCCGTCTACATAGCGGCGCGAGCCAATGGAGACACACCGTCTGACGAAATGACGTACCGCCCGGCGTACAAATTACGATGCCACAACCAAACAGTACCACCGGCAAAGAGACACCGCACGAGATACCAAGGCGGAAACCCGACTGTTCAGTACGGAGACTAAAAAGGCGGCCCACCCAGAGATGAATACTGCACTCCAGGCCATCCCCATGCTCTACCTGATGCACCACCTAGGAGTGAATGTGCCACGACGACGCAGGTAGGCAGACACACAACATGGGGTACGCAAACACTGCACACAGTGCAAGGCGGGAAAACTGTACATGGCCCCCCCAGACACCCCTGTGTGGACAGGACACATCCACCACTATACCCACACATGTCCCACCTGTCAAAAATAAACAACTCGCAACATCCTGGGCACCCACTACCCGGGACCAGGAAGTGACGTCCCCGTCACGGCACCGCAGCGCAGCGGCGATGACGCAGGTACACATGCGCACAACGCAGAGGCCAACGACAGCGCCATGCATGGGCTGAACACAAACACCACAGGGTCACAACTACACACCCCACACACCAGCCCCACCCTGAAGGCACATGTCACGTGGCCTTCCTGCATCAGTCATGCCCCCAACCGACAACTCACAGTTGTCAACCTGATGTCACACAAGTGTCCCGAACAGGGGAGTAATGTGATGGCAAAATAGGACACACCCTTGTGTGCAAAACATGGCGAAGCACACAGCGGCTGCTACATAACAGCGCAGAATATGGACCTCGTCCGAAAAAGGCACGCCAGTCTCATCCAAAAATACCCATACCATCCTGCTCGCAATATCAAGCCATGCAATGTACAAAATTGAAAAACCCTGCTGCCTGAGAACAGGTGTTTCCAATTACTACACCCACACAGAAGCCCCAATGTATAGCGGAAACGCAGTGTCCCGCCCACACACGGGAGAGCAGATAGCACTGAATGGCCTTCCATTCCTACTCTGAAATCACCTTGCAACAATTTATGCAGGAGAATGGAGCCATTGTACCAACAAGAAGCCAAACAGAGCCATGCAGAGTAAACCGTCCACTGGCAGATAGCGCCCAACATGAAAGAAAGTTAATAACACACAAAAAAATTATACCACTCCTCCATGTGGGTCAAATGCAAGTAATCTGGAAGGAGTCAGACACCACTGGCCTTGACCATTCATTGAAGCATGTGGGATGAGGGCCTGTGTCCTCCGCACAAGCTATAACCCAAGTCCTGCCTTCGTACAACCATTCCAGAATTCCCAGCATCGTCGGACGTTGCACTCTGCTGACTGCACAGGCAGCCAGAGCACGCCATCACATCACCCTGTAGCAAAATGGCTGTTGCACCACTGCTTCCTAACTACGCCGGACAGATGCAGCTGTGCATTGAGAGCTTGCTACAGATAGTGGGCTGTGAAAATCTGGCTATGCTGAACATAAGTTACCGAGTAACTTACCGCATTGCAATGTTCAGCTGCGTCATCCCCATTTTCTACTGTCAGAGGTGTCCGTTCCACTGTCCTGTGAATTTATGTCTCTCCAACCCGGCATGTCCAAAGGCGGACTTGGTACACTTGTTTGCACCCCTGGACGCCCACGACAGGATCTGTTCAGTGTATGGGGGCATGGCGTATGTGTCTGCAATCGGACACACACTGCAATGGGACCAGTGTGCCTCCACACAACGTATTCTGGATCACAGTTTCATTGAATGTCATCCAACATGTCCCATCAGGCTTCTACAAGGGACAACTTACGATGAACACGTTGCTAGCCACCATCCGCTTCATTGGATGGCATCCATGTTTACCACCAATGCCATGGATGCCCTGCTGGAAGGTATCACATACCTGACAACTTGTCAATTCATCGGTCCCCGACTCAATACCCCCAATTGAACAATGATGTTCAACACCGTACCTATGCTTGGCTTTCGCACGGAGTGGGCAGTTAGCTGTACAACAACTATACCATACAATCTGCAATAAACACCTCACCATCAACTCCACTACCATGACATCGGACATTTTCGGGACATGCACTCTGTTCCTCACCATATCCCGTGTCTCTGCATGAACAGGGGGAGGCAGAGGTATGGGACTTGTGTACAGTAACCACATGGCCAATACTGCATGAACAACTATGCCATAATATGTATTCTGCGCACCTGAACACATGCACCTGTCAGTGCACACTTATCTGTCTGCTGTATTACGTGAGAACTGTCACCTCACCATCGTCTGTACTTCCGTGCCCGGACTTTTGCATGGACAACAAATGCAACCCCCTACAACATGGCCCTAGTTATTGTGTCATGTTCAGTAGCCATCACATTGCAACAACTAGTGAGACGCTGCTGCATGCATGTAGGCTCATGCTCTGATGTCACCTCTGACGCAGGTGTGTCGGAGTTACTATTGTGGTAAACCTGTACCATGGAACTGAGATGTACTGTGCCTATGATATCAAGCTGTCTGGTAGGCAAAATGAATACTGTCTGTGTCAAAGTCTACAGCTCCTCAGTAATTAGCAAATGTACTTTAGCATAGCAAGGGCAAGGCAGTTGTAACTCTGAAGCCTTCATTCCACAGTCAACAACTAATCACATCTACCAGTACCCCCTTTTGTATGTGTAATCATGCTAAGTATATCCTCCACATGCATTTTGCTGCCAGTAGTGTCCACTATATTGCATCACAGAAGAAGTAAGTCCAAATACATGCCTTGAAGCAAATATGTGACTCGGTAGAATTATTTTACGAAGACAAGTACGAATGAGAGAGGATGAGAGTGTGTGAAGTACACGAGAGTCGTGAGATGACCATGTAGTCTAGTGTCATTGGATGTCAATGCATAAGAGTTGCCGCAACAGTGGACCTAGTGAAATACTACAGCTCGTGGGCCTGGACTTGTCAGACTCTGACGTGGCCCAACAGATCATCACATTAACACTGACAGCCTGGGCACTACAAAGCACAGTCCTACATATGTGTATAATTACCTTCACAGTCTGACATCACACTCATCTAGCAAAAGTAGGAGCCACGCAAAAGCATGCTACAGCAATGCATGACAAAACACACACACGATATCAGTGTGGGTGGGCAGGACTGCACAGTGAGTAAGAACTGCAGAAATTCACATACATGCTCAATTGAACAAGGCACAATCTTGACAGTCACATACCCTGCAGACACACTATGTCCGAAACATATCAAGTAGGAGTCATCCTGAACTGCAAGGACACGCCCACACACTGCACACTGTGCAACATACAACACACACATGTGAACACATTCGCAGACCTGAACACGGATACACACATCCACCATGGGCCTGGGTAACACGTGTGTAGTCGACATTGCCAGAGCGCACACACACACACCAACACTACCCCAAAGTCACACCACTCACACCACACACAACTACACCTCCCAAATGCACACATTGAAAGTAAGCCATGTGCCCAGGCCCAATGTTCATCACAAGACTAACATACACCTACACTGCTGGCCACACAGCAAGTAATCTCACACATACCCGCATACTCTGCACATGCTACCTGTCATCCTGTGGCTCGACTCACACCCTGTGCTTTGCTTGCACGCAAACATGACACGGATACATTCTCCCTGAAATACCACCAAATACATGCAGACAATCCGTGTCACAAAAATACTTATTCATCACACACACAAGTAGCAGAGTCTGAAAGAAGTGAAGTCCCTGCCATGTGTACAACACATTGGAATGTGAGACCAGACATTGCAATTGTTGAGGTACCATACACGGCATGTGCCTGACTTAACCATGCACACACAGCAACAACTGCAATAAGCAACTACACAGACACAACCGACTACAGGAACAACAGCATCCAGTCACAGATTACATAGACATGCGGCAAAATTGTTCAACACCAGAGACAGTGGCCAGTCTGATGTGCAGAGTAGTGACACGAAAAGCTGCGTATGCAATGTCTGAGTGTACCCTGACATGGCCACCAACACTGCCATGGCATTCACAATAGCCATCACAGCCACCACTGTGTCACAGGTAGATGTGTGAGTGTGCCTACCATTCAAACAGGATGCCAGTTCGACTCGGTGCTGTCTGTGTGCTACGGGACCGTTGGAGGTCCGCCCCTGAGAGAGAAGCACAACTGTGGAAGACACACATGTGGCATTGGAAGCGGGAGTTCCGCTTGGCCCAGGTGGGTGGGTGGCACGGGTAGGTGCACACATGCATTGTTGAAACAGACTGTGTGGGGAGGATTCCGGAGGGCTAGATTTCCACTGTGTTGGGTATTTGGAAAGCCCACCTGTCTGGGGATGAATGTGAACTTGTGTGGGCACAACAGGCGGGCACACGATCAATGCTGCATCAGGTGTAGATGTTAGTCCTCCCTCTGGGGACATGCTGGATACTGCTGTGCATCTGCCAGGCCCTTGCCAAGGCACTCACATCCCCTGTCCACCAGGTGTACCCCCTACATTGTCCGCCTGCACAGGCTACCCAGGGCACGGGATGGCAGTGGAGCTTGGTGGGTGGGAGGTCAAGGCGCCCTTCTCCTGGTCACATCTCGCAGGCAACACATTCTCAGTGTGCAGCAGGGCACAAGTCCTAAATATGTAGTGGGGGGACGCAGACATCACGACAGGAAGTGACGTCACAAAAGGTGGCTTGCACCATCAGACTTATTGCCTCCCTTCGCCCACCCCTTATATGCGATTGCAACAGAGAAGCCAGCGCGTGCACAAGCAGCTCCGAGCTCGCCCCAGAGAGGCCAAAGAGTGAATGTGTGGGTCGCACACATATGACCGAACGAAATCAGAGTAGGCACAGTGCCTCAAACATACATGTGAATTGCCACTCCAGCCTACTACAGGTTGTTCCTGAGGGCTACGACTCTGAGTGCATTGAGAATGCAGAGTGCTCAAATTACATCTTGAGCCTCAGGAATCGCATATGCATGTCAGATGCACACAGCACAGAGTACACTTACAACCCACTGCATCACACAACAAACATCACATTACCCAGATTATGGGTAGGCTGTGGACACATGCTGCCTCTCACCGCAAAAGACACCGTCCCACAATACTGTACACTTGCATGCTGCTGATGCCCCTACAAACATGCATCCGGCACAGACTGTGTGACTGTCAAGATGCAGACCATTACTGGTGAAATGCAGCACCGTGCTGACCTGACAATACAAGGGGGCATCCCACGATTCGTTATCGCCACGTAGTAGCTCATCCGGCAGATGACGTCACACCCTTTGTGGAATTGGCTGCACTGTCGGTCACACATACACAGAGGCAAAACTTGGATGCAATGGCTCATCACAAGCCCTTGGGCTGGAGGACTTCAAACTGCAGGGATGGTACACAAGAGCCTTGGAATGTCACTCATACACTTCTCAACATCACCCACATCCACCAATCACAGTGGCATGCTGCTGACCCAGCCCAAATACTCAGAGACGTGCAACAGAGCCAGGAAGTAATCGGACATGGCCTAACAGCATGTGTACACCACACGTGAATGCATGCTGCTGGGAGTGTGTACACAGTACCTGTCCATCCCATTCACATGCAGGTTGCCAGCACATTGAGCAATGTGTAGTCTGCCCACATCTACTGGCCATTGTCAGGTGGACCAACACATAGATCACAAGGCAACACATCTTTGTGGGTGGACTCACTGTGTCCAACACTGCGCAGCCCTCAACGTACTCGCCCTGTGAATGGCTCACCCCGCAATGGAGGTCACATTCAGTGCCACTATCTCTCACACACATCCCTATCACAAGGCATGGTGTGTCCAATCGACAGGGCTGAGTTTGTGCATTTCAGGAGAGTTCTGAACAAAAGACACATGTAACCCACTGTACAGTCAGTGTTGTCTCCTTCTAGGATTGTGCGGTCAATGTGCAGCCCAGGTCTGCTGCGACTGAGAAGGCCAGCAGGGACCCAGCCAGCCATTCACACAAGCAATGACTGCCCTGAGTCCTGCATTGCCAAGTGGCTGCGTGACTGGATGTGTGACATGGAAATGCCATGTACCACCACTCGTGAGGGACATGCATGGGAAAGCGCCAGAGAGCCTACATACCCCTTACACCTGTAGTTAGCATGGTAAGCAGTGCATGTTGGAACCCCACAGGCTCAGAATCATAGTGCTGCGGATCAACTACATGTGTGTCCCCCACATGCACTCCCACACACACTTTAGTTGTCTTACACACACAACCTTTGCTATAAATAGCCTTGGGCAGTGGAGCTCGGAATCCATGATCTCCAGCTCCTCGCTGGTGAGTGGACCTGGACATATCTTCAGAGTCGTCGACATGTAGGTGGACATGTGGCAGCAGCGGCAGGTGTGGTTGAGGGATGCCAGGCAGCAGTCCCTGGAAGCTGTGGTAATGCCGGTCTCCCTCTCACACTCATATAGCCCCCTGGGGCTGTTCCAGTGGGTCCAAGCTGCTGCAATTGGTGTACCATGTCTGCCTACTTCAAATGCACACAATGGCCTGCACCGAGCTGTCCCGGTACGCTTACCTCTATCGTCGAACACGCAGGATGCAGTCGCGAGGGCCATTGGAGTTGGCCTCAAGGGCCTGGTCCATGGCGGGTACAGTCCGCTGGTGCCATGTGGAATCCACAGTTGAATGTGCGCCATGCATTTGCAGGTGTGGCCATGATTTGTGTGTGGGAGCATGTCCACACTGGACAAGGCCACTTCATGCTGTGTGCATAGGCATTGACTGCCAGTGCTCAGCCTCCACATGTCTGTTGGCACATCATCATGTACAAATTAGCATGGGAGCATGGGATGTGCATATGCACACACATGCCATATTTCTCAATGTACATCTCCCACTTGGCACGTGCAACGTTACGTGTCACTTGTGATGTGTGTTTGCATTCACACAGCTGTGTTGTCATGGAGTTGTCAATGTGTACACCTGTCAATGTGTGTTGGAGGTGTGATACGTACAGTGCTGTACATTGGGTGAACTAGGGACATCATTGACTGTCTCATATCCCATTGTGTAACAGGACCCACTTGTTTTGGCCGCTCAGCCTGTGTACATTGTGTTGTTGGTGTGTGCCATACTCACCCAGCCTCGGAAGCTGTGTCTGGCACAGCAGCTAGGTATATTGCCGTGGTGTTGTCGCTTCCCACCTATGCAGTCTGAAACCATCATGATGCCTTTCAAGCTATTAGGGCCTAAATCCCCATGTGCATGCTCATAGCAATGGTTTGTGTCAGTAGCCATTGCTATTGGTAAGGGGACCTGTGTAAGAGTATTGTGGCTGTGCTGTCCCTACTTGTCAGCTGTTCTGTGATTCTATTGCTTTGTCATTCATTTTAGTTATGTGTATGTGAAAGTGCCATGTGGTGTGCTGCATTGACATGTGTCCACTTCCATCTGTCCTAGGAGGAGACCAAACATACATCGCCCCTACCAATTGCTGTCAGACATGGAGGATGTGGAGGTCATTCGTAAATTTCGGCTGGACCGACCCACCCTGCATCACCTATGTGCCATGTTGGAACCCCAACTTCGTCCTCGCAGGGTGTATCCAACAGCATTCACCCCCACGGCTAAGGTGATGGCTGCACTGCATTTTTCGCTACCGGATCTTTCCAACACACGGTAGGCAGTGGAGGTGGAATGTCCCAACCCATGTTCAGCATGGTGCTACGGGATGTCCTGTCAGCTATGATGCTGTACAGGAACCGGTACATCCGATTCCCCAGGGCTCGTGATTTGGCGGCAGTGAAGGGTGCTTTCTATGCCCTTGGACGCATCCCCCACGTTGTTGGTGCAATTGATTGCACCCATGTTGGCCTTGTTGCACCACAGGCCATGGAGCACATCTATAGGAACCAGAAACATTTCCACTCCCTGAATGTGCAAGTAGTGTGCCTGGCAGACATGATCATCACACACGTGTGTGCGAAGTTTCCCGGTTCCACCCATGACTCGCACATCATGCGCCACAGAATCCTCCCAAGAATGATCTCCAATCTTCAACCGGACTGTGCATGGATTGTTGGTGAGTATGCATTCTCGTGTAGCATGCTGGGTGTGACATGCTGTCTTGTATCCTGTTGGAATTGCAACGATTCTCTGTGCTTCTCGCACCCAGGTGACTCGGCATATCCTAGCGGGCCTTGGCTGCTGAGCCCACTACGCAATCCCAGGACACCAGCTGAAGTCCAGATTCAGATGCCTGGACCGCACCGGGGGTGCACTGGCATACTCCCCACAGAAGATGTGCCAGATAGTTGTGGCATGCTGCATGCTGCACAATCTCGCTATTCGCAGGCAGATCCCCCTGATAGTGGATGACGGTGATCAGCCAGGGCCCCCGCCTGCAGACCAGGCCGTGTCCAGTGACGAGGACAGTGGAGAGGAGGAAGCAGTGAATGAGCGTCAGCAGCTCATCGCCCGCTACTTCACTTGACGGTGAGTGACCATGTACGTCGGCTGATGTTGCTGTAGTTGTGTAGGTGTATGTGTGCATTGTCACGGCGGCCTATTGTTCACTGAGTGCTGTGTGGCAATGGTCCATGTCCAGGGTAGTATGCCACTGACAGTGGCTGTGGCATTGTGCCCTGTTGCTCTGTGAGATGTGTGTACATTGCTTGAACTTGATGACAAGTACTGTGTGATGAGTGTGTGACACACAAATTCAATGGACTCTTGTTCTGTTTTTCACCCCTAGGTCCCTACAGCCTCTCCTGGCCTATCGACATACCACATTCCTGATGCATTTCTGATCATGGTGACGGTTGCACATCCTTGATTAAACACAGAGCAGATACAACAGAATGTGATCCAGGTGTATTTATTTTGAACAGTGACATGTGATTGTGGGCAAGGTGATGACAAAAGTGGTGCATGCTGGAACAATGAGTTGACGGACATGTCCGCGTGATGGTCAAGGTGTACCCATGTTGTTCTGGGTCCACAGTCCGACAGACACATGCCATTCACATGGCAGTGTGGGGTAGGATAGTAGTCCAAGTGAATGCAGTAGATGGCCACCGTGGCTGGCTGTCTCACTGTCGTTTGGAGCGTGCAAAGTCATCTCTGGACACCTGTTTCCTCTTCGGACGACCCCTTCCAAGTTTGAGAGGGGGGTTGTGTTTGTGGGCTGCTGGTGGTGGATGAGGATTGTCCACTTGCTGTGGATGCAGGGGAACTGGATGTTGCACGGACCTGCGCCCCAGCAGGTGGTGGCGGAGGTGGTGTGGTTGGACTTCATTGGGCCCTCACCGCCACCACTAGCTGGCCCATGAGGTCGACAAGTTTGCCCATAAGGGTCACGAATTGGCCCATATGGGCGTCCATGGACCTCAACACCCCAAGGACTTCCCGCGTATCGGCAGATGACCGGGCCCATTGTCCCTGGGCCTATTCATAGGCCCCAAGGACTCTGGCGATTTGCGGCAGGGCTTGGCTCCCAGGCTCTGATGGTGTTGGCCTGACCCTGCTCCTCCCACCTGAACTGCTGCCACCGACCTGCCCACTCGCCACAGTGGTCACCCGGGGCCTCGTTGTGGCTCCCAAGGTCGATGTCGACGTGCGTGCAGCCCCTTGCGCAGGATGAGTGGTCAGGGAGGCCCTAGTGGTGGTGGTGGTGGTGGTTGCGGCGGTGGTGTGGCCGCAATGACCGTGGCAGCAGGGGCCTGGGACTGGTCACCAGCCCTGGAAGATGGGTTGGTGGGTAGGAGGGGTCCTGGGGAGCGGTTGAGCCCTGCCACACCAGATGTGCCTGGTCGGGAGTCCTCGTCCGAAGAGGTGTCCAGGTCTTCCACATCCGTGAGTCCGGGTGGAGGGCTTGTGGACTGGCTGTGATGGCTGCTGTCTCCCTCTCCAGCATCATGCTGTTCGTCACCTGTGGGGCGGAGACGAAAGGTTATTGTGTTGCACCTTGCAAGGTTTGTGTTAGATGTCTGACATTCACAGTTGGTGCACAGTTGTGCACTGATTTCCCAGATGCGTGTGTATGGCTCTACAATGTGTGTGCGTGATCAAGGCAATGGAATAGTGTGATGGGTTCACATGGCATGGGACGGATTTGGATAGCCAATCGGTGTGTGTTGCAGTACCTCTACATTTTGTGGCTTTGGTGGAAACGGGGTACAGCCCCATCAATGCTTTTGAGGTGAAATATGGTTTTGGGGTTCAAATGAAACGCTTAGGAACGCAGATGGCAAAAGGGGTACAGCCCCATCAACGTTTTTGAGGTGAAATATGGTTTTGGGGTTCAAATGAAACGCTTAGAAACGCAGATGGCATAAGGGGTACAGCCCCATCAACGCTTTTGAGGTAAAATATGGTTTTGGGGTTCAAATGAAACGCTTAGGAACGCAGATGGCAAAAGGGGTACAGCCCCATCGACGCTTTTGAGGTGAAATATGGTTTTGCGGTACATACTGTGACATATGGGTGCAGGAGGGGACATGTGTTTTGGCCACACGACACTGCAGAGACAAAGGTGTGTGTATGTCTGACATACCAAGCATATCTGCTCACTGTTATCATTTAGGGACATTACACTGCAAGCATTGTAGTGAGTGAGTAATGGTTGTGTGCCACACAACGTATTGCAGATGGGACAATTCCTTGGTGTGCGTGCTACCCTCAGCCATGTGCAGCAATGCAGTGCTCTTGGGGTGTTGACTATATTAGGTATGTAGTAAATCACAGTGTGACGTGCGCTTCGGACACTACAGACACATTATTGGTCATCGGCAGGAATCTTTGCTGAACTACTGTATATGGGACAACTGATTAGATGATATACCTTTCATGACACTGGGGCTAAAAAGATGTGATGGATGAGATATTGAATGGGCATTGTGTAGCTGTGTGGTTCATGGGTCCAGTGGTGTATGTGACATTACTGTGGTTCCACTCTGTTACATTGAGACAAGATAGACTTACATGGGTGATGTTGTACGATGTCAACGGAACAAGCAGACACGACTACATGGACAAGACTTCGATGGTGTTGCTGATGTGTGTGATGACTGGCACAGTGCACGGCATGTGGGTCAGTACTCCAGTGAGACTTGTGCATGCAGACGTGACTCCTTACGTGTTAGTGTATTTGAGATCGCTCATGTGGGCTATGACTCTGTAATTCATGTCCGTGTGCACATTAGTCACATGATTATGACAGGGAGCAGTGCTACCTGTTCCTCTGCTACGTGACATGTCCCAAATGTTAGTCGTAGTACAGTCCTCATGCCTACAGACACCCCGCCCTGTACAGTAGTCTACCTACTTGTTGGTTTGGAGGGAGCAATGCAATGGCTGTCACATGGTTATGAGAGGGAGGGGTGCTCCATCTTGCTGGTCTGTGGGAGTGGGGGCCGTGTTGTGAGTTGTGGTGAAGGCTTACCACCCACAGACACCCCTCCATGTAGGGAAACATATCTGGCTGTCGGGTGGAGTTGTGCACTGCATTGGCTGACACATGGGTGTGGGGAGTGCTCCATCTTGCTGCGCTGTAGGACTAGGGGCCTGGTGGGGGTTGTACTTCTGCAGTCCCCCCTCTGATACTTGGAGTTTGTGGTAAGGCTACTTACCTGTTACTTGTTGGTTAGTGCAGCTATGGCTGACACATGAGTGTGGGTGTGGGGAGTGCTCCTTCCGGCGCATCTGGGGTACAAGGGGACCTGGTGGGAGTTGTGGTGCTGGCTGACTGTACACATGCCCCCATGGTTTTGTTTGTTGGTACCTTTGGGCTGAGTGTGTGGGAGTGTCTGTTGCATGTGTGAGAGATGTCTTGTGTATTGTGTACTGGACATGGGGGTGTTTGGCCCTCGGTGCTATGGCATTCTGGTAGTGCATGACAGTACATAGCGGTGTGCTGGTATACATTTGGTTGTACTTACCAGCCTCCACTCCCCCTGGTATTCCGGTGAGACTCTCCAGATGCAGAATGCCTCGCACCTTCTCCTCCCACGCCTTGAAGGTCTTGAATAGCGCGGGATTTCCGCCGCTAGTCCTGTCAGCCAGCTCACGATTCTTGGCCTCCTTCTTCCTGACCACGCTTTTTAGTTCGTGCCACCTCTTTGTGATTTCACCCCGGTTGCGTGGCACGTTCCCAACTGCATTCACCTGGTCTACGATCCTGCTCCACATTCTGTTTCTGGTGGCTACTGGTGTCTGTTGGACCTGGTTCCCATAGATTTGTGGGTGCACCTTGATGATCTCATCGACCATGACCGTCAACTCAGTGGCAGTGTACTTTGGCATTCTTTGTGTTGCCATGGTGTGTGGTTTGCTATTTGTGGAGCTGGTGTGGTGGTTGTGTGGTGTGTGTTGTGTGATGTGCAGGGGGTTCGTGGTGCCGTTGTTTCAGTGGTGATGGTGGTGGTGGTAGTGGTGGTGATGTGTGTGATGTGTGCGTGCGTGTGGTGTGCTGCTTTCCTTTGTGTCTCTCTGGGTTCTCTGATGGCGTCTTCGCTTTGTCGTAGTGCAAGGGATTGTGGTCTGTGAAGAGGCTGCTTTTGTACTGACCTATGTGGGTGTGTCATGATGGTCTGTCTTTTTCAGGTGTGTTGTGTCTGTTGTCCTGGGATTTGTAGTTTTTTAGTTTTGGCAGGGGGCATGTGTCTTTGGGATGTGTTCTGTGTTTGGGTATTTTGGCGTAGTTTGCTGTGTGGACTTGTTGGCCATGTTGTGTGTATTTCTTTGTTCCGCAAATGATTTCTGTGCACGGACGTGGCCGCCAGGCCTTCCGCCGTGTCAGTTATTCATCGCTGTTGTTAACCGTGGCGGGCGGGGAATATGTGGATTTTCCGCGCTCATGTCGGGGAGATCATAATTTCACGGTCGTTGTCTCGGTCGTCAGAGCGGGCGGATTTGGGTTTTCGGGCGGGATTGTGTCCGTGGCGGACGGTTAATCTTCTACTCGGACATGGACGGGCGGAATTTTGTGTGTTTTTACCGCCGCGGGCGGAGGTAGCTTCGCGACTTCATAATTGCTCTGTCGGTATTCCCATGGTGCAGGCGGGCGGTTTTCTCATGCTATCGTAGATGGCGGATTTTTTAACGCCGGTTATCGTAATGGGCCCCTAAATGTGTATTTTTTTTTAAAACTTAGAAATTCATTGAACAAACCACTTTTAAAGTGTTTTTATGGTTAAAAAACAAAGCCTAAAACACTGAAATTCGTAATTCATAACTGCATAAACTAACCATAACTTGCACCCTGTTATGTTCTACGTGCAACCTCACATTTGACCTCAGTCATTACATGTTAAACAATTTTATTGATGGCATCGCTGATAAAATCCCAAATTACCTCATTGATAACATCACAGATAAGATCACTGATGGTTGACCAGTGACTTTTCTGGACCTTTGAATGGTTACATTCTTCCTGAAAATACAGGCCGCAAGGGAGCTGAAACAGGAATGGCAGTAGCTTTATGGCTTTGTCCTAGCAAAAAAACAGACTCTATGTGGCACATTTATCAATAAATCACACAGTGCAGCATAGCAAGATACCTTGCTGTGCTGCATGATAGGGAAAGGTCAGGAATGTGCTGTATTTCACATTATAAGGCTCATTCCTGTCTTTTCCTTGCACTGGTGTACAATGTGCTGGTTAGCGCCAACGCAGGCACCAGTGCACCATGGTGCAAGGGGGCCTGCGTTGTAAGCAGGATTGTTTTTGTGGGGAGAGGTACAATTCTTTGAGGCATTTTTCTCTTTCTATGTGTGCTGCAGGATCCAGAATACATAGAAAGAGGAAATAACAAGGAGAAATAAATGTCTCCTTGTTACGCCCCACCTGGTGAAGCATAGCATTTTGATGCATTCCACCAGTAATGGTAAATCTGGTAATGCGTCAAAATCCATGGGTGGATGCAAGGAAACACTCATGCTCCACCCATGGAACGCCTCCCTGGGGCAGAGTAACTCATTGCATTGATTTGCGCAGCACTGCGTTACTCTAGATTTATCAAACCACTCAGGGCCATGCAAGCTGACTTTGCGTGGCTTAGTAAATATCACTAGCCATGTCCAAACTATGCATAATTCGACATTGGTGGCATTGCTCTTTATCCTCAATCACCGAGTGGCTACTTAAACTCAGTTGCGGCTCCTGGAGTGAGTGCTGCGGGGCGGTGGGGCGGGGGAGGGGCAGGGTGGGAGGTAGTAAACTCCGGCATACGGCCGAACTGAGGTAAGTACATAAATAAAACGAATTACACTGCGCGCGCCGCATCGCCATTTGGGTTGCAGCGCGCGCAATGTAATTCGCTTTATTTATTTATTTATGTACTTACCTCCGTTCGGCCGAATGCTGGAGTTTACTACCCTCCTCCCTGCCCATCCCCCGCCCAACCACCCCGCAGTACTCCCTCCAGGAGCCGCGACTGCTTAAACTGTGCTGATTGATGGGCCATGAGAAAAACACGTCTAGGCTGAATGACCAGTCACATATTTTGAGGCTGTATGAGGTCCTTTCATGGCGAGCGCTTATGCATCACTCGATTGAGACCCTGTCTGGTGGGAGACCAGGTGCGCCATACTCGGCAGCAGGACAGAGTGATATTCGGGTATGAGGTGTGATCTGCTGACTTATTGGGGGCGCAGTGCACTGCTGTGGATTCTCCTGCTTATTTGTTTACAGGCACAACCTGTGGTACCCTATATTGCACAATTATGCTGACGGTGTCTTCAACGATGCTTTCCATTGTATGCTCTTCTTTGCACGCTGGTCTTTATACTCCTTTTTCTTCCAATGGCAGTCCACAGTAAATTTCTAATAAATAAACATTGCAAAAAAAAGAAACCTTTCTTGATCTTCTATAAAATAAATCGTACAAAAAATTCACTCCATCGCTTTCCTCATCTGCACTCATAAGCCAGATCATTGGCTTTCTCAGTTCCAAATGAAGTATTATTACTCACTGCCCTAAAACTGCTTGCTGCAAACAGAAACTAAACTAGGCCTAAGACTGCCGGTATGATAAATCACGAAATGAGAATGATTTAATAAGCAGAAGATTGTAAAGGTTGTCACTGAGATCTAGGGTGTCAGTTGCTTTCTGCAGTTCTAAAAGCATGACAAATACAAAACTGAACCTCTTTGCAGTCGGATTTGCATATTTCTTATGAGCATTAGCGGCTACACCTCCCTTGTCTGGAATGCAAACTGATTGAAGTTAAGAATGCCATCTCCAGTTGAAATCAATGGAGCTAATCAGACAAGAGCTGTTCAACACTTCCCATTCAGGAGTCTTGAAAATGCGTGAATTTCATAATTGGACTACAGCTGAGCACAATTCTGCTTTCAGATCTAAACAGGTTGAATTAGCTCTTCCTGTTCTCTGTACCAATTTCGACACAAACGCACAATTAAAGATTTTAAACCATCATTCGTTTTTTCCTATGTTTTGTAGATAGGATATCTTATGAAATGCATGTCAACGTGCATGCGAGTTAAAGATTTCACAAAATCGTTTTCCTTTTAGCAGGCAGTTGCGAAGGGAATTAAAATGCTAATGATTTCCAAACAAACAGTGCTACTGAAATTAACATCTCAGCTCTCGGTTGATATTTACTTTAATCATTGATTCAGTCAAAATAGCTACACTCTGCAGCCAACAAATGCCAGGTGAGAGATAAAAGACAAACGCAGTTTATTTTGGGACATATTCCAAACAATATATTCTGCAGGAGCCGAGGGGGAAAAGGCAGGCGATCCGAAGAGCAAAATGAAAAGTGCATCCGATATTGTGGCGATAAGAGAGAACCTTCTCTATCATTATAAGTGAGCTATTTTGTAGAGAGCCGAGGGGCATATTACCAACAACAAGTGCTAAATATCGCTATGCGCGAGTAGCAATATTTTACTTATCGCCGGCTATCGCTGGATTTTATCGCCCGGGTAGCACATTATCAACAACGCTTATCACCCAGGCGATAAAAATCAAGCAATAGCCTGCGAAATGCGGGAATATCGCTGGAAATCCAGCGATATTCCTGCAGCGATAGGGAATTACTTGTAAATAGCCCATGGTGGTTGTAGCCTGAGATTCCACCCCCCATTACACATATAGCTAAGTCTGAATTTCTGCAAACGTTAGCTATCAGCGATAACCGTGGTTAGCGCGGGTTTTGACATCGCTATGGGTGTCAGGGCAGGCCTTGTAAATACCGCGATGTGCGGTTAGCGACTTATTCCTTGTGGTTTTGCTCGGGAATGCCTACTTTGCATCTCATTAGAGATGCGATGCAAGGCGTAAGCAAAACCGGTGCTACGACAAGGAAACACGCGCTAGCGTGTCCTTGCTGATACTGCGATGCCATTATCGCCGGTTTTCGGCCGAAAACGGCCGCTAAAGCGGCGATAATGGGTTTGTTAATATGCCCCTCAGGGGCATATTATCAAGGGCTGACGATAACATTATCGCCGCTTTAGCGTCCGTTTTCGGGCGAAAAGCGGCGATAATTTTATCGCTTTATTAACAAGGACACGCTAGCGCGCGTTTCCCTGCCTTAGCGCCCGGTTTCCTATCGCCTCGCCGCGCATCGCTAATGAGATGCAAGGTAGGCGTGCCCCTTACAACTACATTATAAAATATCGCTAACGGTGCTTCGCTGTATTTACAACGAAGCCCTGTCCGGTTTAGCGCTGATTTTGTTCGCGCTAACTGGGCCTTAACGCTGGAATTTAACGTCTGTTAAATTCCAGACTAAGGCATACCTAATATGGGAGGTGGATTGTGTGGCTAAGACCACAGGCCCTATCATCAATGATATCGCCGTTTTCCATTGAACATCGCTGGAAAACCAGCGTTGTTCCGTGGAAAACGGCGATATCCCCGCTATCGCTGGAATATTTATCGCCATAGCGCTAAGCGTTGTTAATACAGTGCTAACATGGCGATAAGTTCCAGCGATAGCCGGCGATAGGAAAATGCGCGCTAAGCGCGGTCAGCGATCATTATCGCTGCCGCTTGATAATATGCCCCTAAGTGTGTTATTCAGGGTTAAGGATTATGAACCTTTTCACAGAACTGGACATGGTCGAATAATCCGTGCAGTTCAAAATAGTTCAATATGTGAACAGTGAGCGCAGTCATGCACATCCCTAAGCAGACCTCCTACTTACCAAAGTAGACACAAGGAGACGGGTTAGTGATTATTACGGTTAGTGATTATTACAAAAAACAGGACTTCACTCATTGGCACACTGAAATATGAGCAATTACCTGCTTTTTGGGGGATTCAGAAATTACCTCAAGAAGATAGAGATGTGTTGGGAATCCAGTTAGGTTTTCAGGACTTTTTAGAAAACGAACAAAATGTCATATTTGTTGGTCAGTTTGAAAACCTAATTACACCTTTCTATTTGGGTAGTCCAGGATCCAAGCCCTGCATTTATTTTTCCTAAAAGAGAAATCTCTTCTCCCACAGTCCAAAGAAATAAGCAGGGTATTTTACAATTTTTGGGTAATAAAGACACATACGCAGATGCAGTGGCAAAAGCCTGAGGAAAGCATGTGAATAAAAACAAATGTACCGGTTTGGTACATGTGCTTATGAATTGCCAAAAGTCACACATACACCCACATGTGTATTCAGCGTAAGTCGGGAATGATTTGTGCCCCACTACGCCCATGTCTGAGGTGGGCGACTACAACTGGCAGCTGATCAACACAAGTCTGAACAGTGGAAACGGGAATAGGTTGAGAGAAAGAAGATATTGGTGTAGGGAATATACCAAAGGCAGTTTCTTATGTTGACTTTCAATCTCAGGCTTCTGGGGTTGGTTTGTCATGAAAGGACATCTGAAGGTCTACACGCCCGTTGTCAGGAAATACAAACAAAGAACACACATGAAAACCAAAATTGTGCAGGGGATTCTGATACAGTATTACAATCTCTTGTTATGAGTTTTTGGATTGTGTATTCTTATCTCTGTGCTCCATAGTTTGGGATCTTCAAATTCTGAAGGATTTTCGTGAGTGGTTCTTTTGATGCATGTGTTTTCACTAGGGGTCTTTTACTAGGGATATGGGCATGAGACAGATTAAAATTCAAATCAGTAACCATGCTCAAGCACAATGGTTATGCAAACTTTCACAAGTACTGTTAAAGCTACCTTCGTAACTTTGCTGTGTGATTAATATTTAGCAGGATGTTAACATTACTATCCTACTAGTATCTGGCAAGCACAACAGCAGTATCCTTCAGCACTTCAATGCCTCCATGCTCTGACTTTCACAACTGTGGTCTTGAAGATGTCTCTCCCTTTTACCAAGTGGGCACAGTGAACAGGGTTCCAAAACAAGTCACTATTTAGGTAAGTTACAAATACTGCACAAGGTGCCAGAGCATGCATGACGTGTTACCTTAATGGTTCCTTTTTCAAATGTTTTTTCTTTTATCTCTTGTATAGGAGGCTCCTAGGTTTTTAAAATCGGAAGATGCCAGAGTAGAAAGTTTTCTGAATGAGTTTTTGTCCTGTTAGAATGATCTCTTGAAATGGTAAGAGGCAGCTTGGTGGGAGTGGCCTCTATAGTTTGCCATGCCCAAGAGAGAGGATGTGGCATAACGCTGAGCTGCTGACTTTGATGCTAGGGAAGTCAGGTTCTAGTCTAGGCATCATCTCAACATCCTGTGATTCTGGGCAAATCACGTAATCTCCCAGTGCCTACAAAAAATGAGTGCGTCCTTGCGTAATGTAACTGGTGCTCGTGTAAGCACTCCATTACCTTCGGGTCCAGTTTGCGCTATATAAAAAGTGCAAAAAAAATGGCCGCCAGGATCATGCGATTGCACCCACAGTAGCATGAGGGCCAGCAAATCCTTAACAAACAACACAGCCCCAGTAACCTGAGGGCCAGCAAGCAATCAACATGGCTGCAGAGATCATTTGATTACAGTTCCAGCAGCATGAACGCTGGCAAATCCTCAACAAACATTGCAGCTCCATCAATATGAGAGTTGGCAAGCCATCCACAAACAACATAGCATTACTGGACTTCTCCAAGGGGACTAGAGAGAGTTAACAGATATGAGGACAAGACGGTGGAAACATCATAGAAGCTGATGGTTTGGACACACTGATAGCACCAACAGTGGACAGGTTCTGGCATCATGCTAATGACCACCCCTTCCCCTGCTTAGGGAACACCCTTGTTGCCACCCCTACCCTAAACAAGTGCTGCTGAAAATCCACCCTACTAGAAGATGTCCTGTGGCAATAGGTTACACCTATTTTTTATAAATGGCTCCACATCATGATGACGTGATTCAGGATCTCTTAGTTGAGTCTACAAATGGGATTTATGCACAACTGTGCTGGACTTTGGGCAAATGTAGAAAGCGTTTACTTCTCACCAATTTAGCACAAAAGCATGCTTTAATCTAAGCAGGTATTTTCAGTTTTAATTTTCATTCATTAAATGTTGCTGGATGGTGGATATGGTACTCAACCTTGTAAAATAACAAACAACTGTTAGACTTGACATCCTTGGTGTGGTATTTCCCCAAACTTTTTGTTTTCACTTCCTTCCTTGGTTGAACTCATTTTTATTGGCATTAGGACTCTGTGCAGTTTACCCTTGCAAACCAGTGCTAAAGTGCTGTCCTCTCTCTTTAAAACAGGGTAAAATAGGCTTACACCAAATTGCCACATTTAATTTACTTGTAGGTCCCTAGTACATGGTACTAACTGAATCCAGGGCCTGTAAATTAAATGCTACTAGTAGAGATCAACACTCATTGTGCCAACCACTAAAGTAGGACAGTAAAACATGTCTCAGGCCTGCCACTGCAGACTGTAGTACATTTTTAAACTGCCTTTTGCCAGGCCTAAACCTTCCTTTTTACTAGTTAATACTTAAAAATCACCCCTAAGTTAGGCACTCAAGGCTCATAGGGCAGGGTGTATGGTACTTAAAACGTAGGCGATGTGGGGTTAAGTTTTACATGTCCTGGCAGGGTAAAATGTAACCCTGGGCGTAGTTCGCGAAGTAGCGCTACGCGAAGCTACGTGAAGTGCACCTCGCACTACGCGAGCTACGCGTAGCTACGCGAACTGCGTAGTGCACTGTGCAAAATGCTGTTCGCACTGATTGCACAGTGCCGGATGCTTGTCCGCACTGTGCAATCATTGAAAACGGCATCTTGCACAGTGCGAGCTGTCTTTTACTGCCGCTCGAGTAGATTTTTACTCGAGCGGCAGCTTCTCAACGCGGACTGGTAGTTTCTCATCGCGAGCGGTCGCGAGCATGCGCAACCACTCGCAATGAGAAACCTGACCTCCCGCGTTGAGAATCTCGCCGGGAGGTTTATTTTCCACGCTCGCGATCGGCAACTTGATGTTGCTGATCGCGAACGAGGAAAAAGTCTCGCCGGGATGTCATTTTGCTTGCTCGCGGTCGCCAACTTGACGTTGAGGGCCGCGAGCAAGCAAAAAATGACCGCTGCACTACGCTACGCTACGCTACGCGTGTTCGCACTGTGGTATGTGCAATTCGCGTAGTGCGAAGTAGCGCAAACTTCGCAAACTACGCGAGCGTAGCGTAGTGCTTTGCCCAGGCTTAGTAAAATTCCTAAAGTAGTTTTTACTGCTATAAAACTATCTCACCCATAGACCAACATTGGGTTGCCTCACTTTATTTAATAAGTGCTAACTTCAGATTGAGAACAGATAGAGAGATTTTGTTTACACCTAAATTAATTGTAATTTAAAATCCTCTTTAATGGTAAAGTCGGGTTTAAAGTTGCTATTCAGAAAGTGCCACTTTTAAAAAGTTGGCATTTTTCTGCCCAAGCCAACATGGTCTTCCTACCAGTGTTCTGCATCACATGACTGTGAATGGCTCTCCTGTTTTGGGTTGTGTATTGCTTCCAGACATTGAGAATTAAGAGGCCTAGGTGTAAGGGGAGAGGTTCTTCCTGACAGGATTATACTTTTTAATTCTGTTTTAATTATTGCCTTGCCGATCCTCTAGCCCTGCACACTTGGCTGGCTTCCCACAAGTTAGAGTGGGTCTGCCATTTTGGTCAGAGTACTAGTTGTTTATCCTGCACGCTATAAATGGGCACGCTGACGCGACCGCGCATCGCTGCCTAAATTCTGGTAAAGAGCTGTGTTGAAGCTCAGGGTGAAATTATACTTTTTAATTCTGTGAACTTTTTGCTACTACTTAAAATTATTACCTTGCCGATCCTCTAGTCCCGTACATTTGGCTGGCTTCCCGCAAGATAGAGCGGGCCGCCATTTTAGTCAGCATACTTGTTGTTTATCCTGCATGCTATAAATGGGCACGCTGATGCGACTGTGCAGCGGATGAGCGCAGTGGACGCACACCGCGGGAGCGCCTCTGGCGCTCCGAACGCGAGCCAAATGCAAGCCTGTCTGTGCCCTTCAGCACCCGGCATGCGCTGTGCGACAGACCCCCTGCTCAATTTTCACTTCAAACCTATTCAAGAGATGTTCTGATAAATATCGGACAGACAAGTACTCAAAGCAATTGCACACCGATGAATCCTCAAGAGCACACTTCCAAATGGCGTTGCTCCACGTGCAACTATATTACCCATACTAATCAGAGGGTTGCCTCAAATCTTTATACTACAGATACAGGTTCCCAACCTGCTCAAAGTTACAAACCATTGGTTCCCTCACTCACATGCATGTTACTAAACACTAGGTCGCTCCCTAAACACAAATACGAATTCGCTGAATTCCTAGTCCATTATAACCCTGATCTAATGTTTTTAACAGAAACATGGACCAGTAATGCTTCTGAACCAGATTTAAATATTGCCATCTCAGAAGGTTATGAGCTCTTCCGAGTTGACAGGGAAGGGCAATGGGGAGGTGGGATTTCTATCGTCCATCGCAAAAATATCAAGGCCAAATTCACAGATATCCCTCAGTTAGCGGAAGAAGCTACTATGTTTCATCTTAAAATTAATAACAAGGTAACTCTCAATGGGGCTCTAATCTACCGTCCTCCTGGTTCTAGGAATAGTTAAATTTCCTCAGTGCAGACCTTCCTGGAATCCTGTATGGATTTCCCCGATTTCACAGTACTGGGTGATTTTAATTTCCATTTGCAGTCCAGAGATTGCAGAGACTCAAGTAACTTAACTGACTGTTTTATGAGCTTTGACCTGGGCCAGATTGTCACTGAGCCAACCCACAAAGGCAAGCATACTCTTGATGGTATCTTCACTAACAATCCCTGGATCTCTTTCAAGAAGAGTTCTACCCCTGACATGGACTGATCACATTGCAGTGTTTTTTGAGTTAGTTACCCCTATAGCGACCCCTTAAGTACGATCTAGGGAGAATGTGGTCACAAAACGCCCTTGGTGAATGATAAATAGACACGATCTGGATACATCCCTACACTCTCACAAGCCATGCCTAGATACTAAGTCTGATTCGGCTGCCCTCAATTTTGCCGGCTGGATCAAATCAGCGGTTACTAAGCTTGCTCCTGAAAAACACATACATAATCATAGGAATAAATTATCAGCCCCGTGGTACACAGCTGAGCTGAAGGATCTAAAGAAAAAGTGTAGAGTGCAGGAACGAAGATGGAGAAAAGATTACTCCATAGAGGAAAAAAACATCCACTAGAGAAATATTGAAGAATATAAACATGCACTTGTTCAAGCAAAATAGTATTTCTTTACTGAAAAAATTAGTTCAGCAAAAAATTCAGTTAGAGAACTTTTTAAAACAGTTAGCTCATTATCCAACGTTGATGAAAGAAAACAATTCACTCCTGACTTAGCCTTCTGTAATAAACTGGCAGATTATCTCTACAACAAACTAAATACTGTATAAGAAGAGTTCTCTAACCAGCATAAGGACTCTAGTTCTGATGAGCAGGTGTGCTTTGAGAATAACTTCGGAAGCACATGGGCCGGTTTAGAAACGTTTAATCAGTTGACCCTGGAAAGAGTAGAAAGGTTTATACTAACTATGACATCCGGATGTCTATCAGACCCTTGTCCAGCATCAGTACTCCACTTGGTTCCTTTCCTACCACCATAGCAAGCCAGCTCGCACCATTCCTAAATAATATTCTTGACTCAGGGTCTTTCCCTGATAGCTGGAAAAAATCACTAGTGCGCCCTATTTTGAAAAATCCCTCACAAGACCCTACGGAGGTCAGAAATTACCGGCCAATCTCCTGTCTTCCGTTTCCATCTAAGGTCCTGGAAAAAGCCCTAAATGAAGACCTTGTACATTTTCTAGAGTCCAACCATAAACTGAGGAGATTCGCATATTAGCACATGGCAGAGGGAAAGCAATACTCATTTTGCTGGACCTCTCGGCCGCATTTGATGCGGTGAACCATCTAGACTTCATGCAGTAATTAACTGAAATGAGGATTACAGGTATGGCCTTGAAAATTATCAGCTCGTTCTAAGTTAATAGAGAGCAAACCCTAATGTTGGGAGGACATAAATCACATCCCGTCACGTTGCCATGTGGGGTGCCCCAGGGGTCCTCATTATCTCCAACCCTATTCAACATTTACGTTGCCCCACTGACTAAACTTATCCGATCTTACGGATACACTGCGATCTATTACGTGGATGATACACAACTAGTGGTGTCATTAACATCAGAGCCAGATAATGGGGCGAAGATGTTCAATAACTGCATGGCCCACATCATCAGATGGATGCACGATAATTGTTTAAAACTAAATACAGAAAAAACTGAGGTATTACTATTTGGTAAAAAGACAATTTTTTGGAACAACGCCTGGTGGCCAGCTTTTGCGGTCAATGTCCATCCCCAGTGAGAAATGTAAAGAACCTGGGAGTTATGTTAGATGATCAACTAACTTTCTCAGACCAGGTCAACCTTTCCACATCATCTTGCTTTCTTACTCTGAAAATTCTGAGAAAAGTCCTCCAATTCATCCCGATGGATCTACAGAAAACAGTGATCGTAGCCTTGATACTATCAAGGATAGACTACTCTAATGCCCTCTACCTGGGAGCAAAAAAATTGATTCTAGGGAAGTTAGTCACTCCAAAATGCAGCAGCACGTCTACTACTTAAAATCCCTACGTTTCGTCCAGTGTCAAAAGCTATTCGTGATCTGCCATGGCTGCCTGTTCTGGAGAGGGATCAATTTAAGTCATTGTGCATTGTTCACAAGACGCTTTACGGTGTTGGCCCTGCTCACTTCAATAAATACATCAGACAGAACACTCCAGACGTAATCTTAGATCATCATCGGCCTCCCTTCTGGTCATTCCCAGGGTACAGACTGTAAAATGGGGTGGTAGAAGTTTTACCACGCCTGTAAATTATGGAACCCATTACCACTTACCCTGAGGACCCAAACCAATAGACAGACTTTCAGAAAATCCCTCAAAACATGGCTATTCTTACCCAGTTCTTAAGCCAGCGCCTGTCCTCACTGTATGACCACACTGGCAACAACTTCCAGCGCTAAGATGCCTTGGCATTCACATGCTTTATAAAACTCATAATTTATTCACAAGATGGCTTGGGAGATGCTATGCCCTGCCCTGATTACACTTCATAGGACCCTGCTTGCAGCAGACACAAAGGAACCTGCCACCAGGCCTGTCCTTACCATTGTCGCCCTAGACAGTTTCCAGCCAGGACCAGGGGAAGAGGAAAAACTGAACAGAACAAGTTTTGTAGGTAGGTCAAAGAATTCTCCCACAGAAAGACTGGCACCAGGTAAAAAGTGGAACCTTTCAGTACCTCCCATCAGGATACTCCTGGACATGTGGCAGATTCTGAATAAGGACTGCCATGCCATATGAGGAAGAAGGACTGCCCTTCTGTCTGAAGAAGGAAGTTTGGACCTTGTTGCCTTGAACACAAGCGCTCCACAGTGACACTAAGGTTCAGTTGGCTGACCTACTGTTTGAGATACAGGGACACAATAAGGTTCCAGAGGCCTCCCTGCAATGCAATTGCCCAGCTGACCAGCATCAACTGAACTTGCCTGAGCCCTGCTGCAGGCCTCTACAGGAGGGACTCCTAATCCCAAGAAGAGCCCCCAGGTCCTGAACCCTTGTCAGGCATCAGTGTGAACTCAGCCTGAAGAAAAGGTGATGGTGAATATTGGATGCCGATCTCTTGATGTAAAATATGATTGTAACCGAGAAACATGATTTTGATGTATATGCATTTCTTGCTGAAATTATTTTCTAGAATGACCTCAGAATAAATTGACATAATGATGGAGGATTCAGTAAACAAATGTATTATTTTTTATTTTTGTAGTCGTGTTTTGTTTGCGGCTACACCCATTTTTTGTTGTGCAGCCACCATGATCTGGTGCCTCTAAGCAAGCTGCCACTTTCTCTAGTGATTTATATAGCCCAATAATTCATGGAATTTAGAGCAACTTTACTAATAAACATGCATTCATATTTATTACTCAGGTGCAAAGATCAAATTTGAGTTTATTATCATAGTGCAGCAAAAATGACATGATTAAAACACTTTTTACTGCCTCACAAATGTAATCACTCTTAAACAACTCCCCTAATTCCCATGAGGTCCTTCCATGTAATTTTACCTTCATGTGCATAAGTAATCCATTTCATCATGGTATTGTCTCTCTTTTATATGCACACTCACTTTTTCTCATTATCCTTCCCTTGCTCCCTCTTCCTCAGATGCTTTGCTTCTTCTTCCTTCCTTTCCTCTCTCTCTCTCTTTCTGTCAGTCTGTCTTTCTCTCTCTCTCCCTTCTCTTTCTCTCTCCCTTCTCTTTCTCTCTCTCTCTCTCTCTCTCTCTCTCTCTGTTCTTCACTCTCTCTTTCCCAGCTTTTGTGTCCTAGAGGTTAATTCTTAAACGTCTCTTACTTAAAACAAAATGAACCTCTGGCAATCTTTCTTGCTTTTTCTCATTCTCCCTTTCAATATTTTTTCCTTCTTTCACTCCCATCTCGTTCCATTCTTCCTCTTTCATCTTCCATTTCTCCCTGTTAGCCCCAGCTCTTTCACCTCTCTCAGCTGATATCACGTAGTTCATTGATCACCCAAGTCTTTGTCCCAATCAGCTTGTGTCTTGTGCGTCTCTGAGTGCAAACAGGCATTGAATAGCAGCCAATTTTCACTAGGAAAGGTTATGCATGTGTCCTTGTTAGGAACAAGCTTTATGACTGACAATAAGGCACTCAGGGACTGATTCACAAAGTCAAACATACACTTTCATGTAAGTTCACGATTTCTTGCTATTCACAAAGGGATTTACTAGTAGTATCCTTAGGAATGTGGAGTCTCTGCACATAAAAATACCTATCTTTTTGTGTGTGGAGACTCCACACTAGTAAAGATACTACTCGTAATCCCTTTGTGAAAAGCAAACAATCGCACACATACAAAAGTGTAAGTTCACCTTTGTGAATCAGGCCCTCATTTGGAGAAGAGGGACTTTCAAAAGTATGGGTCAGGGCATATTGGACAATGCCAATGGTAGCCGGCTGGTGGAGGCCAGCGAACAGAGGAAGCTCTGGTTACCAATTATGATACATTAGTCAACTACAATGATAACATGTAGGGAATGAGGATGATGCCCTGGAAGGTGTGTTAATGGACACTGATCTTGGGGTTCCGGAGATATGGCATGGACTAGATGCAGGCGTGGTGCAGAAAAGCCTAGCCGCACAAGCTCAGACATTACTGGCATTATATAATGGATGGGAAATGAAACTCATGAGCAATGATACTTATGTACATCTGAGACAAGATCCTCTACAGGAAGGAGCATAACAGCGGACTGACAGTGGTAACAGAAAAGAAAGGAACCTGGAAAGTAGTTCATCAGGAGAGGGACGTGAGTGGATACAAGTATATTACGGTGGGGAATAAGGGTTTGGTCAGTTGTCTGGTAAGAAGCCGACCTTACCAATACATAATTCTTGCTAACTACATACCAAGATATGCACCGCCACCTCCCTCTCGCTGTTCAAATCCATCATAAAGAAACACCTTCTAGAAATCTGTTAATTTGCTGAGATAACTCATTTCTATTTTACCTGCATATTTTGATGCTGTACACAATTTCGTACAGGATACATTCAGAGCCTCACTAGCTCCTTATTCTGTATCTACATTTGTATGCACAGCGCTCTGACAACCGAGTTAGATTAAATAGCGCTATATAAAAACTAAATAAATAAAAAACACAAACTATGATTAGTATTGCGTCTCATTTCATGTATGGAGAAGTCACGTTGTGAGAGGACGATGACCAGATCGAGTGTGCTGAGGGAAGAGGGTGGTTAGAAGAACCAAGAGTCAACGTCTATGATGGAATGAAGTGAGAGCTCGATTTGGGCATCGTTGTCCTGTTTCCTGGGACGCAGCTAGATATTCAGGATGCAGAAAACAATTTCAATAATAAGGCAAGACTGGCCATAAAATGCACTGCAAACTTTGGTCAATATGATGGACACTCTTCAGGATGGGATAGTTTAGTTATTGTTTTGGGAAACCCAGTATTATTGTGTTTATACAATAACTGATTTATTACACTTTGGAATCACTCTTTACTATAAATATTGTCTGCATGTGCTGGTCGTATGTGCAGCCCATTTCTCAGAAAGAAAAGATGCAAGGTTTTAGCATATGCTCCCCAGAATCATTAGTGACTGGAACTATTAAACGAATATAAATTCTGTGGCAAGCTATCTGAAGTTTCATTGATCAAGAGATGGACGGCAAATTTTATTTTAGCTTTTATACTTTCCTTGCTTAAAAGTCAGTATCGAAGTTAAAACAGCTTGAAGTCCTCTAATATAGAGTACATTATATTTCATCTTATTCTCTGTAAATTCTTAATTGAATATTTTCAATGTTCGTTCAATAATTTACAGCTTTATTTCATTAAATATGTTTATAATTAAATAAATGGCATCCTAATTGAATATATTGCTTCACGTGTTAATAGTGTCTTCTGCAATACCTTCATTAATTGGAATATTGCATGGTAGTCATTCTTTTCAAGCTAGCTGAAGTGTTGTCGTCTCAGTGGGCAACTTCATCAAGTCCATGGGGCCAATGGATGATGTCTCAGCTGAAGGATTTTAAGATTTCATGCGCAGCACTTCAATGCAGTGCTAATGGACTGTTATACAGCAGGAGGCCTGGATCCAGGGGATGCGCTATAATTGGCTCTCAGGATCCCTGACACAGGTGTGCAATGCTGCAGACTGCTGCCTACCCAGAGCCCCTCAGAATGCCCTCCTCTCAGTCAAGTAGGGAGCAAGGTCTTCAAGTACAGCAGAGTACAATTCAATCCCAGGGGGCATAGTTCAATAAATCAAAGTTATTTTTCTCTTGCCTCAGCAATAAAAATAAACAAAATGCTTTCTCCACAGTCTGCGATGAAATACAATTTCTGTTTTATTAGTGTAGCGTTTTATATAAATCGTATAATAAATATTCAATTTTTGTCTTAGGTATTTGATATGTGAACTTAACACAAACGAACAGCAGCGTGGTAAAGGGAAACATTTTTGGGCAACAACTTCTCGAACTGGAGTGCAGTTAATGAAAGAGTATGGTGGTATGGAGCCTGGTTGGCACTAAATGAGACAAAGTTTCAAGTTTAATTTTATTTGCTTAGTAATTAAACTATTGCAAAACAATTAATTCACCACTGCAAAACAGTTTGCAAGCATTAAAATTAATTTTCCTAAAACCAGCTTAATACAATCAGCAAATAGTCAATTAAAATTTCAGCTCTCATAGTTATAAAATATGGTCTGAGCTTATGCACAAGAAACAAGCAAAGTCCTGTCTGGATAAGCTGGTTCTTGTGATATAGGGTATTGCCATACTCTATCTCTGCAAGGACCTATTAAGGAGGAGAAATTTACCAGTGATTCAAATTTAAAATTCTTTAGTGACTCTGGAATGTCTTCCCAATGAAATTTTGGGCCTCTCTGCTTCTCCCTGGCTTCTATGCCATTGCCTTTTCTCCACGAACTTGACAAATCTTACCAGTTTGCAGTTAAGTGTAAGATTCGAAGGGTTAAAGGAAGCTATTGCAGCCTCCTTACATGACCTCATCCCTCTCTTGATGAATTCCCTGCATAGTAGTTTCTGACGATCTTCTAAGGTGACTTTGCGGATGCACAACATGTGTATGATGTCCTCGGGTGCCTCCTCGCAGAGCCTACATTTGGTCTCATGGTCCTTTCTTCACCAGGGCAGTTTGTGCACTAGTACTGGCATTATCCCTTACCTAAGTTTCAAGATCTGTTCTTTTATGTGGATACTATGGAGTGTTGCTTGGTAGCCTTGGGGGTAGGGTAGTTTCTTGTATTTGTAGATAGTTAGCCACCGGTGGCTCCATCTTGCCAACGTCTGCTTGTCCTCCAGTAGAGACTTTGCATTAGTGTTTGAGTTTACATTTTTTTTCAACTCACTGAGGATCAGAATTTCGGCTGAGGCGGATGAGAGGTCCAGAGTGTTGAGTGACCTTTGTAAGAAAGCTCTCATGGGTGATCTACCTTTCCCCTTTTTTTCCAGCCAGAGAAAGTGACCCAAGGAGCCCTCCTTTGCAAATATAAGGCTTTCCCAACAACTCACGAAAGCCACCTGTCTACCCAAAGTTTGTTTAACCAATCTAAACTACAGCCTGATTTGTGCAGGAGACACATATGCCGTGAGACGGAAGACTGCTTTGTAAATTTTTGAGACTGTAGCTTTGAGCGTCACACTGTCCCTGCCCCTCAGGGCCTCACTCACATAAGCTAACGTTGGGAGGATTCTGGCTTGTGCCACCTGCAATATTGGAAAGAAAGAGGGAGCCTTTATTTTCCTGTGTAGCAGTCCCAGCCTGGCTCCCAGTGCTTTGCTTTTCCTTTTAATTTCTTCCATTTGAGCTACAAATCTCCCAGTAGGACTGATGAGGATTCCCAGATATTTATACACATTGGTTTGTTCCACTTTTTATGCACCCAAGCGCCATTTATGTTTCAGGTTTGGTCCCGGGCTCGGCAGTCATCTAGGGAAACCTGCCAAACCCAGATATTTCTGAAAACTAGACATCCGGGGAATCCAGGGAGGTGTGACTTGCGTTGATCCCCCAACATTTTCCTACCCCAAATCAACAGCAAACATGAAATTTAGCTACAAATATCACATTTTCCTCACTTTTCTTTTTTTTTTGTATTATTGAGTGGATACACAAAAGAAAACAATTACATAATACACTTATTTGTCCAATAAGTACAACGTGGTAAAATAAAATCATGGTGCCATATCGATAAAGTGCTAGACAGCTTGGGTCCAATAAGATAATTGATACATGAATACATTGATAAAATACAAGTGTCATGGGCCTAAAGTGCTAACCGTTGCAGGATCAAGAATAAAATACAGTCGTAAAGTGCTATAGTCATGGTGCAAAAAAATGCTAGAAGTGGAAACCAAGAATATCGGGGAAATATAGGAACAACATCAACATTGATTAAAAAATGCATCAATAAAGTGCTAGTGAAATAGGCATAAAGTGCATCAATAAAGTGTTAGTACAATAGACATAAATTGCTAACAATGCCAGATCAGGCGTAAAAAAAAAAAAAGTAGTAAGGTGCTCTTTATTCAAAGGGATTAAATCTCCTTCAGTTCACCTACTGCTTCCAAAGTGGGTTAAATTTATAACACTTTCAGAGTATAAATATTCATGACTATTTAATCTACATTGTTAACAAACCCTGACCAGATGGCTACAAATCTACGAAGAGACCCAATCCATTTGGCATATGCTTCTTCCCACGTATATGTCTTGGCCATCTTCCCTTGCCATTGCTGAATCGACGGTGACTTATCGGATTTCCAATTTTGTAAAATTAGAGACCTGGCCACTGCTATCGCTAATGAGAAAAAGTATTGTTGATATTCTGAAAAGAGCTAGTTTGATAGTGGGCGAAATATAATTTGTTACAGGTAAGGATTGGTTAATCCTATAAAACACATCTACCCAAAATTGATGTAAGCCGGAGCAATAGAAAAAAAATATGATTCCATGACCCTATCTCTGAGTCCCCATATCTAAAACAAAACTCAGTGGACGTCGGAAAGATCTTATTGAATCTTTTAGGTGTATAGTAAGTTAGCCATCTTGATAAATAGGCCATTCTTTTATAATTGCCAGCTCTGAGCGCTTTATGGCCTGCTTCGCATAGAAGCTGCCATTCTTTTTTGCTAACACTACAGCCAGTTTCTTTTGATAATTTAGGAAAGAAGCTGTTGAGCACTTTCTGTTGTCCCAGCTGCGATAGGCAATCATACCAATTACCGACTCAAATTAGGCCCTGAGCATGGAGTTGGTTTAAGATGTTTGAAACTGCGTCATCAATAACAACATAATTTGTTTTTAAACAACTAGAAATTTGATTAAAACTAAATGCCAAGGAAGAATAACTATCGCCCAACTGCTGGGATAAGATCTCACTGGTAATCAAATTGGAACTATTATAAAAATTACCCAGACATTCAAAGCCCGCCTCCTTCCATGATTGCAAAGTCCCCCGAGAAAGATGGAAGCCAAAATCCTGACACTCGCTAATTCTTCAATATAAATGATACCTAGGAATTCTTAGGGGGATATTCTCAAGAACGTGCGATAATCATCGCCAAAATAGGTTAACGCAATTTTTCATATCGCCGTCTATCGCGGGAAAATAACTCTGTGTTAACGTCGTATTCTCAACACGGCGGTAACATGCGATAGTTTCCCGATAACGCGTCAAATGTCCGCGATAAAATTACCGGGACGGAGATAAAAATCTAAACTCGAAAGTGAAAAAAGTTGCGATGGGCCCAACTGCGATAAAAAATTCCCACAAGTCAGGCGGGAAAAACCACTATAAAAGCGGAAAAAAACCCCACAAACAAAACACAAACAACTGCGAAGCACCATGGAGGTAGCCGGAGCAAGAACAGAGGACAACCAGAACCCCACAAGCCCCACGGAGGACCAGCCTGGGACCAGGGGGTCAGGGAAGGGCAAGGAGAAGAAGAAGAGGAACCCGCGTTTCAGTACGCAGGAAAAACAGATCCTCATTACGGAGGTGATAGAACACCACCACCAACTGTTCATCACCTCCACTGTGTCATTGGCAACTAAAAATACAATATGGCAGTCCATCTTGGCCAAGGTGAATGTAGTCGGAGTGAAGAGAAGGGAATTGGACGACTGCAAGAAGCGCTGGACTGATGTGAAGGGCAAAACCAAGCTGAAACTCGCAGCCAACCTGAAAGCAGCAATGCAGACTGGAGGTGGGAGTCCAGCAACACACCAGGAGCTGGATGAGATGGAGGAAATGGTGACCCGAGGCATCATTGGGGAGATGGTGGCAGGAGTTGGGGGACCAGACACTGCACAACATGACCTGAGCCAACAGCAACAGGGTGAGTAACGACCAGGGACTGGGGGGACCGGGGAGATGGGCACAATGGCACACATGCACAATTAAGTATAGCACATCTGCGGACAAACCATGCCCAAGAGTCACAACTCCGACCAAGAGCCCAATTTACCCAAGTCTGCAATAGCTCAGCACTGTATAAGCACAGAAGTGAAAGGCACACCGCCTGAAAGGGCCAGCCAAATCAGAGCTGAAGGGGCAATACACCCACAATGCAGCACACACACATAAGAATCAGAGCACCTCAACATTGACAACAATGTGGTACAAACGGCAACACTTTCACAACAGAACAGAGGACACAACTGCTGCCGCTTGTGTGTAGAAAATGGCCATTCGCATTTGGCATAGCAGGAAACTGTGAGATGATAATGTACAAGTACAACCTCACATCCCTGATGGTGTAGAAATGTCAACTGTCCCGCATCAAATAGGCATCTCCTCACAAACAGTCACAATGTACATTGTCATGCAGTCTGTTAGTAAACTTGTACAATGCGTGAACATGCATGTGAACACAATGTCAATCTGCATCTCCCTTCACATTGCAGAGGGAGAATCAACACCTCCTGCAGAGCAGACCCAACAACTCAGCACTGATGATGAAGAGGACCTCCCCAACATCGACACCGACGCCCTCCAGCAGCTCATGGACAGCTTCGGCACCCCACCTCCAGGAGCAGGGCAGCCCAGCTGCATCGATGAGACCCCACCCCCTGCACAGAACACCACAGCAGGAAGCACCCACCACCACGGCTGTCTCCCAGGACCCCCACGACCAACACATGGCATTCCAACGCTGTGTGTTAAGGTGCCAAGAGAAGATGGCTGATCAGCTGCGGGTGGGGTTCGACCTCATGGCAGCCAAACTAGATGCCATTCGTGGGTGTCTAAGTCCCATCAGGGATGACTTACAGTCCCTAACGGACACCCACTGTCCGTTCCATGCTCTCCAACAATCCATGGCTGACATCGCTGGAGTCATGACTCTGAGCCAAGAACAACTGTCTAGTCAGAGTGGCTCCAGCGGTGTCAGCCGGGAGTTGGGACACAAATGGAGAATGATGGAGAGCTTGGAGCGGATGTAGGCGGAAAGAATGTTTGCCACGGCTGCACACCAGCGCGATGTAGCTGTGATCTTCCATGCCCTGCAGATCCTCGTCATTGCATTGCCGCCACAAGGCCTGGCGCGGATGAATGCTGCTGCTACTACTCCATCCACATCTCCGCCCCCTGAAGTGTCAGTGCCACACAGTGCGGCGGACATTCCACCTCCGGCCCCTGATGTATCAGTGCCACATAGTGATGCAGACTAAACACCACCACCCACATGTGAGGCACCTGACACATCAGAGGACGAAGATGATGATGAATCTGGCTTTGTGGTAAGAATGAAGTGGTAGCATTCATCTCCGCCATATGGCCTGTTTCAGCTTGGTTCTGCCCTCTGCATCATGCCCTGGAATAACACCTTCCACTGTCCCCTGATACACTCAGCGACACTCACCTTGGACCTCGACATGGACTGACATATTTTGTTTGGTTACCAATGACACAGGAATCACACTGCGGACTGAAGTCCTCCTCTTCCGATGAACTTGTCAATCCCTAAAGGACTCTGGCTGGCCCTCCACGGGGCAACAATGTAAAGTGGGGTTTGCATGGCCCTGTACTGGTCCAGCTTCAACACTCCACTGAATGCGAATAAAACATTCTAATTCACACAGATGTGTCATGGCTATGATCAATCAAGTATGAAAGTATGGATGAATGTAGGGACAGTGATTCCACAAAAAGGTACTCCCTGGGCAATGCTATCAATGCACATGTATGGCCGTGACCCAGAAAGGCAGTGAGACACACATTGGGGGATATTCACAAGAACGTGCGCTAAACATCTCCAAAAAATTTTAACGCAACTTTACACGTCGCAGTCTATTGCGGGAAAATAACCCCATGTTAACCTGGAATTCACAACACGGCGGTACCATGCGATAGTCTACCGAAAACGCGGCCAATGTCCGCGATACAACCACCGCGATGGAGATAAAAACACAAACCCCAACACCAAAAAACGTGCGATGAGCCCATTCGCGATGAGGAAATCAGCGATAAGCAGCGCCAGGCCTGCCATACACACACGGCAGGTGGGAAAATCACTACAAAAGTAGAAAAACACGCCAACACAAAATGACCAACACCGAAGCAACATGGAGGCAGCCGGAGCAGGCGCAGAGGACGAGCGGAACCCCACAAGCACCCCGGATGACCAGCCTGGGACCTCGGTGACAGGGAAGGGCAAGGACAAGAAGAAGAGGAAGACGAAGTTCAGTCCACAGGAGAATAGGATCCTGGTCAAGGAGGTGATAGAATACCATCAACAACTGTTCGTTGCCTCCAATGTGTTATTGGGCACCAAGAATGGATTATGGCGGTCCATCGTGGACAAGGTGAATGCCGTTGGAGAACACAAGAGGTCAATGGACGAGGTCAAGAGGCGATGAATTGACATCAAGCGCAAAACAAAGGAGAAACTTGCAGGCAACCAGAAGGCTGCAATGCAGACGACTGGAGGTGGGAGCCCAGCACCACAGCTGGAGCTGGATGACATGGAGGAGCTGGTGTCGACAGTCATCAGTGTGGAGACCGTGGCAGGAGTCGGGGCACCGGACACTGATCGACATGACACAACAGCAACAGGGTGAGTAACCACCAGGTACTGAGGGGACGGGGGGAGATGGCCACAATGGCACACATGCACAATCAAGCAGAGCACAGTGCACACCCACAATGATTCCGGATCAAGGCCCTGATATACACACTGTCACAATGTACATTGCCATGCTGTCTGAATGTGAACATGTACCATGCGGCTACATACATGTGGACACATTGTAACACAGCATCTCCCCTTCACATTGCAGGGGCACCGTCAACACCTCCTGCAGAGCAGTCCCATCCACTCTTCACTGATGACGAGGAGGACACCACCAGCATCGACACCCAAGCCCTCCAAGACATCATTGAACTCATCCGCCAATCACCTCCAGGACCAGGGCAGCCCAGCTGCATCGAGGACACCCCACCCACTCCACAAACCACCCAGCAGGAGGCACCCACAACCCCGGCTATCTCCCAAGACCCCCCCGAACAACACATGGCCTTCCAACGCCGTGTGTTGGAGGTCCAGAGGGAGATGGCTGAGCAGGTGCGGGTGGGGTTCGACCTCATGGCTACCAAACTTGACGCCATCCATGGGTGTCTGAGTCCCATCAGGGACCACCTCCAGTCCCTAACGGACACCCACATGCCGCTCTATGGTCTCCAACAAGCCCTGGCTGACATTGCTGGAGTCATGACTCGGAGACAAGAACACCTGTCCACTCAGAGTGGCTCCAGCGATCTCAGCCGTGAGATGGCACACATGCGGAGGCTCATGGAGGACATGGTGCGGATGGAGGCGGAAAGGATGGCAGCCACCGCTGCACATCAGCAAAATGTAGCTGGGATCTACCATGCCCTGCATGTCCTCATCATGGCATTGCTGCCACAAGGCGTGGCGCAGATGAATGCTGCTGCCCTTACACCATCCACATCTCTGCCCCCTGGTGTGTGAGTGCCTCACAGTGTGGCAGGCATTTCCACTCCTGCACCTGATGTGTCACTGCCACACAGTGCAGCCGACAATCCACCTCCGGCCCCTGATGTGTCAGTGGCACACAGTGCCGCAGCCGGAACAGCACCACCCACAGGTGGGGCAGAGCACACATCCGAGGATGAGGACATGGATGGGCTTGAGTTCAGAAGGAGGCACTAGCATTCATGTCCGCCACCTGGCCTGTTGCTGCTTGGTGCCACACGTGGCCCCATGACCTTCCACTGACCCCCAATACACTCTGCTGTACTCACCTTGGACCGCGACATGGACTGCCATATCCTGTTTGGTGACCACTGACACGGTGACCACACTGCGGACTGTACCCTTCCTCTTCCGCTGTACTTGTCATTCCCCGATGGACTCTGGCTGGCCCTCCACGGGCCCATATTGTGAAGTGGGGTTGGCATGGCCCTGTACTGCTCCAGCTGCAAAACTCCACTGGATGTGCATTAAACATTCAGAAACGCACTGCTGTGTCATGTCTTACATCATTCATGTATGAATGTGTGGATGAATGTAGGGTCAGTGATTCCCCCTAACGTCAATGATGCTCATCTAGTGGGATTCCAGTCACAGTGTGCTACATTGCCGATTGCGTTCCGGGTGCCGTAGACACTACAACAGGGACACACAAATTAGTCACTTCCTTGTCCGGACATGGACTGAACCACGCCCAGAGCCCCCGAGTCATTGTTGCAAGCCCTGCGCTGGTCCGGCGTACGCCATACCAAACCACTCCGCTTACGCTCCGAGGGGGGGCCACATAGCTACAAGTCGCAGGTTTACACGCTAGTGGTCTGCAGGTCGCTGGTCTACTTGTCAGCATGTCACGGCCACTCCCTGAGGGCAGGTTTGCACACACACCACACCTATCCAGCACAGGCGTCACAGGCCATGTGACCCCACCAATATAAGGGGTCGACAACGTTACATTCCCCACTGCCGGTGGTGACTGGATGACGGACGTTCCACGATTCTCAAACATAAAGGGCCCATGAGTTGTTGCGCACGGGGTTAGTGGCACCCGAAGCCTTGCGGCCGTCACGGGCCTACCACCACGTGGTGCTGACTGGGGTTGCACAGGGTTAGTGGCACCGAAATTGCTGACCGGGTGTGCGGCCTGCGATGATGACGTGTGCACTGATGTGGTCTCTGCCATTGATGCCTCAGGACTCAGCGTCATGTGTGGGACCTGCTGGGGTGCGGTGCAGGTCCACATGATGTGGAGCATGCCATGGTGGCGGGACCTGGGCCTGGAGCTTGCACGGGCACGTGGTGTGCCCACTGGTGGACACACCGTTGGCGGCAGGTGAGCAGTGGGGCCTGGGTGCGCAAGTGCAGACAGCCAGCGCTGGCCAGCGGGAGGGGGTAGGGTGTGGCTGCCTGTGCGCGCAGGACAGACAGGCGCTGTTGCCGTGTGCAGTGAGATGGACTCTGCCATGATTGACTCTGGCCTCGATTACAGATTGCAGACCTGGTGGCTTGCAGTGTATACTGGCACGTGGTTGGAGACACACCAGTGGCAGCAGGTGAGCAGTGGTGCCTGGGTGCGCGGGGTGGCAGTGTCCCTCCTTCTCTCTCTCTCTCTCTCTCTCTCTCTCTCTCTCTCCCTTCCTTTCCTTCTCCCTCTCTCTCTCTCCCTTCCTTTCCTTCTCCCTCTCTCTCTCTCCCTTCCCTTCCTTTCCTTCTCTCTCTCTCTCTCCCTTCCTTTCCTTTCCTTCTCTCTCTCTCCCTTCCTTTCCTTCTCTCTCTCTTTCTCTCTCTGCCTTTCTTTCCTTCTCTGTGTCTCGCTCCTTTGATGTGCGCATGACACACGTTCTGATTTTTTGCTTTATTTTCCAGGCTGTGACATCAAGATTGTCCCGGATGGACCCGACAGGAGTCTTCCGCATTGGTGTTTTGTGTTGTATTCAATAAAGTTTTTGGTTGTTACTTCAATGATGAGTGACTGTTTCTCGTTCTTCTGCCCACACATGTTTTTCTTGTTGTCATTGTGCGACCTCATGCGCTTTTTGTGGCTCTTGTGTCGTGCAAGGTATGTGTTTGTCCCAGGGGGTCCGGGGGGGGCGGGCGGGTCCTGGGGGTGGTGGCGGTGGGTGTTGTGGCCCTCATGGTTCTCCGAGCTGCATGATCATTGTCTCCATGGCATCTGTGGGTCTTCAGATGTGGCTCTGGGCTGGGCTCCCTTTCATACTGCAGGTAGTCATCCTGCTTAACACCAGCAGTAGGCAGGTGTTAAATCCCTGCTGCTACCGTGGCTTATCGCCTGTTTTTGGTTCACATCGCAGATCTGGCAGTTCGTTGTGAAAGTGGTGTAGTGGTGTTTTCGTGTGTTTTTGCACGGGAACGCCTACTCTGCATCTCATTAGGGTTAGTTGGTGGTGTCACCCGTGGAGGTAAATTTTGCGGCAGTTATCGCGGGAATACTTGCGTTGTCTGCTGTTTGCAACCGCTTGTGAATGGGGCATTAAATCTATCTCCACTTTTGATGCGTTAAGGTGGCGATAACTCGGCGATAAGTCCTTGTGAATATCCCCCATTGTCATTCAAATTAACACTCATCACAGTTGAATACAATTGAAGGTGCGTAGACTTTATTAGCATATGCGTGTCAGCACGGCCAAGATAAGTGCCACAACATGCAGACCAATGCAGCAGTATGTCAGAATGAGGAATGTTGCCACGCGATGCTGTCCACTCCAGGGGAGTGCCTCACCTTTCACAGGTGTGTGTTAACCCGCGTTGTTGTCCGCTCATGTATTCGGAGTCCAGGTGAATGCAGCCATGTCCACTGTTGTCGTGGGATATGTGACCAGATCTCCAAGATGCAACAAGGTGTTGGGACATGTGCAATGGGTTCCAATCTGTTGTGGCTGCAGGTACGTAGTTACTCATCCATGAAAGCGATTGCAGCTTCGTAGGCTATCATTTCCAACTTGAGGCCGTTGTCGACTTCATCAAACAGGACGGCGAGGAAATGCATTAGCAGGTCCGGACAGATGTGCTGCGTCCACCCCCTTTTACCAATTAGCACTACAGCCCAATAGGGGAGCGGTTCAATGTGGTCACTGCACACGAGGAGTTGTGCAATCTCCCAGGTCCAGCTGCCAGCATGTATGCCAAGTATCAAGGCATCCCATAAACGGGTATCACAGTGACACTCCTGGTCGTGGGCCAACAGGGGGCGCACAAACATGTCAAAATCCAGTTCAGCTACCGTCCTGTTGGATAGGCAGACATCCATGGACCACTCGAATATGCACGATCGACAATGCAACAGAGGCTGAACGCAGGTGACGTTGGCAAGGCGGAAGCTTAGCCGGTAACTGATCCGCAGCACTGCCAATAGCAGTGCCCCCAGTAAATGCAGCATACGTGCACGGTACAGTTCCACTTGACAGGGGTTGTGCATGTGTCCGGGATGTTCTGCCATTGCGTTAGTGACTCTGGTTGAAGCAGCACTGTTCTGACCTGCGCCAGTTCTGTGGATGAAATGCCAGAGCTCGGATCAATGAGTTGTTTTAGTGTGCAACGGTTGTACGCCTGGGATGGTGCGGAAGTAAGTGTGAAGGCCATTCCATGCAAGATAACTTCGAGCAAGGACTTCTGTGTGTGGGGTGTGTATACGTTGGTCTTTCGTCGGGCTGTGCGTAGTGTGGGAGTCGTCATCAGCTGCTATAGTATCTGTCAGGGGGTGCCGGGAACATGCAATTCTGAGGTCGGAGGGGCAGATGTGCTTCCGCCTGATAGTTCAGACAAAGGAGCTTTCATCCCTAATGTTAGTTTGTCATCTTCTTGCATTCAGGAAATGTGATGTGGCTTGTTGGGGGTGGGGTGGGATGTGTGCGACTTTGGGATTCATGTTTGACATGTCTTGCATGTGGCAAATGAGCGGCATCATTGTGTGTTACGTTGCCTCACAGCTGCTCCTCCCTCCCCCGAGCCTATTTACTTGTGTGCGCTGCACGGTTGCATCACTTGCACTCCTACGGCACACCATTGTCATGCCTGTCTGTGCATGTCCACAAGCCTGACAACAACACTGTGATGTTGGCCGTTGAAGGGGGGCGGGCACGTGAGTGTAGGCCTATGGTAAGGATAGGGCGGACACAGATGTAGAGTTGATGCCTGGCTGAACTCGCGCTGCGATTAAGGCTAGGCATTTGGCTCATGCTGCGGCAATACAGATACACACACTTGGCATGTATGAACCAAGACCCCGAGCAGTCTTGCGCTCCTTCATTTCTCCGTTCGTGCGAGCCCGCCCTCCGGGTGCATGCTACATTGCAACATTGTCGATTGCGGGCCAGGTGGTGCCGACACTACAACAGAGACACATGCTTTAGTTACTTCCTTGTCCAGGCCAGAACTGAACCACGCCCAGAGCCCCGGGCAAATTCTTCACACCCCTACGCTGGACTGGCGTACGCTGGCCCAGCCCACTTCGCTTACGCTTCCAGGGGGGGATGACAAAGCTACATGTCCAAGGTCTTACCCACTGCCTGAGGTGACATGGTTGCGTCCGCTGTCCACAGCACAATGTAATGTGGTAGGGCCCGGGGCCATCATGCATACATAATGACCACACGGACACACTTAGATAGATAGTGGAACTGGCTACGGGCACGTGCACCCGGCCCCTTTTTATTACCAGGGTCACATGTCCAGTGACGCCTGTGCTGGATGGGTGTGGGGTGAGTGTAAGCCAGCCCTCAGGGAGTGGTTGGTGCAGGCAACAACTAGAACAGTGATCATCAGATCACACACACAAGACTCAATCATAAAGGGTCCATGACTTGTGGTGCACTGAGGTAGGGGCACCAGCTCTTACATCACACACACAAGACTCAATCATAACGGGTCCATAACTTGTGGTGCACTGAGGTAGGGGCACCAGCTCTGACATCACACACAAGACTCAATCATAAAGGGTCCATGACTTGTGGTGCACTGAGTTACTGGCACCTGAAGAGCTGAGCAGGGTATCAAGCTGATGGTGGCATCCAAGACAGGTGTGAGCAACTTTGATAGGCTGGCGGTAAGACTCCTCCAACTCTGGCAGTTGTTGGTTGGAGGTGGTCCTGGCGGTGGTGGCGGGTGTACAGCCAGCGATGATGCCGTGTCCTTGCAGGTCAGGATTGGATTTGATATGTGTGAGCCCTGCTGACCGCAGTGTAGGCCGGAGGCAGCGGTCAGCAAGGGCCCACAGCCACGTGGCGTTGACTTGAGCTGCACAGAGTTAGTGGCACCTGAAGCGCCCAGTGGGTGCGCAGCCTGCGATGATGCGTCGTCCAGGCGGGCCGCACTGCAAGCAATGTCTGTTGCCTACTGGACTGCGCCATCAATAAATCAAGACTCAATTTGAATAGGGGGACCTGCTGACCGCAGTGTAGGCCGAAGGCAGTAGTCAGCAGACAAATAACTCTGCGGTGCTGTGCCGCTGGGTGCGCTGGGGGCCTGTGTCGCGGAAGCCAGCGATCGGCTAAGGAGGCTGGCGGTCACGGCGGCGGACTCATGGCAGGGTGAGTGGCGCCGCCCTGGCAGGCTCGTTGGCCACCCCGGACATGTACCATGCCCAGAGCCCCGGCCTATTTATTCACACTCCTATGCTGGACTGGCGTACGCCGGACAAGCCCACTCCGCTTACGCTTACAGGGGGGGATGACACAGCTACATGACCGAGGTCTTCCCCACTGCCTGAGGTAACATGGTTGCATCCACTGTCCACAACACTACAAACACCAGCAGTATATGTCCACATGGACATGTCTGTGCTCTGGATACTGAAGTCTGTCCAGCACATCACCACCACACTTAGCATTGTGTACATTCTTATTCATGGGTGACTTGCCTCCTTCACACATACTTGGTTCCCACCTCTCCCCACATTCTGCAATTGTGTGGTTGAGGGGCCATGCCGTTTTCAGAAGGTCAGCTGTCTTGTTCTGCGCTGCCTGGGTGGTAGTCGGGGGGGGCCTGGAGGGGGTCCTGGGGGAGGTGGCGGTGGGTGTTGTGGACCTCTTGGGTCTCCGAGCTGCATGATCAGTAGCTCCATGACATGTGTTGGTCTTCAGATGTGGCTCTGGGCTGGGCTCCCTTTCATACTGCAGGTTGTCGTCCTGCTTTACACCAGTAAAAGGCAGGTGTTAAATCCCTGCTGCTAACGCGCCTTATCGCCTGTTTTTGGATCGCATCGCAGATCTGGCTGGTCGTTGAGAATATCGCGAAGTGGTGTTTTTGTGTGTTTTTGCACGGGAACGCCTACTCTGCATATCATTAGCGTTAGTTGTCGCTCTCATCCATGGCGATGTTTTTTGCGGAAGCTATCGCTGGAAAACTGGCGATATTGGCAGTTTGCACCAGCTTGGGAATTGGGCGATAAATCTATCGCCACTTTTGCGGCGCTAAAGTGCCGATAAATCGGCGATGAGTCCTTGAGAATATGCCCCAATGTTTGTTAAAAAATTGTTGAGTACGACAAGCTAAATCAGATAAAGTCTTATATCTCAACTTTTTGGGAAATTTCGGGGAGCGAAGAAAGACAGGTAAATGAATTGCACTCTCTTCCATCATAATTTTTAACAACATTTTTTCCAGTTTAGATGCTGCCAATGGAAGTTGAACCAGAAAGTTCAATAATGCAGCCTGGTAATGAAGCTCAAAAGTAGGGAGGCCGAGCCCCCCGAGAGCTGTATCTAGTTGTAAAATTGCTAAAGAGGTTGTAGGCTGTTTCTGTCCCCAGGATAAAGTTCCGGATTAGTGCATGCAATTCTGAGAAATATGATTTAGGAATTTTAATCGACAGGTGAATAAACAAAAATACAAATAATGGCAAAATAGACATTTTGACCATTGCAACTCGGCCAATTGAAGTTAGGGGGAGCAAAGACGATCTATCTAGGAGCTTCTTGGCTTTTCCCAGAGTGTTTCCATAATTTAACCTAAAAAGTTGATCTTAGTGGCTAGTTACATATATACCTAAGTACCTAATAGGCCTGGACATAGACTGTTGAGGAAAAAAAGACAACGAGACCGCTGGGGCATTATACCACAGGACCTCTGTCTTAGCTTGATTCAACCTATACCCGCCTATTCTTGTAAACTCTTCTACCTAAGCAAGTGCATTTCGAATATTAGATGGTTGTGCTGCTAAATAAAGAATAATATCATCTGCAAATAATTTCAACTTTGGCATGGCTACTATTGGGGGCACTATTTGAAGATTATTGCGGATCTTTATTTCCAGGGGCTCTATAAAAAGTGCAAATAAATGAGGGGACAGCGGGCACCCCTGTCTAGACGCACGCCGGATCTTAACTATACCTGCCAATTCTCTATTGATCAAGATTGTGGCCTCAGACCCTGCATATAATTGTTTTATCATCTTGACCAAGTCAGCAGGCAGGCCATACTTGGTCAATATAAAAAACAAAGCCTGCCAGTCAACTAGGTCAAATGCCTTCTCTGCATCAAGCATTAAAATCGCTGCTTTCACCTTGTTGAATGACAGGTAATCAAATGCTTGTGTAAAAAAATGTGTATTGGAGGACATAGATCTATGACGAATAAAACCTGTCTGGTCCTTATGGACCACCTGCTGTGCAAACGGAGTCAACCTTGCTGCCCATATTTTCATAAAAATGTTATAATCTATATTTAGAAGACTTATGGGTCTATATGAACCAGTAACTGTAGGATCCTTATCTTTCTTAAGAAAACAGACCACGACCACTTCTTTAAAATTTTTGGATATTGGTTCACCATTTTTGATCAAATTATACAGTTTAGTAAGAAAAGGTAAAAGCAAGGGTTCAAAAGTCTTAAAAACCTCAACAGGAATACCGTCATTGCCTGCGGCTTTAGCATTAGCTATAGATTTTAATACATTGCTGACTTCAGCTTGTAAAATAGCATTCTCAAGAGAGTCCAGAAGCGTCATGGAAATGGAGGGCATTTCAAGAGATGTAAAATAATGCATAAGTGATGTTTGTGGGATTTCCTGCGTTTCCTCATAGATCGTTTTAAAATGACGCAAGAAAACCCCTGAAATTTCCTCTTTAGAATCTTCAACTATATCCGAGACCGGATCTCTTACCTGGGTGACTGTATTTTGACTGTTCTGAATTTTAGTTGCCCAGGCCAGATAGCGTCCTATATGTTTACTCTCTTCATAGAGTTTTTGTTTATAGGCTTTACTCCCCTTAATTACCTGGAGATTAAAAAATTGCCTAAGGTTATCTTTGGCTGCTACTAGGTCTTGAAAGAGGCCCACCTTTTGAGCTTCAGAAGTAACCGTCCTTAAATTAAGAGTAGCTCTATCTATCTCTGTTTGTAAAGCAAAAATCTCCTGAGAGCGTTGTTTCTTTGCCGCAGCAGTAAATGCTAAAACCTGTCCTCAGAAGGCTGCTTTAAAAGCTTCCCACACCGAAAAGACCGAAGCGGAGTTCTCATTAATTTCAAAGAAATCCTTGATGAATAACCGGGTTGCCGCAATTCACTTCCCATCTTCCAGAAGAGATTTATCGAAATACCATCGCTTGCTAATTTGTGAACGTGTTGCCTTCATATGGATTCTAATAGAAACAGCTGAGTGATCGGAAAAAGCATTGGAGATAATCTCAGTCTCGGCTCTGGATAGCAGATTATCGATGAAAAACAAATCTATTTGGGATGCGGTCTTATACCAAGAGGAGTAGCTTGTATAGTCAGACTGCCCTGGATGGCTTTGACGCCATGGATCAAGCAAGCCAAAATCACTTTTCATCATATTAATCAGCTTAGTTGATTTGGGTTTTAGTTGCTTCTTAGCTGGATTAGAAGTATCTAAACGAATATCCTGAATAAAATTAAAGTCTCCCCCCCATATTAAGGAGCTCTCAGAAACAACCAGAAGACCATAAATTTGAAGCAAAGCCGAAATGTCACCAAATATAGGACCATAATAATTCAACATGTCAAACAATACGCCGCTGAGGTTGATTTGTACATAAATCCAATAGCCTTGAACATCACGATTAACTTTTTGTATTTGACAATTATAATTATTGGAAAATATAATAGCCACCCCATGCACTGACAAGTTTGCAGAGGCATAGTATGCTTGCTTGTACCCCTTAGGAAGAATCAATCCAGGAGTATTAGACCTAAGATGAGTTTCCTGAAGGAACAACACTTGTGGGGAAAAATAAAGCGGACAAATAAGCATTGCACTTGCTTTTTTTGAGTTTAACAATCCATTCATATTGCACAAAATTATTTTAAGACTATCCATCGACAAAAAAGTAGAAAATAACCGCTTTCATCGCACCCAAGGCACATAATATCGAATATCGAAAAGGATATAAAAAAGCACACCTGTGTATACAATCCAAAACTTTTGATCCACTCATTTTTTCTCTGCTACCCCAACCCAACCTCCACCCTGCCCCCCCGGCACCCCCACGTGGCAGGAGTCCCCCTAACAGCACTCCACGCTGAACCCCTAAATGGAGGATGCCATGGAATTGCATCCTAGACTACCAGAATCTGTTCCCCACCACCACCACCACCCCCCCCACCGCCATCCTAAGGAAGAGAAAAAGAAAAAGAAACAGAAGAAGAAGAAGAAAAGAAAAAAGAGCTGGAATTAATGCTGCCTCTAAGTCGCTAGTTTCAAATTGATTTTAGGAAGTCCTGCACTTCTGAAAGAACATTGAAGATCTTGAATTGTCCTTTCCAAAGCACTTTCAGTTTTGTCGATTGAACCAAGGAGGCTTGTGCCCTGATCGATCTAAATTCAAAGGCAAGCAGTTGAAATGCTTTTCTCCCCCTAGCTGAACTCACAGACACATCGGAGAAAATCTTCAAAGAGGCAGTTTGCAAAACTGAGAACGTTTTCTGCTGAATCGCTCTAGTAAGGACCTGTTCCTTGATCTGGAAATCGGAGAAATTAACCAGAATCATTCGAGGGAACTCTATGAGCCCGCATGATTGTCAAATCTTCAGGAGGAGATGGTAAAATATGATCTTTAATCAGCATATTGATAAGCTGGAGAACTGATTGAATTTGACCCTGGGATTCACACCCTTCCGGAATCCCGGTAAATCGAAGATTGGAACGCCTTGCATGATTTTCCATTGACTTTAATTTCGACTCTAGTTCTGTGTTCTTAGCCAGTTCAGGTGTCGTACAGGATTGCAGAAGTGCCAATTTATCCTCAATGTCCGAGATTCTTTGTTCTGCTACTTACAGCTGCTTTGGCAGTACCAATAAAGTCTCCTCCATCTTAGTAAGCCTTTGCTTTATTAGTTCCGTATCCAAAGCTTGCTGGACCATTAGCCTGCGAATCTCCACTAAAATTGTATCCAGCATTTTTTTCAAGGCTTCTGGCAGGAGCTCCTGTGGCCCACTGAAGATTTAAATAGGCGGTACTTGTGAGTAAGAATTAAATTCAGAAGCAGCTGTCTCTAGTGGACTAGCAACAGTGCTTAGATCTAAGAAGGGCCCAAAAGAAGATTCCACTCCGGTTTCCGGAATTGTTGATAAGGTACCATCCCCTTTGCCCTGCCCATTGCTGGCGACACCCCCCTTAGATGTTAAAGTTGGAGTCCCTGATATAGTTGTAATTGGTGGCAATATCCCAATTCTAGCCTCCTCGCAGGGAGGTTTGGGCCCAGCGTTTGTAAACAAAGGAAAAGTTTGAATTTTTTGAATGGGCAGGGTCACTAAGTTTATATCAGCCACCAAATTCGTCATTAGTGGCGCTGAAGTTGGAGATGGGGTTGAATTCTCCAGGCTACTTGCAGCTACAAAGGGCGTACATGAATTTTCTGAAGCTGCTAGTACAAACTTCTGCAGAGGTAAACCTGCTGCAGCCCCCATCCCCTCCTCTTCGAGAGGCTGACAGGAGCTGAAAGAGAAGGCAGGTGCTCCTGCCGCAGTTTTCTTCTACTTGTCTCGCCAGCCGGCCACTCTACTTTGGGAGGCTTTCTTTCGTTGTTTAGGGGGACAGGAGGAATTGGTGAAGTAGTTTTCGTACGGAGCTGTCGCATGACAGTAGGGTGCATATGTTGCTAGCCAATCGAATAACGGTAACTTATCTCCAGGTATATCTCCATTTTAATAGGTCAAGGCTGCATTCCCCCAGGTGCTAGAAACATGCATAGTCCTGGACAAAGTCATGGAAAATGCCTACCTCAATGGCTGAAAATCAAATCAGGACTGTCCTCTCAATGGGGCTCCGCCAGCTGCATGGGAGCCAATCAGCGCTTGATCAGAAGAGCAGAAGAGCAGAGGAACCCTATACGGTGCATTCACAGTCCTTTTAGCAGCGGTAGCGAGGTCCCTTCACCTGGGGGTTCGCCTCGCTCCCCGCAGCACCGAGTCAAGTTGTCGTGGTTCTAGGCGGGAGATGTCTTATCCATCCACCCCTGATTAACATCCGACGATATCAAAGAAGATTGCATGACGGAGCAGGAGCTGGAGCTAGAGTTTCCGCGTCCGAGCGCAAAACGAAACTCTGACGCTGGCGGTGATGGGGGGCGGGCCGGGATTTCTGGTTCCGCGTCATGTCGTTTTGTGACGCATAATTTTGATGTCTCCACAATAAGTTGTGGGCCCTTCCTCGTCGCAGGTACTTGGCCCACCCACACAAGTGAGGTACCATTTTTATCGAGAGACCTGGGGAAATGCTGAGTGGTAGGAAATCTGTGTCGGCCTGGTGATCCCACAACTTTTATCCAACATAGGGATTCTACCATGTATTATGTGAATATATATGCACCCATGTGTGTGCTGCTATTTTTATTTTTATTTTTATTTGAAGTGTCTAGTCCTACGTGAAAAATGGTGCAAAAGGATCAGAGCTCCTTCTCTCAATTTGTAGGAAGGGCAATGTTTCAAAAATTGTAATAATACATGGTAGAATCCCTATGTTGGATAACAATATAAAGAGGAGGACGATTCTACCTTTTTCCTCTTCACTCCCTGCTTTGATTTTTTGATCCCACAACTTTACCACACAGAAATTTGAGGAAAATTTGATTTTTTAAGCTACAGTTGAGGTTTGCAGGGGATTCTGGATAAGAAAACATTGGGGGATCCATGCAAGCTAGCCCTCCCTGGACTCCCCTGGGTGTCTAGTTTTCAGAAATGTCTGGGTTCGGTAGGTTTCCCTAGATGGCTGTCAAGCCCGGGACCAAAAAAGTGGATGACTCCTTTGAAAACCAGGTTGTCTCGTGATAAATAATTTTGATGTCTCCACAATAAGTTTTGGGCCATTTCCTGTGCCAGGCACTAGGCCTAGCCACATAAGGGAGGTACCATTTTTATCAGCGGACATGGGGCAATGCTGGTGGGTGGAAGTTTGTGGCTCCCGCAGATTCCAGAACTTTCCACCACAGTAATGTGAGGAAAATGTGGTTTTTTTTACAATGTTTGAGGTTTGCAAGGGATTCTGGTTCACAGAACCTGGTGAGAGCCATACAAGTCACCACATCCTGGTTTCCTCTTGGTGTCTAGTTTTCATAAAATGTACAGGACTTGGGGGAATGCTGGGTGGGTGGAAGTTTGTGTTTCCTCCCAGATTCCAGAGCTTTCATCACAGAAATATGAGGAAAATGGGTTTTTTGGACAAAGTTTGAGGTATGTAAGGGATTCTGGGTAACAGAACCTGGTGAGGGCCATTTTCTGTGCCAGGCACTAGGCCTACCCACACAACTGAGGTACCAGTTTTATCAGCAGATTTGGGGGAATGCTGGGTGGGTGGAAGTTTGTGGCTCCCCACTGATTCCAGAACTTTCCATCACTGAAATTTGAGGAAAATTAGATTTTTCTTTACAATGTTTGAGGTTTGCAAGGGATTCTGGGTAACAGAACCCGATGAGAGCCACACAAATCACCCCATTCTGGATTGCTCTGGGTGTATAGCCTTCAAAAATATACAGGTTTGCTAGGTTTCCCTGGGTGCCAGCTGAGCTAGGCCCAAAATCCACAGCTATGCACATTGCAAAAAAAGGGTCTGTATTCACTGGAAAAATGTGATGTGTCCCCGTTGTGTTTTGGGTTGTTTCTTGTTTCGGGCACTAAGCCTACCCACACAAGTGAGGTACCATTTTTATCGGGAGTCTGAGGGAAACTCAAAATAGTAGAACAAATGTTATTACTATTTGTCTTTCTATGCATTTCTGCCTTCCAAATGTAAGATAGTGTGTAAAAAAGAAGTCAATTTGAACAATACCCTCTAATTCTCATGCTAATATGGGTAACTACAAATTCAGAGATGCACAAATAACCACTACTACTAAACTCCATGAATTTTTACTCTTTATATTTTACCAAATGAATTACTGTATACCCGGTACACAATGAAAAAACATTGCCAGGTGCAACTCAGTTATTGGCTCTGGGTACCTCGGATTCTTAGTGAACCCACAAGCCTCATATAACCCCACAACCAGAAGGGTCCCACGGACGTAACAGTATAAAGCTTTCAAAAATCTACTGTTACTTTCCATAGGAAAACCTCGAAGGATCTACACAAATGACCCCTTGCTGAATTCAGAATTTGGGCTACTTTTCAGAAATGTATACCTTTTTGGGATCCATTATTAGTTTCACACCCATTTCTACCACTAACTGGAAGTAGGCCTACATTAAGGGCAGGATTATTTTTGTGCTGGAAGGGATACCTTCCTTCACAGAAACAATCCTTAGAGGCATTTTCCTCTTTCTATCTACGATGCAGTGCATGTGACTCATAGAAACAGGAGGTAACAAGGAGAAACATATTCCTCCCCATTACTCCTCACTGGGAATGGAGTAGCATTTTGATGCATTCCCAGATTTACTAGCATTATTAAATCGGGGAATGCACCAAAATCCATGGATGGTTGCATGGGAATGCCCATGATCCTCCCATGGAAAACCTCCCAGCTTGAAATGTAAACCAGCGCAAGCCACCCTGTTGCCTGAAGTTTCTTCACAAAGCCATGCAAGCAAGCGCATATGGCCCTTGTGTGGCTTTGAAAATATTACTGAAGCATTTGTGTTGTCCTTGTATCAACAAAAATAAGGCTTAATATATCTGGGCCTTAGAATCTCCAGGTGGCACCTGATAGTACCAAGAACTCTCATAGCATTAAAGCAGCAAATACGGGTGAAGGTAAAGTATAGGGTGTGCGCAAACTAAACGTCAAAGCTGAGTATAAAAACAGGAACCCATCAATTCATGATTTCACCTCACATGAAGAAAGCAAAAAATCACCTGCAAGGCATACTGCAGAGGCCTGATGCATGCTGCACAGTCTCACAGTGTCTCCCATCTCTGTTTCTCTCCCGGTAGCTGTCAAGCTGCTCTGATCGATGCCTGAACACTGACTCCTGCTCACCAGAATCAGTGGACTGGTTAAAATAATGTAATAAAAAATATTGCTTCTGTCAAATTCACTGCAAATCTGTGTAACTCCTCCTGCTAGAGTACCTGGCACACACTCCTGCCAAGTAGGTCTAGGTTTCATTGCCATGTGCAAGCATCTACTTAGTGAGAATGGTAAGTGACCAAGTTGTTGTTGTCCTATGTTTAATGATTGAGCTTATCGTGGGTGGGTGTCCCTTCCTGCACAAAAACAATCCTGCCTGTAATGCAGGCACCCTTGTACCATGGTGCAAGAGTGCTGGTGTTGGCGCTAGGCTGCACTCAGTGCACCAGTGCAGGAAGAGAGCAAGAATGCATCATATTTTAGTAGATATGGTGCATTCCTACCCTAATCCTGTCACACAATGTGGTGCAGAAACTTGTCTTTTTGTGTTCTATGATTGTTTAGTAAAACTGGTCTGAGATTTTGTAGCAGCGAGACTTCTAGAAAGACGTGTTGGTCTTTGATGCTGCCGGCTATTCTAGTTACTTCTGCAATTATTTTGAAGACTTTATTTTTTTGCCTTATCCCGTATCACCACTTAGAGTCAAGTGTTTCCTACCCTTTTCACAAGTTCATGGAGTTTGTGGAGTTCTTATCTTTTTGATTTCATTTTAATCTGGTCTTCGATCATGTTTTACCTTCAGTGAAATATAAGATGTGTCACTAATCTCTTTTTTCTGAAAAGAAGCATTCTGTTATTTATTTATTTGCACTCTTATATGGCGAGACCTAGTCCCTGAAGTGCCTCAGAGCACTTTAATTAGGTGATAAACTGAGCATAAGTAATAACTTCAAATCAGTGGTTAAATAGACATGCAACAAAACAGCACAGCTCTGAGTGAACATTCTCAAAACAAAATTATAGCCAAGTAACAAAGAACGTCACAGACAGAAAAAGTGAGTGAAACAAGAAGAAAGTTTTAATAAATTACTGATTAATGGGCAAGCGTTTTTTATGATGGGAAATGCTGTTGGAAAAGAAGGTCTCTTTTGAACAACTTATAGAAGGAGTTGGTTCTAAAAGCAGTAGGGATGACATGCCACACTTTGCGAGCAATCCCAGGAAGGCTTTTTAAAGGTTAAAAGGTATTATTTTGTTTTTTAAAGGTAGGGATTTCCAGTTGCAGAGAGTCAGTACCTTAGATAGAGCGGAGTCTCCTGAGATGACTAGCTTGTAGGTCTAGTATTTTGCTGAGCCCTTATGTACATTCTTGTAAATTATGCAAGCCAGCCTGTATGTGCTCCTGGCCTCTTTAGGGGAGCCTGTTGAGTGTATTCAGGATAGGACATATGTGATTGTTGGATCTTCTCGCAGTGGTAAGTGATCTACAGTGCCTTCAGTGTGGTTAGTTGCTTTCAGGGAATGCTAGTTACCAGTGAGTTGCCAAAGAGCCATTTAGACAGGACCATAGACCGAACTACAGTTTTGAAGTCATCTGCAGAAATCAGCAGCTTGATCCCCTTAAGGAGTCTGGTTTGAAGTTGGGCACCCTTAGCTGCTGAGCTAATCTGAGCATGTAGATTAAGGGTAATTTCAAGTCTAAAGCCCAAGGTTTTTAGATTGTCTACAGAAGATGGTTTACAGTCAGGTATGCTTGAGGAGCTTAGCTAGGTTTTTACAGGTGAGTTGCTGTGTGGCAGAGAGAATAGATGAATCTCTGTTTTCTGTGTTTTCAGTTTGAGGAGCTGAAGTGACATTCGTGCAATAACCACTCACCATGTCTGTGATTTAGCATAACGTTTAACAATAACCTCAAGCTTCATAAATATGACAGTCCCGTTCCTCCCCGCAGTATTCCCACCTCACCCTAATTTCCATCCCAAAGCCCTGATGCCTTGCTTCATTCTTCTTCACCATTTCACTCACTGAGCTCGATCCATACACCCAGTCACTCCCTCACTTGCCCTACCAAACATACTGTAATAAAATTATTTGCCCAATTGGCGCATCCTGCTCACTGCTTTTGTCACTTGTGCTCCCTTCCTTCCTGCTGAGGGGTTGATACACCCGCATGTGACTCTCCACCCCCCAAAATACCGCCAACCAGGAATACCCTATAGGCTTTTTTCTGCCCTCCCATCTCAGGCACCTTTCTGCAATTCAGTGATAGGCTCTCCTGCACCTGATCATTTTGTTCGACAATTTGCTCACCACATCCCTCCACTCCATCATTTAGTACGCATTCCCTAATTTGCAAAAGCTGCACTCCATCCTCCCGGAAAAAAAAACGCTCCCCTTCTTTAATGCCCCCATGCAATATTTCTTTAATGTCTCTTGCCATGCGGAAACCCCTCATGGCTCGATTCAGCTTCCTCCCAGCTTTATAAATCGCAGCATGCTTCACAGCCCCTCTCCAAACTCTGCCCAGCACAAATTCAGTCCAAACCAAAGAGGTACCCGACATGTTTGCCTTAATTGCCTCCAAGTCCCGCTTCATATGTTGAAGCAGCGTCAAGCCCGATAACTGAACCAGGTTGTTCTCACCCATATGAATTAGGGTCTGGTGGTTTAGTGGACTAATGCATCCACTGTAGGGATCGGGTCTGTGCTCTACCTCATGGTCACAGGTTCAAATCCTGGCTGGTCTACTCAGCCTTTCATCCTTCTAAGGTTGATAAAATGAGTGTCATTGAGTTGGGTAACAATAGACATCTGTTATTCAGCACCAAGAGGCCTACGGGTGAAAGTGTGCTTTACAAATTATGTTATTAGTAGTATATCCGGGCAACCCCTCTGTAGAACCAGCTTCGTCAAACATGGTAGCAAACTATCCCAACGCATACCCCTTTTTCGCCACTGTAGCACCCCATGTCAGCTGCTCAGCAATCCCTGATTTTGCCAGTTAACTTGCTGGTCCGCATACTTTGCCACCAAGTGCACAAAGGAATGTCCCACAATCAAGGTCACCGTCTTGGTCCCTGGACCGCTCACACACCCTGTAGTGGAAAAAAGGCTATTAGCACTGGCAAACCTTCCCAAACCCCAAGATCCCTCCTAGAAACCCCATCATTTCCGCACATAGAGCTCACAGCACCTCTGCTTTCACATGCCAATCTGCCGAATCTGGCCCCAAGGCCACCCCAAACGTGCGTCTGCAGTTGCTGACCCAATCCTAAATGAATGCATGCCAAAGTCGGCCAGATCTTTACCAAGCCTCCACAACACAGATAACAAGTGGAAAACAGTAACCCTACTGCCACCTTCATGCCAGAATACCACCTTCTGTCCCCAACCAGGCCAAATCTGGAACCTGCCCCATTTCCGCAAGGGACAAACCTCCAGACTACCCCCTTCGCACAGCCATTCGCACTTTTCTCTGCCCATCTTATCCATCTTGGATCGTATGCAGCCAAATATCCATTCACCCCTGATCCAGACATACTTCATCATGCAATATCCCCAACTCTTGAGCGGACCCTCAAAAGCTCAGACATATAAAAATCTCCAAAACATCCAGATCACGCACTTCTCAAAAACAGCCACCTCAAAGCGATCATAACAATTGGTATGACAATTCCTACAGCAACTCAAATGTATTAGCCTCCCACAATGCTGACCTTCCCACACCCTTCTCTCTGCCCCACCCTTTCAGAACACAACACAGTATCTCATCTCAGTATCTCATCCCTCGCAGGGTCAAAACCCCAGTACAGTTTGCCATAGAACGAAATACCTGCCAACTTGCCCACGATGGTCGTGAGTAATAAACCCTTGCCATTGCAAAACAGACAAAATGCAACACTCTCCCTTCAATTTCCTGATGGTCTTGCTTCAAGTCTTCTGATGAGCATCCCTCAAACTTCCTAAAACTCGCACCACACCATCCGGTAGCTCCTTCTGGTGGATTCAGCCAATAAACTCTCGACCAGACCCACTATTCTCACTCCCCCAGGGCCCAGATGTCTGCAGGAGACTGCATCTTGACTTCTTCTGCTCCTGGTGCCAGCCTGCGGAAGTGATGCCACTGCGAAGAAGATAATGAGTCTCCTATATCATTGTTGGCACCAGGAGAATGCTTAGTCCTGAACACAAAATTCAGATGCAAACAAACTAGCATGAATCTCCACAGCAGTCTCAAAAGTCTCAAATCGCTCGCTCTTTGTCTGTTCACCTGGCCATGATGTTGTCATAATTGAACAACAACGCCCTGTTTGTCAGTTCACTTCCCCACACTGATAACACAACAACAACAGGAAAAATTCAAGGAAAGTGATGCTACGTCTCTGTCTCAACCAGTGTGTCTACCTGATTGCCAGGGACATAACTTAGTAAGAATGAGGAGGTGTGAACTTCAGATTTCCCAACAATCATGCTGGCATATCTTGTGAAAATGTATTGTATGAGAAGCAGAGTATAAGGGGGGCTTAAGGGCAGTGTGTATTATTAGGAGTACCTAATCACAATATTTTTCAAACTAACCAACATTTCTTAAGACCTTCAAAACAGAGTTGAGAGAGCGAGTGTTTTTTTTTGTCTTTGTGTATGTAAAATTCCCAGGTGAAATTCGACAGACACTACACCATACCCGACTGAAAGCACTTGCACCCAACTACTTACTACACCCCCTTATGGCTGCCCTATAGGCCAGTCTGACCCTGGGATATTTTATAAGTGCTACAATGAAATACAGAAATGTACGTGTGAGTAATATGTTAATCATTGTCAGCATGCCAGATGGATAAAAAATGTTTGTATGCTATCATAAGGTATTTTCTGTTTCTCAATATTCTTTTTTCTTCAGTTGTTTTTATTGAGAAGAATGTGGTTGTATATCCTTTCAAGGACCAATCAGATAGCCTCCTCAACGTGATTGTTCAACAATAGAACAAGAATTCAGGATAACAAGTATACATTTCATGTTATACTAAGCACATCAGAGCACAAAACTTAAAATTTACAACTGTTGTACTCAATCTAAGGTGCTGCTTGCAGTGTTTTCCTGGATCATTATTGGCATTCAATTATCTCGTGGAAAGACTGTGGCCTCAAGGTTTTTTGGCATCATATTCCAATTATAATTTGCATAATGCTTTCATTGATTGGCAAGGCTGAAACAGTCGTATATTTTGCAAGCAGAGTCTAATTCCTTCACGAGCGATTATAAACTAGTGTTCTAAGCTTTTCTTTGTTTTATTTTAACTCAGAGCAGCAGTCAAAAATAAATCTTTTTTTGAAAGCATCAATCATTCTTTGCCTAAACAAATAACAGTCTGCCATTTATTTTGAATTGTTTTGAATGAGAAATATTTAATGGAGATATTCAAGTTAAATTCAAGCCCTCTTAAGCTTCCCAGTCATACAATAAATTATGTTGTAATTGTAAATTGAATTTACAAAGCCATTACTACCCCTGATAAGGCGTTGAAGCATTTTTGGGCAAGTAGTTCACTACTATGTAACCCAAGAGTAGAGCTTTATTGCTAGTAGATTAGCAGTACGTTTTTTTGCACTAGTTGTGTTAGATCTGTGCTCATTAGAGTTTAGAGTTGAGATACAACCACAGGAATGGATTTGAAAGGGTTTATTTTAGTAAGTAGTGGAAGTATATGACTAATAGCTGCGTGACATGGCTAAACAAGCATTAGCAATGCCAATAGGTCTCTCTTTAATGGAATGTTGTATGGTAATGCGAAGCATTACAATTAAATATCATGGGAATGGCTATTTATTTGAGGGGAAGCAAAGAACTGTAAAATAATATTGGTGTAGTTAAAAGGTCATGGGACAGACGTACTGTTGAGCCAGACTTAAAAATCCATGCAGGTTAATGACTGCTCTCCTCCCGGAGAAGTCTGAAATTAATTTCTTTGGCTCCCCATCTCCGGAAGATTGGCGACGCTGGTGGCCTGAAGATATGTCACCTCCTCTCTCTGCACAAAAGACAGTAAAAAATCTGGACATTATGATGGATGATAATCTCTCGATGAGCCCCCAAGTCCAGTCGGTAGTAGGCACTTGCTTCGGCCTCCTGCGCATGCTGAGGAAATTTCTTCCCCATCTGCCTCTTGATTTTAAGAAGACCATGGTCCAGGCACCGGTCACATCTAGACTGGATTATGCGAATGTCCTGTACCTGGTCCTTCCTGAATGTCTTCTAAGTCACTTGCAGGTGGCTCCAAACGCTGCTGCCAGAACGGTTTTATTATTATTATTATTATTAATTTAATTTTATAAGGCGCTCAGCAACCCGGAGGTTTCCCGGCACCATCAGACTGTTGCAGGCAGGAAAGGGAAACATTATTGGTTAAATAGCCATGTCGTAAGACTTTTTCGAAAGTTCTTGTGGTTAATTTCATGCCGAATTGGCATAGAGAGAGAGTTCCATAATAAGGGGGCTAGGTAGGAAAAAGACCGGCCACCCATACGCGATCTTTTGATCCTAGGGACTGAAAACTTGGCCTGAGTCAAGGATCGTAGATGACGTGTTGGAAGGTAGGGATTGACTAAGGCATTCAGATATTGCGGTGCAGTACCCCATTTAATTTTATGCATATAACACAAGGCCTTGAATTTAACGCGGCTCTCTATCCTCAGCCAATGCAGGTCGAGGAGGGAACCTGATATGGAGGCTTTTCTGGGCACCTGGCAAAGCAGCCTTGCCGCCGAGTTCTGTACTACCTGAAGCTTTCGAACCACCTCCTTATTGGCTCCCAAGTACAGGACGTTGCCGTAGTCCAGTCTAGATGTAATCAGGGCTTGGACCACAGTTCTTTGGGTGGAACTAGGCAACATCCATAGTATTTTTTTGAGCCATTTTAGGATGGTGAAACAGGTTGCGGCGACCCCTACTGCTTGCTGCTTTATTGACAACTGATCGTCAATGATTATGCCCAGATTGCGAACCATATGTAGTGGCTGGGGAAGATCACCCATTTGGGGGGGCCAATGTTGTGGGCCCAGGACCCACATATCCCGCACCTCAAGGCCTAACACTGGCTACCAGTAAAAAAAAGGATTAGGTTTAAAGCTCTGGTGCTATTTTTCAAGGCCCTGCATGGGAGTGGCGCGGGCAAAGAGAGTTACCCAATATGCGCCACCAAGAACCTTGAGATCACTCCACTCTGAGCCTGGCTTTCGTTCCCAGAATACACCGTGCCTGGTCAGGCGGCAGCTCCTTTAGGTTCCTGGGAGCCCAGGCCTGGAACCTGCTTCGATTGTCTCTTAGAACTGTGACCGAGCTTGCCGTTTTTAGGAAACTGCTTAAAACCTGGCTATTCTGTCATTGACCTAGCCATCTTCCAGAAGCTGCTTAAAACCTGGTTTGCCGCTGCGAGGGGCGTCATTTGGGTGGATGGGAGTCCTTTTAGCGCTGGGACACTCTTGTTGAGTAGCTATGCACTCTATAAATGCCTTCATTCATTCATTCATTCATCTGTGCTGCTGTCACAGAAAAACAACATAAATTATCTAGTTATCTATGATACTTAAATAGTATTGCAATGTCATTTGTGGGACAATTACATTTCAACCTCAGTCAGCTGGATAAAAAAGCAAAATGATCACAGCTGTGTGGAGGGCAAGCACGTTTTTGTGGAAGCCCAACAACTTCTGCCCAATCAAAACATGTGCTCCTGGCTCCCAACAAGTGGGTGAAAACAAAGCACATCTCCTGGTAATACTCACATAATTGTCTAGCGACAGCTGCATTGTCAAGACAGATCATTGAGAAGGATGGTTGGGAGCTCATAGTAGTCAGAAAGGTTTGAGATGAGTCAGAGAGAGGAGGGATGGGACAAAGGTTGAAGGGAGTATTTGTTTTATAACAAAACTGAAATTAACTTATGCACTTGTTAAAGTTGTAATGGCTGGAGTGAACCTGTCTCTGCAAATATCAATATGTACATAGAAGCAGCAATATTTACATGGTCTGATGTGCGGATTTATCTTGTGGTAATGTATGCACATTTTTGTCATTTAACTGCTATTAACCTATGCATGCATATATGCACAATATTTCTTAAACTTCTAGTACCAGGTATCACCTCTCTAAATATATGCACCTATATGCACATAGAAGCAGCATGACATGGTCTGATATACAAACGTATCTTGTGGTGTAATATGCATTTTCCTACTACGTAAATGTATCTGCTTATAATGGAAGCATAGTTCAGTGTACAATGAAACATGTATAACAATAACCTCATCTCCATACCGTGAGGTATATTGTTGTGGTACACTGTTGTATTGTGAGTATAGTGGGGAAGAGCCAGCTCTTGACTAATTGTCTGAAGTTGAGATGGTTGACAATGGATATTATGTTTATGGGTAACAAATTCCATAGTTTGGCTGCTTGAACAATGTTGCATCCATGTTTTTGTCTTGTATATAGAAATTTTGAGGCAGGGAGCCATTTTTGAGTGAAGGTTCCTTTGCTGTATGTATTTGTTGATTTTCTTCCTGATGAAGAGTCATCCTATGCATTGTATTGCTTTGTGTGTGACACACAGCAGAATAAAGGTGGATTTTCTGGCAACTGGTGACTCTCAAGGGGAGATGTGTGCTTGTGGATTTACATGTAGGGTCATTCTAGTGGAAGCATGCTGAATTATCTCTAATCTTCTCATAGTTCATAAGGGTGAGCTGTGAAATAGACCATTATTGTAATCCAGTTTTAATAGGACAAGAGAGATGGTAGCTTGAACCTTGTGGGGGAATCCTAGGTATGGAAGATGTGTTGCAGTGTTTTCAATGTGTGAAAGCTGGATTTAACTATTTTATCCACTTGTGCAATCATTGTACAGCGTGATGTCCATGGCAATTCTGAGGTTTCTTAACTACTTAGATATTATTGGTATAATGGTCCTAGACCCTCAGTCCAGGCAGTGGTCCTAGATCGTAGGCAGTCTAAAGAATAGATTTTGGAGGTGGTGTGAGTTTGTGCTGCAGGAGAGTGACTAATGTCCTTTCAAGTTGTGGGAGGCATGCTATTGTTGGTGATGTTAACTATTGGAGGACAGAGAAAGTCTTGTTTTTGTTGATCGTTTTTTTTTTCCTTCAAATGGCTTATAAGACATTTTTTGGGTCTGGTTGTGTGGGTGGTAGTGAGTCTACTTGAAACAGAGCGGTTGGGCTATGGAGTTGTGTGTGAAATATAGGCTTGTTTTGTGATAGACTAGGGGATCTGAGGTTATAAAGAGTGTTATGGAGGTGCTCTCTTTTGCGTATGTTGAACGTGGAAGGTTTATGGATGAGTGGTGGTGGTGCATGAGGGTCATGTTGTATGGCCCTGAATTGAGTGATGGATGATAGACTTGTGAGTGAGTGTTGTCATGTTTTTGTGGATTGAGCAATTGGTGTGTTTGCTGCATGGAGGTACGAGGTAGAGATGGGTTTAAAAGTATGCTATTTGTGCTAGGATTCCGGGAAGCGTGGATGTGTGTAGGTATATAGAGATGGTAAGGTGTGTTTGAATTTATGAGATTTTGTTCAGAGAAATTTTGTATGTGTGTTTGTTTTTGTGGGGTAGTATTAGCTGGTATTTTGGTAGTGACTTGAGGTATAGCATTTTTGCATGAAGGACTGGTGAGTTGTGTGTGATGGAGAAGCACGGGGTAAGAGTGAGCGCAAGAGTAGAATCTCTGTATAGTTTGAGAATGGGAAAATATTATATTTGAGAGATGGTTATAGGCTGAGAAGGGGGATGATTTTGCCTTATTGGTAGAGGGCTATTGAAAGAATGTTGCCATTAGCTCTGTGCGAGAAGAAGTGGATACTTTTGTGATAGATGGCTGAAGACAGATTCACAGGGGCGGTAGGGGCAATGCTAGATGTAGGTAGAGGGAGTTTGTGAGATTAAAGGTGCAGGTTTTTGTTTTATTGGTATGTAAGCAAAATGTGTATTTGGTTGTGTTGTGGTACAGATAGTGATTTGTGTACGAGTGTGTGGGTGTAGGAATAAAAAGGTATGTAAGAGTGTGCTATACAACTGGGTAGACTTTGGTGAGTGAGTGGAGAGTGGTTTGACCGTGTACTGAGCACATAAAATTGACATCTGGGCTGAGACATCCTGCAGGAAGGGCTTGTAAAGACTGCTGGGGAGGACAACTGACCCTTTATTAGCCTCTTAGACTCAGCTGAAGGCCTAGCCAAGTTGTTGTACAGCAACAAACAAATAAGTGCTCCTGGAGCAGGGGTGTGGTCAGCTTTTTAATCCGGAAGCTATGCCTGGGAGAGCGGGTAGGAATAGGGAAAATGGAGGGGGCAGGAGTAAAAAAAGGATCTTGTAGTAGTAAATTTGAATAATGGTGGCCAATATTGCACAATAACCACAACACTTACAATTAACACAAACACAGTTTGTTGCAAAAAGAAATGAAGCCATATAGCCCTAAAATTAACTTTTATTATAGTCTACCGAGTACACAGTAATTGAGTTGTTGGGCACAGCTCAAGTAATCAGCAGAGCTAGTAAATGATATATATATTGGAGTGAGTGGGGTGGCAGTTCAAGATCACACAAGGGAAAAGTGCAGAGGGAAAGAGAAAGGGAGAAAAAAATGGGGAGGAGAGTGGAGAATAAAGAAAGGGAAACAGAGGCTGTAGGGGCAAAGCACAGCAAAGAAGGGGAGCATAGCCAGTAAATGCAGTATATATGTTAGGGGTTTGGGGGAAGTATGAGATCAAACAGGGAAAAAATGCAGAGGGAAAGAGAAGGGAGAGAAAGAACAGGGTGCAGAGCAGAGGGTAAATAGGGACATTCTCATACAAGCGGTTACAGATTTTGCTGCAGATATAAATAATAAACTTAGGGCCTGACTTAGAGTTTGGCCGACCAATTACAAGTGCCATTGGATATAATGCACTTGTAAAACAATGGACGGGATATCCTTCACATTTGTGATGGAGTAACCCTTCAGCCTAAAACTAAATCAGGCCTTTAAAAATGAAACAAGTACAGAGATATTTGGCATATGATAGACCTGTCTCTTGTATCACTGGCTTTTTTGCCAGCAGTGTAAAATTGTAGAGTAATTCATAACTCCAGCATTATTTTGGGATACACTAATAACTAATCATTCCACTATTTTTGTCAGATACATTTCTTTACTTTGCCTTTTCTCTTTTTATGTCCTATTTGCAAGAAATTAAAATGCTCACAACATTATGTTGCCAACTTTTGTATAACGCTGATGGGAGGTTTTGGGACAGAGATATTCTTTACAGATGTGCACACCAGCCCCACCTGCCCTGAGTAACTGAACTGCAGTTTTCACTGGTATCATGAACATTTTGAGTCCAGTATGCACACCAATCATGTGTCTGGGCTGTGGCTTATATTCTGAGATGCAGAATGTGGCTTTGTTGCCTTGAAGGGACCAACAAGCGAGCCTCCCTAGTGCGCAAGACTACTGTCTGTGTTCCGGGATATAACCACAGAGCATTGCCAGCAGCTCAATATTTTTTTTCTGATCTGTAACAGAGTACATGCCTTTTCCCTGTTCTGTGTGCAAGCAGAATATTTATGGTGACTGGTTGTGCATCTCCATCTTGAATGATTTGTGACTATGAGGACAGTGGTCCATTTTGGATCCCCCCTTGGTAATCAAAACACGAGATAGAGGCTGAGGGAAAGCATTTTAGAATGGCAAAGTTATTGCTGGCTTTCCTGAGATATGCATTTAGTGTCAGACAGTGAGGTGAGGGAGTAGTGAGACAGGGCTACTTAAATAATGTAGAGGCCAGAGGCTTTTTGAGCACCATCAGTTGGCTTGATGCAGGGTGTGGGGAGATGGACACAGCAAACCCCTTTGTTGTGCTGAGAGAATCATCTATGCAAGGCCTGCCCCAGCTGTCTCTCCTAAAGGTGCTTCTCCTGAGGTTCAATGACCGTCTAAAGCAAGTTCCTGACGTGATTGTTCTTGTGTTTTAAAACTATTTTAAGACTGTTTCTGTTCTGCACAGGTTAGAGACACTAAATAACCACTTTGGACTGGTTCCAGGACACTGAAAGAGGAATCAACATTTTCTGACGGCAGCCTGACTATAAAAGTTCAACTGAAAATTCCTCACTTGGTTCCAAATATCCCACTAACTGAAGGAGTGGTACGTCACACAATGGCAGAGGTATTCTTTTTTTTTAAAACTCTTTTTATTGAAGATATACGACAAGAAAGCATCATTCGACATAGTGTTATGTACACATATACAATCATCCGGCTTTCTGTGCCACACCCAATTTCCCAACCCATGCATTTGTGTAGAGGAGCCAGCAGTTGTTAGTTTTCTCATCAATATTCAGTACAGTACATCATTCAACTGTCTTCTGGCGAGAATCCCCTTGGCGGCAATGTACAAATATTACCCCTGAATTTATTACACCCTCCCCACACCTGCTCCCACTTTTTGGGGCATCCTCTGTTCATATATAATGCCTTTTCGGCCACCATGGCCCATTCCATATCATCACACCAGTCTGTATATGTTGGTGCATTTTGTACTCCCCAGTGTTTGGCAATATTGTGTTTCGGTATCGTCATACCCAGTGTTGTCCAGTCTTGGGCTGTATGATTGAGGTCTGATGCTTCCCATATGTTTAGGAGGCATTGTTTGGGTTCTGGTGGTACCCGAGCCCCACTGACTCATGTTATTGCAGTCACGATTGCTTCCCAGTATGTTTGGATGTTCAGTGGCTCCCATATTGTTTGGAAGAATGTACCTATGACCCACACATCATCGCAAACAGAGCTGAGTATCAGCTCTCCCCATCATGGTTAATGTTGTCCTGGATAGGTACATCCTGTGGAGGACCTTGAGCTGCACCAGTCGCAATCTAGAGGATGTTGCCACTTCCCGTGGGGACTCTAGTGCTTCCTGCCTGTCAGTATCATCTAATTCCACAATGTTGGCTTGCCATTTCTCACGGAGACCCAATGTAGGGTCTATTTGATTGTTAATTAATTTCTGGTAGGTTAGGGAGATAGCCCTCCGGTCAATACGTACCATGAGTTGCCTATCTTCTAGTGGTGAAACCTCTGGGAGGGTAGTGTCTGGTGGAATGGTGGCCATGAGTGCATGTCTAATTTGAAGATAGCGGAACTATTCCGTTGATGCCATTTCATACTTTTCTTGAAGTTGTGCAAATGGAATAACTTCCCCTTGACCCAGAGATCACCGACCCTTGAGATTCCCATCAAGTCCCATTGTTTGAACCCTTTGCAGCTGCTCAGTCTGCCCAGTTTCCCAGTCTCCCAGAGTGGGGTGAACTGTGTCGTCGTGTTATACCAGCCTAGTTTCCTGAGGACCGTGTGCAATAGATGGACTGTGTGCGCCGTGGGTCCCGAGAGGCACCTCCTATGGGTTTTGTTATAGAGTGCCCTCATGACCCCTCCCTCCCCCAAGACGTATCGATCCATGCGGAATGCGGGTTCAGTCTGGGGAGAGTGAATCCACTGGTTTAAAACGGCAAGTTGGGCGGCCCAGTAGTACATCTGTATGTTGGGGAGTGCTATACCACCGTCGTACCAACCTCTCACCAATTTGGTCATGGCTATTCGGGGCAGCTTTCCTTCCCATAGGAGGCTGCGCACTTCCGCCTCTATCATCTTAAAGTATGACAGGGGGACCGGAAATGGGGTATTTTGCAGGGCATAAAGAAACCTAGGTAGTGCCATCATTTTAAAAAGCGCAGCTCATCCTAATAGAGTCAAGAGGAGGGACTGCCAGTGTTTGGTATCCCTTCGCAATCGTTTCAGGGGCTCCTGAAGATTCTTATTCATAAAGTCCTCTGGGCTATCTGTGATGAAGATCCCGAGGTATCGAAAGCCGTCTTTTACTACTCTCACCTCACAGCCCCTGGGCATCACTGTAGGGGAGCCGCTCAAGACATATAGCATGGACTTACTCCAATTTATTGTATATCCAGAGTGTCTCAAAGATGTTCAGTATTATAGCTAGGGAGCCCCTCCGGGATGCCATGTATAGCAGGATGTCATCCGCATATAATGATATCCGGTCCTCTCACTCCTCCGTCCATCGGAGTCCGCAGATTATGGGATCTCTCCTGACCCAGGCCGCCAATGGTTCCAGCACCAGGGCAAAGAGGAGCGGGGATAACGGGCAACCCTGTCTTGTACCTCTTCCCAGGGGGAATGTATCAGAGAGTCTACCATTTACTACCACCTGTGCCAATGGCTTTGTGTATAGTAGCCGTACCCAGGATCTAAATTTGGGGCCCAGCCCCATATGTTCAAGAACTGCAAAAAGGAATGGCCATTCGATCGTGTTGAAGGCCATGCATGCGTCAAGAGAGAGGATGATGGCATCTTCCTGAATAGTGTGTCTATGGCTTAACACTCCATGGAGATGACATAGGTTGAGCGCCGTGTTCCTGCCCTGCATAAAGCCAGACTGGTCTGGATGTACCAGTCTAGTGAGGTGGGGGGTCAGTCTGTTGGCCAGTACTTTGGCTAAAATTTTTGCCTCCGCATTAGGCAACAAAATGGGACAATAAGAGGTACATTCTTGGACCGGCTTACCCGGCTTGTGGATGGTGACTATTGTTGCCATGCGTTGGTCTCTAGGGAGTTTTCCTGCCTCCAAACTGGCTTCGTACATCCCTAGCAGGTGTGGTGCCTATTTCGTCGCTGCCTTTTTCTACATCTCAATAGGGATACCGTTTGGCCCCAGAGCTTTCCCAGACTGTATGCCGCCTATAGCTGTTGCTATTTCCTCTGGTGTGAGCTCGACCTCTAGTAATTGGGCTTCTTCTGCCATAAGTGTGGTGGTGCGTATATCTCTGAGGAGGTCAGCAGCTTCGTCTGGTGTCGCCGTGGCAACGGGGGTGTATATCTTCTCGTAATAGTGTGCGAATGCATCTACTATATGCTGCGAGTCTGTAATAGTCTCTCCCGAATCGAGTCGGAGCTCAGCCACCCAACTGTTGGCCCATTCCCGTCTATCTAGCCATGCAAGGAGCTTGCCTGCTTCGTCCCCAATTTCGTAGATTCTGTGACGGGTGGATGCTTGCTTAGCCTTGGCCCCCTCCCACATATGTTCTTTGTATTCCTGTTTCTTTGTGTTCAAACGGGTCGCATTGAGCCCCGAGGGGTTCTGGGGGTGAATGGTTTCAAAGTTGCGTACCTCCTGTTCTAGGGCCTCCGTTACCTTTGTCTTCTCTTTATTATGGCCTGCAGTAAGGGAGATAGCTTGTCCCCTAATGACTGGCTTATAGGCCTCCCACAGGGTGAGGGGGGATGAGACTGAGTGTTCGTTTTCCACGAAATAATGCTGGGTGGCTACAGTGAGACCTTTCCAGATTTTAGGGATCTTCAGATAGCCTTGGTAAAGGGGAATATACGTCGCCGGGCTGGGGCATTCAAGGTGTATTTAACTAGGACCGGGGAATGGTCCGAAATGCCCCTCGCTAAATGACGCATCTCGCTGAACCTCCCCACCATATCCGCTAATGTAAGCATGTGGTCTATTCTGGAGAGACTGTTGTGTGCGCCCGAGTGCAATGTGTATTGCCGAGTCTGAGGGAATCGGGAGTGCCAGACATCCACTAGGCCAGTGACTCCAGAAAGTCAGTGAGTCGGGATGTTGTTCGATGTTGTTGTCTGGGGGCATCCGGTCTAGTAAGTCATTTAAAGTGGTGTTGAAGTCTCCCCATACTATCAACTCACCCTCTGGAAGTATAAGCAGGAATGCGCTCAGTGCAGGGAAGGCTATCGAGTGCAGTGCTTGGGGGATATATACTGTGACGATATTGAGGTGTCGCCCCTCCCATTGGCCTGAGATGGCTGCGAATCGTCCCTGGTCATCTGTCCATGTTTGCTGAACAATAAATGGAATTTGTTTTTTAGCCAGGATCCCCACCCCTCTTGAACCTGATGAGAAACCCGAGTGCGCCACCAGTTTGAAGCCCCACCTATCTAGGGCCTTACATGTTGTTCCCACCAAGTGGGTCTCCTGAAGTAGGGCCACCGCTGGTGACTGGCTTTTGATGTACTGTAGAACGAGCCCCCTCTTCAATTTGTCTCTATGGCCATTCACGTTCCATGACAGGAGCTGCAGGTGTAGGGTACCTGGAGGGTGGAAAGTGGGTGTGGGCATGGCTTGGTCACTCGGGGTGGGTACGTGTGTCATAGGAGTCTTCTATATGAGTGAATTTGGTCGGATATCGAAGTTGGATTACTAGGAGATGTCTACAAAGTCATGTCATGGACAAAGTTAAACAGTCATAACTAAAAATACAGTAACTATGTACCTCTCCCACCCACCAATCCACCCTCCCTGCCTCCCTGCATGACAGATTTAAAACTACCCGCCTTCCCAACAGTGCAGAGCGCCTGTTACCCCTTCCCTGATACCTCTGTGGGGGGAGCATTTCCAGTATCCCCCCATGTCCATTCCCCTATCACAGGTGCGCTTATCCGGCGAGAACTGGTGAGTCTAGACTGATACCTATAGGTGGAGAAATAAGCGGAACCAATAACATATTGCTTTAGGTCGAGTCTTGTCCTTCAACAATTCTGGGGCAACGGCAGTTCTCCATAGGTGCCTGGGCAGTTACAGTCTCACGTGGCGCAAGGTGCCGTTTGACCTCCGAGTACATATGGGAGTCCTGTTAACGAGGGGTTTTTGCGTCAATTCCTTGTTTTTAATGTGAATCATCACTTAGAGTTCCCCAGTGCTTCCGCCGCATTCATGGATGCTGTCTCCTCTGTTCCCAAATTTGCCCTCGCCAACTGGTGTCTGCCTTGCTTTTTTCCTGGCTTTTCATGATTCGTGACTTGGCGCCACCCTTCGAGCCACTCCTGGACCTCCTCCGGCGTCGTGAAGAACCATGTCTTTCCCTCCGCCTCCACCCTGAGTTTTGCGGGGAAAAGCATAGAGTATTTGAGCTCATGGGTACTCAGTTCCTTTTTTATTTTGAAAAAACTGCGCCTTTGTTTTCTTACTGCCGCGTATAGTCTGGGAAAAAATGTATAGTACTTTGCTCAAAGCGTAGTGGTGGGGCCGCACGGGCCGTCTGTAGAATTGCGTCCCGGAAATTAAAGATGCGTGCCAGTATGGGTCTCGGGGGGCTCCCGGACTGGGTCTGCCGCCTGGGACACGGTGGGCCCTCTCTACCGAGAAGTAGTGAGATAGGCCCTTTGGTTGTAGATGCTTCTTGATGAGATCCTCTACGAACAGGTCGGTTGCCGGTCCCTCTGCTTTTTCCGGAACACCGATAATCCTGACATTGTTACGTCTTGAGCGGTCTTCATACTCGTCTAGTTTCGCGGCCATTACCTTATTGTCAGTTAGCAACTGCTTAACCTGGCACTTAAGAGTATCTGAGTCTTTGCTGAGGGTCGCTGTTGTAGTTTCCACCTCAGTCACTCTTGTGTTCATATTTTTAAGGTCTGCTCGGACTAGTGCGATTTCCAAGGAGACTGAATTGATACGTGATTCAAGGGATGTGTGTACGCTATTCAGTGTGGCCATGATATCTTGTAGTGTGACTTCTTTTTCGTCTGCCACTGTGCGGTCTTCGACTTGGGTGGCTTTCGGATCTGCTCCCTCCGAGTGTTCTTCGGCCCATGCAAACTTATCCAATTTCATTTGATGCGTGCTACGTGGGCCTCTCCCCCCATCATTTTGGGCCTTATGCTACCCCACGCAGCTTGAGGCAGAATCTTGGTAGTATTCACCGCTGCCTGCCAGGGCGGTGCTTCACCCCACGCAGCCTTTCGGTTTTCCTACTGCTAGTTGGTGGTGCACACACCCACTCGCAATGGCAGCCAGTAGTGGTGAACTCTTCCCCAGGTCCCGTAGGGTGACCTGTCTCACCCCTCGGGTAGCTTCGCTGCTCACTCCTAGAGAGTCAGATGCAATCTAGCCGTTACACTGTGTGCGTTTCGCTGAGCTTCCCTCTGTACATTCAGGTGTACCGTCTATAATGTCTCTTTTGTGCTGGCGTCTTCCCCCCCATGAGCAACTATGGTTTGGGCTATACTCCTTCCCAGCCTGGGTGGTGTTCTGGATGTGCTCGGTGGGTACCTGTTGTGCCGCTGCTGATGGGAATATTTACTGAGACCCACTAATAGCTTGAAACAGGTGCTTGCTGCCCTGCCGGTTGCGAGTGCCCCTGGGGGTGCCCTGCTGCAATCTGTGCCCCTCACCGTCCGGTATAAAGGGCGACCACGGTAATCTGACCGAGCCCCTTGGTCCGTATCTTACCACCTACCTCCCGACCGGTGCTGAAGGGTCGCGGATCTTGTCCCGATTACTGTCCCCCGGAGCCAACCTCATGGAGCTCCCCGGATCACCCATATCATGGAGCACTGGGTCCATATCATCGCGGCCCCGGCACCAAGTCTGGGTCATCTAGGCCATGTCCTCACACTCACTGATGGCTCAAGCAATTGCTGCTGTTCGCCGCGGGAGTGCAGAAGTCACTGCTCATTGTTGTTGGGCTTAACTTTGCCCCCGCTGTACCAGGCCCAATGCAATCCGGCCACGTAAGGAAGGTGTATTACAGCCACATGAGCCGGCCTCTCCTTCACTCGAGGCCCCAGCTCTGTGTCGTCATCAAGGCCGCGACCCCACAGGCAGCTCGGACCAGTGTGTAGATGCCGCTGTTGGGTGCAGGACCTGCCTGTCCGTTACCGCTGAGCTCGACTGTGCCCCCGCCGCCTCAGGTCAGACTCAATTCACGTAGAGGGGATTTGCAAGGCTATTCGGCGTGCCGACCTCGCCGTCACTCGAGGCCCCTGCTTCCTTCTGTCGTCCAGGCCCCAATGTTCCGTGCAGGGCAGCCGGTCATCTCCTCCTCATTCCCGGCTCGCTGTCAGTCCGATCTGGCCCCGTTGGTTCCGGTCAACTCCCTACCTCGATGCATAAATCGCCTGCGGATTTTTGTACAGATTTTTACGGGTAGTGTCTGGGGTGATACGGAGCTGCTCTAGTCGGTGGCCATTTCTCTCGGCAGCCATGCCAGAGGTATTCTTGAGATCCAAGGTTGGTTTTGCTAACTGGGGGTGAATGTTTGACAATGTTCAGCATTCCTTCCATCATATGTTTGTGTTGCTATAGTTGCCCCAAGTGGGAAGGGTATACTCAGACATGGGCCCCGTGCTCACTATGCCAGTGGATTCAAGCTAGCCCAGCTGATGAGGGGTGATACTCCAAAATAAGTCCCAGGATGCTTGTTTCTGGTCCAGGGAGGACCTAGTCTGGCAGTTCAGGCTGGACTGTTTCCATGGGGAGCAGGGTCAAGATTGATTTGCATATGGATGGGTCCAAACTGGAATGGCATGTGAGCAGAAGACCAATGGATTTAGGCCTAGATCTCTGTACTGGGGGTGAACGTTTGACAATGTTCAGCATTCCACCCATCATATTTTTGTGATGCTATGATTTTGCACAGCCAATCTCCCAGAGATGATGGGACACCACCTGGAAAGTCCTCAGGAAGCTGCTGGATAAACAGTGGGACTGACTCAGCACTGGAGACTGCCTGGCGTGCTGAGAGAAGGGAAGTCAAGATACCCCTGCAGGTGGAGACTACCCAGAAGAGGTCAGCCAATATGCAGAGTGAAAGGGGCAGCCCAAAAGTATGGACTAGCACAGGAATGGAGTGACACAGGTGATTACCAGAGTGCTTCAGTAGTTGTCCCAGCTTCACCTGTCACTGTTAGATCACCATTGGTCTCTGTGCCCAAGAAGGTAGCGAAGGAGAAATGCATGAGGAAATCTTAGTCCTAGAGTCCGAGTCACAAAGGTAAACTCAGACATTTGGTCTAAATTTAGACTAAATGCCTAAGTTTACGACTTTGGGAATTCCAGAAGGGCATTTGCAACTACTATCTTTACGTCCGCACTTGGGCCAGAGTATCAATCAAAATCCAAGCAGTCAGCACCTAATGGTACCGACTGCATATAGTTCCATTTGTGTGATGTCAGTGCGCAGTATACCTTGATCATCACACAAATGAAAAAGAAATAACTATAAGGCATGAGGAAGCTCTCCCCTCATGTTCTGAAGATAAAAAAAAAAAAAAATTCTTCTGTTGCGAGCACCATAAGGATTTTTAACCACTGTGCAAAGGATGAGGCATTCACATCCTCCTTACTGTGGAGGTACTGCTGTGGATGTGCACATCTCATTTACTGCATTTAAGTTGTTAATACCTGAACTGCAAGCCGTAAACAGAAAGCTGTGTTTGCCTTTCTCCATTTCTGGCAGGGCAACTGGGAACCCAAAGCAGCCCTGGCAAATTGTGTCAGACTATCCCCCATATAGCGCATTGCAAGCGAGTGCAGCAAGCGTGCCTGACCACTGCATTAGGGATTGGGGGGTTCTATCCCCAAGAAAATTTGGAAAAAATGAGTGCATTCTACAACACATTTTTCATTATATATTCAAATGTATTAGCTTTTAAAGCATAGTAAATTATGACCTTATAGTGCAACAGGATACAGCAAGCTTTATTGTGGGTCTTCAATGGTTTCCTCACTATCACCCTCCAACAGTGCCTCTCATCTCTCCATAGCCCCTCTCTCACATGCATTTTATTTGTTTTATAGCACCTCTCATACCGGAGAAGGGTATCTTTGCATTTTATATTTAATGAATCTTACTTGTGTAAATCAGTATATAGAAACTGTTACATAAGACAAAGGGGACTACAAGGTGAGGAATTCACATGTCATCCATACTGGTAGCCATTTTGTAGGAGTCCTTAGTCTGGGGAAGCACAACTCAGTATTCAGAACGTAACACAGTGGTTAGGGTTGACTTTACTAATAAGAATTTATTTCTACCTAAACAAACCATTTTTAGCAAAATTAGGATAATGAAGACTGGGATAAAAACATAACTTTTATACCTAGGTTACTATTGTATTTTTGAACTGCACAGTAACAAAAGAAGCTCTGTGACAAAAGCAGTAACCAACTGAGCTACACACATAAAATACTGGGGCATATTAGCAAGACCGGCGATAAAATTATCGCCGTTTTAGCGACAGGAAACTGCCGCTAAAACGGCGATAATGGGCTTGATAATATGCGTTATGGAATTCAATAGAAGCCCAGGTTAGATGTCCTGCACATCTAACCTGGGCTTCTATTGGAATTCTATAACGCATATTAGTAAGCCCATTATCGCCGTTTTAGCGGCAGTTTCCTGCCGCTAAAACGGCGATAATTTTATCGCCGGTCTTGCTAATATGCCCCACTGTTCTGTGATCTGCATAATGCACACTCTGTGTAGCAGGCATATTAACCCTCAGCGCTACCATAGATGAATCAAAACTGACATTATACAAAACTCTGATCTCTCTCCAGCAGGAACATTAATCACCAGAGTTATCGTGGCACTTTTATTGTTACCTGAAACCTTTTGAATATATAAGGAACACTGCAGTGCTTTTAAAACTGCTGCACTGCTACAAAACCTGCCCCCAGTAACAAAAGCCCCCCCCCCCCCCTTCACCCTTCCAGCCTCCCGAGGAAACACCCGATGCCTGGTACTGCCAGTACGGCCTTAGTATTTGGCAGGACCTCTGCTGTTCATGTATTAATTTAGAGTTGGGTATGTGATTTGGTCACTGCAAACCAAAACAGATACTCAGCTTTGCTCTGAGCCAGAATAGCCATTGATCATATGGCTTCTGTTTATAAATCAGGATGCGGAGGCTCAGAAACTACAGGCTCTCCCTTACACGGGGCATCTACCCTAACGGTGGTGCACCCTTGTTTTTCTGCATCAGGTGAATGCGCTATTTCTCAGTCAAAGTTGTGAAAGAAACTTTCAGAAAATCTGAATTAGTGATTTTACTATCCTAAGAGAGAATGACAGCATATTTTTCCACCTATTGGTATTTTGTTCATGCAGTTAAAATTAATTATTGCTTTTTGGAAGGCAAACATGTTGCTGGCCATTTTTAAACAGTTTTGTATGTGCTGAATAAGGTGATAGCCCTTTTTGATGTGCGGTTAATTAAGGATTCTCTCTCCAGAGTACCTCGACATAAGGACACGTCCCTGTGTGCCTTTTTTTACATTATTTCCGAAGCAGCAATTGATCCTAGTGAGTAATGTTACTAGGGAAAGGATAAATCTTTTGAATAACATCAGAAATTGTTTTTTCAATTTAAAGTCTAAAGGTTGGTTCTGACATCTTTCAATATCAATCAGGAACATAACTGGTGTGATCTTTACTGTAATAATACATCACTTCGTCCCGCAAATTGCTTTCAGCATATATGTCAGCATTATTGGATAGAAATCCAAAAGCAAATGATGGATCAAAACTGTCATGAGCTCTGGTTCCAACGGTATTTTAGTGATAAGAGCTGTCAAAGTAATTTTGGCAAATTTGTTCTTGAGTAAAACTAACAGTTTTTTCAATGCAGCTTAATTAGGAATTTGCTAACTGTGAAGTGTTAAGATAAGTGATGCACATGCGCTACAAATACAGCCTCTTCTCTTTGGTTTCAAAAACAAGTTTGGACCAATGGACACACATGCGAGAGTGTGCAGATCACTGCATGAGTAACAACCTTGGGGCTTATTTATGAGCCCTTGCGTCACTTTTGCGCCGCCGGTGCGTCACTTTTTGTGACGCACCAGCGGTGTAAAAAATGCGCCTGGTTGCGTCATATTTACAAAGTGACGCATCTAGGTAGATGCGTGACTTTGTAAACCCCCTGCGCAACATTATACCTGCGCCAGGTATAATGTATGCAAGGGGGGCGTTTTGACGCAACAAAGAGTCGTAGAAGTGACGCAGTGAAATCTATAAGATTTCACTGCGCCATTTCTTGGACGCTAATGCGTCAAAATCTTACGCCTGCCTCATGGCAGGCGTAAGACTGACGCAGGCTCTAACAACATGGGACTTGCCGATGTGAAAGTACACATTGCTGGAGTTGCGTCACTTTTGTGACGCACTCCAGCAATGCGTCACTTTTGCGCCTACAGATACGTCAGAAATACTGACGTATCTGTGACTCCTTGCGACATGATGCGTCATACTGTAAATATGACGCATTCAGCATGTCGCAAGGAAGGCGCAATGAAAAGTGACGCATCGCTGTTTTCACGCAGCGATGCGTCACTTTTCATAAATGAGCCCCCTTGTGTTTTTTTCCTTTTCGTTTTTTTTGTTATTACGTAAAGGAGACATCCTATTTCTATTTTCATAAATTCTAAATTAACATCAATATATAATGTCAAGTAAATGTTGTATTAAAAAGAAGGAGGGTATCAATATAAGGATTAGATGGATGAGTTAATACAATATAGTACATAAAAAACACTAACAATATCTTTCTAGGAAGTCTTTCCAAATATTTTGAAATGTTCCTATCAGGCTTTTGGACTTGTAAAATATATTTCAATAGTAGCTAATTGTGTCATTCTTTGTATCCAACAGTGTATACTCCATCTAATTTTCCTTTTTCAATTCTGTAAAATGATTCTCTTGCCTATCATCAAAGCTTTTACTACCCAAGCTCTTTTAACCTTGAACAAAGTCCTCTACTTCTGAGATGTTGTTTAACAAAAACATCTAGGGCCCCATGCATCAAAGTAAAAACCGGTAGCGAAAGGCGAGATTCTCAGAATCTGCCCCTTTGCGACTGGTATTTTTCATTTGGGATGCATCATCCCAAATGCAAAAATCGAAAATTGCGATTGCATTTAAGGAATCGCATTTTGCGATTCCTTAAATGCAATGCTAGAAGCAATTTAAAATAGCGATTTCGCTATTAGGGGTCGCAAATTACCGAAAAATAAAACAGGTCGGTAATTTGCAAGAACCTTGAAAAATGCACTAAAGTGCATTTTTCAAAGTTACATGTTACACACACACATGCCCTTGGGGCATGTGTGTGCGCAACATGGGTGCACATTACAATTTCAGGGGTGCAACAGGGTGTCCTTTTGACACCCTTGCACCCTTGAAATTGCATGCGCAATTTGCGAGTACTTAATGGGTACTCGTAAATTGCGCATGCAATTACCATTCATTCCTATGGGCCTTTAGGCCCATAGGAATGAATGGGAAGCCATTCCTTAATTGCGACTCGCAATTTGCGAGTAGCAATTAAGGAATGTTTAGGAATCGCTATTTTTATAGCGATTCCTACATGCATAAGCTTTTGCGATTCCTTAATTGCGATTCCTTAATAATCGCAATTAAGGAATCGCAAAAGCCTCCCTTGATGCATGTGCCAGATGGTGATTAGTATCAAGCTCACACCTGCAAATTTCTTATATCACCTGATAGGCATTTTGGTACTGGGGAAAGTATTAATCCTGCTTAATCTATGCCAAATCTCCCTCAGGCGTTTGTCTCTATCACTTGTAATTTTTTTTCGCAGGCATCCAAAACAATCTCTAGAGGATTTGCTGTTGACTTAACTGCAGTTTGAGATCAAGGTTCATGATGTGCAGGCGAGATCTGTTTTTGGACTATGTAACATGTAGATATTCATCAACAAGCTCCTGACTACAGTCTTTTCTTTGTTTTTCAAGAATATGAGAATATAGACAGTGTAGTACCAAATGTGTATACATAGCTGATGCCTTGAACAGATTTCTTTTTTTCACAGCCATTTATAGAACTGGTTGTTCACGGCAACCGTATCACTCACTCACCGATCTTTCAAACTTTCGCATAAATCTCTCAAATTGGATCATTGCCACATCTCTCCGTATTTATGCAATGTTGTAGATTGAAGCCATTTTAATTTTTTCTATTCTAATATTAGCCATTGTATTTTCTTTGTGGATAGTATAAAATATACAATTGTGCAAGTTTACATCAATTATCCTAGGACATTACCTCAACAGACACCTAATAGCATTTCATGGATTATTCAATTTCTAATGTTCTATTTCTGACAGATTAATGTTTTGATTGTTTCCATAATTTGTGTGCATATGTATGAGGTGGCAACATAACAATCTCTTTTGTTTGGTTGACCATTGAGTCTAAATGAAGTACAACTAGGTTGTTATATCATCAGGATCCCAATATTTAATTATATCTTCCGTCCACCAAAATCCAGATTTTCCACTTACCCTTCTTCCACATTAGTTTTTTATGATAACAGAGAAGCACTAGATTTTTCCATAATTTGCTTTATAACTGTGTACAAATGCTATTTATGACATTCTGCAGGCATGGAAAACTCATCTAATTTTGACAACGTGAGCAACGTCATCTGCTTAAAGCAATATACTTTAATTTTTTATCTCTACATTTCCAATAATCACATTTTTATTGATTATTTCATTTATTTATTTCTTGTTACAATCCAATACAAGTTCTTTCCTTTCAATAGTATCACCTTTCCAAAAAGAATTTAATTGTACAAGTTTTTGCTTTGGTGCTTTGAAACAGAGGAGATGTTTAATTTCTGGAGCAGTCTCTAATGGTTCATAATCTGTCGTTTTTTCAACAAGATGTCCCATTTTATGGTGTCAAATGTTTTCTCAGCATCTATTCTTAGAACTACACCAAGTGTTTCCTTATCAGTACATGATGTTGAGAAGATGCTGAAAATTATTGCTTCTGTATCTTTTGGTAATAAATCTGGATTTATCTTTAGTATCAATGTTACTTATTAGAGGCAACATCACTAAGTGAGTCAGGTCTGTAATCCTTGCAACACAGTAAATCTCTTCAACATCTGAGAATAATTACAACAGTTGACATTTTAAAGCTGTCTACAAAAACATTGAAGGCAATATTATTGTATTACAAGGGTCTCCAATGGCTACATTGGGCTGCTAGTAGCACATCAGCTGCCAGTAGGTATCTCTAGAACATGGAGCCCAGCCTAATACATATTTCGGTGGATGCACTGCATTGTGTAGGACCGCTAAATTGTAAACTCTAGAAATGAAAGTCAACCTAACCAGTCTCAATGGTCCATGCTCAAACACACATACAAGCTGATTGATAGCAGGAAACCTACAACATAGACTTTCAGGGGCTCATTTATGAAAAGTGACACATCGCTGCCTGAAAACAGCGATGCGTCACTTTTCTTTGCACCCTCCTTGCGACACCAATGATGCGTCATATTCACAGTATGACGCATCATGTCGCAAGGAGTTACAGATACGTCAGTATTTCTGACGTATCTGTAGGCGCAAAAATGACGCATTGCTGGAGTGTGTCACAAAAGTGACGCAACTCCAGCAATGGGTCATTTCACATGGGCAAGACCCATGTTGATAGTGCCTGCGTCAGTCTTACGCCTGCTGTGAGGCAGGCGTAAGATATTGACGCATTTGCGTCCTAGAAGTGACGCAGTGAAATCTCATAGATTTCACTGCGTCACTTCTACGAGGCTTACTTGCGTCGGAATGCCCCCCCCTGCATACATTATACCTGGCGCAGGTATAATGTGGCGCAGGGGTTTACAAAGTGATGCATCTACCTAGATGCATCACTTTGTAAATATGACGCAACATGGCGCATTTTTTACACTGCTGGTGTGTCACAAAAAGTGACGCACCGGCGGCGTAAAAGTGATGCAAGGGCTCATAAATAAGCCCCATACCATGTAGGAAAGGCCCGGCTGAAGAAGGCCTGGCACTGTGAGTTAAACTGGGTATAAGCTCTGGTCTTTCAAGGAAGACCAGACAGCATGAGTTGAAGTTACCGGATGTGAACTTAAAAAAGTAATCTAATGACAATGTCAGATATGGCCACTATAGTAATAGTTATTATATTAGTAGCTCGGGAATGTTTCTATTGATTAAAAGTAACCCTCATTGTATAAGAGGTTGGAGACCACTGGATTAAAGCACACATAAACACTTAGGGCCAGATTAAGAGTTTGTCAGTTCCATTGCCGCCATAGCGTTAGATTCACCACCGCCAACTAGGTGGTCCGCCCACCATATTACGATGTTATCGGATTGCTGTTCTAAAGACTGCTGGACCACCGCTGACAATGACAGTCATTCACCGACCACTGCGTTTTCGGTCGGAGGAAAGCAGTTGTCATTGGGCGGTACAGAGAAGTTTCACAGCCGTCCGAATTAGGAGTTGGTTTTCCGACAAGCAGACCGTGGCGATGGGACCACCTGCTTTGAGTCAGCACAATCAAAGGTTTTGGGGTGCAAACTCACCCATTTCTATTTCTTCCCTTCCATCTCCCATGTGTATCCCTTCCTCCAGGTCCCCCTTTCATTGCAGCATCTTGACACGGAAGAAAACAACCCTTTTGGCATCGAAATCTAGGTAAATCTATTTTGTATTATTTACCCATTGACTAGACTGGGTACATATGGTCCAGACTCCAGCAATGGATAGCAGGTATTTTTTCACGTGTCATGCATATGTGTACATTCAACACTTGTGTAGTCAAAATATACACACATGCATCGACAAATATGAAAAAAAAATCACCGCAGTCAGAAAGGCAGCCTCTGGCCCATCGGGAACATGATAATATGGCAAGGGGGAGACTGCTGCTGCGGTGGTACGGTGGTCAGGCCACCAAACTGGAAATTAGGCCCTTAATCTTTCTCTGAAAGAATATGTATTTAAAGTAAGCCTGGGCGGAGTTCGCGGAGTTCCGCTATGCGGAACTCCACGAAGTGCAAGAAAAACTCAGCCGCGCTACGCGATAGATAAATACCGTTCACGGTGATTTTCAGTGCCAGGTGCTTGTCCACACTCTGCAATCATTGCGAACGACACCATGAACAGCACAAGCGGGCGCTGCTTCCTTTCTGCCACTCGACTAGATTTTTACTTGAGCGGCAGCTTTTTCAATGCGAATGGACGGTTTCTCAACGTGAGCGGTCGCGAGCATACGCGACAACTCACAATGAGAAATTTGAACGCCCAAGTAGAGAAATCTCACCCAGAGGTTGATTTTCCACACTCGCACTCGCCAACTTGATGTTGACAATCGCGAACGAGGAAAAATCTCGCCGGGAGGTGGATTTTCCTCTCTCACGCTCACCAACTTGACGTTGACGAACATGTGCGAGGGAAAAAACTCTGCCAGCTCCTATTAACACGGAGTGCGGAAAACTCCACAAACTCTGCGAGCGGAACAGATTTTACCGCCCGGACTTAATTTAAAGTTAATTAAGAACATTTTGAGATTTTTGCGAGATGAGTTTCCTTATTTGAATACTGACCAGGATAGCATGAACTTAAAATGTCATTCATCCTTACTTTATTATTCAATATTTTCCCTAACTTATCTCATTTGTTATTGTCCATGTTCTCCTGTAAATGTGCCTTGAGTTTGTCCCCCTTTCAGCTTCCTTCCCAGAACAACAACCGGTCAGCAACTTCAGCAACTGGAACTCAACAGAAGGTGGTAACTAGTCACTAGCCTCCAATTTCCAGACTTGATTCCATCTCTGATTCAAGGCCCCCAAACCCAAAGGCTCCCAGGTCCTAAGGTCTGATCTCATTCCCACAAATTTCCTTTGCATGGCTTTTGCCAGAACTCAATTCTAACCCATGCTACCCAAGCTCCACACAATTGATGTCTAATTCACGAGCGCATTGATCCCTAGACAACCAAGGCCCCTCACAAGCCGCAAGTCAAAAGCCCCCATTGCCTAATGCATTTGCTGGCCACTCAATTTGAATTTTAGGCCTGAATACACTTCTCTGGATACAGGACTTATCACTGTTTACCATCATAAGCCCCAGGGCCATAGCACTTAAAAACCTTATGCAAGCAAAGGGTCTCAGAACAATTACACAGACATGAAATCCTAATTACAGATCTCCAATTTTCATTGGAAGCATGATGTCTAAGTATCACTTACGGCCCCTAGCTGTACTTCTTTCTCCCTTGGCACTGCTTACAGAGACCAAATTTACATCGCTTTGGCCTATCAAAGTCTGTCTGTTTGAGCTGGAGACTCAAGGTTGAGGCTGAGATGAAAGGCAGCATGGGCAGGTCAGCCTGGTCAGTTCTGCAACTCAAAGTGAAATCCTAATTTACACAGTGCACGCATGTCTAAGTTGAATATGTAGAATAATGTGCTAAAATGTACAATAAGAACTGTAGTGTAGATAGGGTCTGTGTGTGCAAAAGTGGCAAATCAATAGTAGTTCCAAACTACATCAACGGTTCACAGAAGGTGGCTGGGCACAATGTATCACAGCACTAAATATATCAGAAGCACTAGCAATACTAGGGCAGAACATTGAATGGGCATTCTCATTTTGCAGTGTGATAAATGTTGTAGGGAATGGAAACAAACACATATCAGTCATAGTGCATTTCAATATGACCAGCAGAATGTGGTTTTTGCAACACTGAATTACAAGTGGATCCAATTAATATGTTCTTTGGAGCAGCGCTGATTACAAGAATATTAGAAAAATGACCCGGGGACCAATAGACAGCTGACGTATATTTTTTTCACCTTCACAAATATCACAGGCTTTCAAATGGCAAAATGCTAATAGGTATATATAAGGAGGCACGACGACTGAAACCACCTGCATCAATTCACTAGCAATTGATGTTGACCTGTGGATTCACAGCACTATGTTTGCAATGCTATCTTTCGGCATGCCTTCTGCTACCTCTCAAATATACATGGCAAGATAACATAATAAATGTGATATACCATAATATATGTTCCACAAACTGCACATACCTGATGGCTAATTAAGATGCATATAGAATGTGGAAATAATCACATGAAAATGGATGCGAACAATCTCTGGATTATAAACAGTGCCTGTACACGAATTCTCAATTTTGGTACAATTAGCTGCAGGAAATATACCATTATAGCTCAAATAAAATTATCAAGAGCTAAGACCACCAGATATTGCTTATGACATAGGTCCATCCGCTTTTACTCGCAAACTCAGACCTGCTTCCTGGGTCTATTTAAACCCATGCCCGCCCCGACGCGCAGCGGGCGCGCCAAAGGCAAGCCCGTCGACGCCCGTCCGCGCCCAGCCGTCGCCGGGAGCCAGGACCCCTGCTCCTTTTAAACCAGAGGTAAGCCACAGAGAGAAACACTCCTACACGAGCACGGAGCTTTTAGTACTAAGAAGGGTAAGCGCCTCCAAATGTACTTCCAAGGACCTCCCAAGGATGGAGGGACCTTTTGCATGTAGAAACTGCCAATTCCACAGCCTGGAACTTCGGCAGGAAAACTTAGGTCCTCTGTTACCCGCCCTAGGTAAGAGCCACCCAAAGTTGGAACCCAATAATCTCCCTCGCCCCAATAACCCCACTATGAGCAATTCTAGCCTGAGCAAGCACTGCTTCCTGGCTAATGTCAGATCATTGCCCAAGCATGCTATCAAAATCCGGGATTTGCTCTCCTCAGGGCACACCGATATTTGCTTTCTAACGGAAACTTGGCTCAAACCCAGTTCCACCCCCGCCATTACCGTGGCAATCCCTGATGGCTACCGCATTCAAAAGCTTGATAGGCAGTCTAAGGTCGGCGGAGGTATAGCCATTGTTCATAGGGATTATATTAAGGGAGCAATACTTGAACAATGCAGTGGCAATAAGCTAGAAATCCTTGTTTTCAGAATTGACTTCTAACCTTACTATTGTTGGAAAGGTGCACATATATACCGGCATCCAGGCCCCCTCCAGGATTTCTCGCTACAACTCATGGAAATAATTGCCTCCCACATTATCTCCACTAAACAATTCTTACTATTAGGAGACTTTAACGTACATAGCGAGATCACCTCTAATGTGGATACCTCGATGCTCTTGGCGGACCTAGCTACCTTGGGACTGGAGAAGATCAATGTAGGTCCCACACATTTAGCAGGACACACTTTATATCTTATCCTGACCCCTTCCTCCAATATCTGCTGTGAGGCCCCCTGCCCACTCACATGGTCAGACCACTCTCTAGTTAGATTTAAATAAAAAAGGACCTAGGGCCACTCCCGCCAAAGCCTCCTACAGTCTTCGAAGACAATGGCATAAAATCACGCCTGATCGCTTCGCGGACACATTTCCGGTCAGTGCCAATTTGGCATTAGGAAATATCAAGGATTGTATGGCTAGCTATAACACCATTATAGAAACAACTCTAGATCAGTTGGTCCCATTAAACTCCTACCCTAATGTGACTAGACGCACTCATGCAGCATAGTTCTCTCCAGATCTACGAAAGGAAAAAAGCCTCTGCAAAAAGCAGGAAAGACGCTGGCGTCTCTCCCATGACGCAAATGAAAACGAAATGTACAAGATCTCTCTAGCCCACTATCATAAGAACCTAAAGAATGCGCAAAGAATCCATATTGATTCACAACTTAATCAGGCAGGAAAATCCTCTAAAGAACTCTACCGCATCCTCAACCCCTTCACGAATCCTAAGGCCTGTCACAATGAAGTAACTCCATCACAAGAACTCTGTGATAAGTTAGCCAACCACTTCATCCAGAAAATTGAGATTATTTACGATAAAATCACTAAAGATAGGGACCCTTTGAATGACATTTCAACCCTCTGTCCCTTACACTCTCTTACTGCGCATTCATTGGAATGCTTCCCTCCTCTCACAACTGATACTGTGGAGTCTCTATTGAAAATGGTCAAATCAGGTTCCCCTCAGGATATTCTACCTGCTAGAGTATCTTCATTACTCCATAAACAGTTATCACCTGCTATTTGCTAAATTCTTAATCTTTCCTTGAACAAGGGCCATTTACCACCCGAATGGAAGGCCGCCCAAATAATTCCCATCCGGAAGAAACCTAATGCCCCGTGGGATGATCTGTCGAACTACCGCCCTATTTCTTAGTTACCTTTTCTGTGCAAACTCTTGAAAAAACACATTAACAAACATCTCTCTGAGTACATTGAAGCAACAGGATGCCTCGACCCCTCTCAGTCTGGGTTTCGACCTAGGTTTAGTATGGAGTCAGCATTGATTGCCGTCACTTACAACCTAAGACACTCCCTGGATAACGGACAAGCAGCACTATTGGTGCTGCTGGATTTGTCAGTGGCGTTTGACACTATATCCCACTCCTTCCTACTCAACAGACTGAGACACATTGGAAACCAAGGCCCAGCCTTTCATATTTCTTAACTCACCATACTCAAACCATCAACCTCGGTGCCTTCCATTCTCAAACTTCGGAGTTGACTAAAGGAGTACGTAAGGGATCCTGTCTCAGTCCCACTCTGTTTAACATTTATGTGGCTCCTTTAACAGACTTACTCAGGGAACTGGACTTTATTCCAATCTCATACGCTGAAGACACCAAGCTTTTAATGGCTTTTGATAAAAACTCTCCCAACACCCAGTCGACCTTCTCAGAAGGCATGACAGCCATTGCTGCTTGGATGAGGAACAACGTCCTGCAGCTTAATGCAGGGAAAAGGAGATCATGCTATTTGGAGAAGCTCCTCTACTCTGGTCCCCAGATTGGTGGCCAACTGAACTGGGTGCCGCCCCAGTCCCCAAAGCCGTGGTAAAATACTTAGACGTACACTTGGACCAAAGACTTACGATGAAGGAACAAGTCACTACCACCATAGGCTCCTGCTTTCATACGCTAAACCTTTTAAGGAGGGTTTTCGCTTTTCTCCCTATGACAGTTCGTAAATCACTACTTCAGGAATTAGTAATAAGCCGTCTTGACTATTTTAATGCCCTCCTGATTTCAGCCAACGAATCCTCCCTCAATAGACTTCAGGTGGTTCAAAATACTGCGGCCCATCTAGTTTCCAACTCTCCTGCCAGGACCGCCTCTCTGCCGCTACTTCATGGACTACACTGGTTACCAATCTGCAAGCGGATCCGATTTAAGATCTGCTGCACTGTGCACAAGGCACTAAACGGCAAAGGCCCTAGCTACTTAGCAGATAGACTCACCCGTTATCAGCCTTCCAGAACACTTCGGTCAGACTCTAAATCGCTACTTTTGGTGCCCTGTGTTAAGAAATCCTGGATAGGTGGGAAAGCTTTCTACTATCTAGCCCCCTCCTACTGGAATCAACTCCCCAGCCACCTCCGGAAATGCCCTGACCATTTACTCTTCCGATAGCTCCTCAAAACTGAGCTTTTCTGAATACCTCTTCTCTTCCTACTGTAGCACTTCCGTAGCGTGAAGATACCCCTTTGGGGGTGATTCGGGCACTTTACAAGACATGAAATAAGTAGAAGGAGTAACACATACTAAGCTTAGAGAAATCCTAGTATGTTTGCATGTTTGGTGTTAATCTGCAGAGCAGAAGACCGAAGTTTTTGCGTAGGACACTCCAAGGCTAGAACATGGAAAATAGGAAACATCAAAATCATCATGTCACCAATAAAAACCACAATACATCACCATGATTTTATCAGCAAGAAACTTCACAAACAGCACTGTCATGGCAACATCTAGAACATTCTTGGCCTATTAGGTGGTATCTAGAGAGATGGCCAATTGGTAAGCATCGAACCTCGGACTATTGTAGAGGCTGAAATATGTTGAAAGACAAAAGTCTTCCAAAGACATGTAAAAACAAAACTGTCCACTCAGCAGGACAACCGAGCAGGACATCAGAACTAATTGCTCCTAATAAGGAAATATCAGAAGAATTTGCTTTCACAGAAATGTGGTTGGCCAGGAATTGAGGTACTGCTGCATGTTCACATTTTATGTAAATCTGTGTTAATACAGAAATCATATATATATATATATAAGTGTGTGTGCAATAAAGTACAATAAAGTCTACTAATTGTCACCGAGCATGTGTCAGACCCATTCTTTGGAGAGTGGGAGTGGACTCTATGTTATACCGGTCAACAGGCACTGGTTCCTGGCACGCCCTCTCGGTTTGGAGCAACACGCCTGGCTTGCAATCTTTGGATGGTGTACAAAAATACAGCCTGTTGCCCCCCCGAGTCGGACAAGACACTCATTACGATTACACTGCCGTATGGGGAGAGAGGAAGCAGTATTTCACTGTGAGAAGGTGACAAAGTAGTGACTTACCATTATTGTCTCCCGTTGAAGGCTGCCGTGGTGAGTGTGAAAACAGTAGCCAGCAGGATTGGAATGCCACAGGGTGTACGAGTGTATAAATTACTTAATTTTCACTCGCAGCGGGACGCACAAAACCCGGATCAGCTTTAGGAGCAGCGCAGTCAGTGGCCATGGAGGATGGGCTAACAACTTACTCCAATGGGAGTGGACCGCCAATGATTTAAACAGGCCCCCAGGTGGAACATCATCGCTAAGGTGGAACAGGCACTGAGGAAAGCCGTGAGGCTGAAACATGTCTGCCCAGCATTTCACGAATGCAGCATTTCTACACCATGAGCTTGTTATTTTGGCAATAAATTCTACTAATTGTCACCGAGCATGTGCTGGACCCATTCTTTGGAGAGTGGGAGTGGACTCTATGTTTTACTGGTCAGCAGGCACTGGTCCCCGGCACGCCCTCTCGGTTTGGAGCAACGAACCTGGTTGCAATCTTTGGATGGTGTAGGAATATACAGCGCGTCGCCCCCACAGTCGGACAAGACACTCATTATGATTACACTGCTGTATGGGGAGAGAGAAAGCAGCATTTCACTGCGGGAAGGTGACGAAGTAGTGACTTACCATTATTGTCTCCCATTGAAGGCTGCCGTAGTGAGTGTGAAAACCGTGGCCAGAAGGATTGGGATCCCACACGGTGTACGAGTGTATAAATGACTTAATTTTCACTCGCAGCGGGACGCACAAAACCCGGCACGGATCAGCATTGGGAGCAGCACAGTCAGTAGCCATGGAGGATGGGCTAACAACTTACTCCAATGGGAGTGGACCTCCAATGATTTAAACAGGCCCCCAGGTGGAACATCATCGCTAAGGTGGAACAGGCACTGAGGATAGCCGTAAGGCTGAAACGCATCTACCCAGCATTTCACGAATACATTTCTACGCCATGCACTTGTTATTGTGGCAATTAAGTCTATTAATTCTCACCGAGCATGTGTCTGACCAATTCTTTGGAGAGTGGGAGTGGACTCTATGGGGGATATTCTCAAGAACGTGCGATAAACATCGCCAAAATAGGTTACCGCAAGTTATCATATCGCCATCTATCGCAGGAAAATAACTCTATGTCAACGTGGCATTCTCAACACGGCAGTAACATGCGATAGTACTACGATAACGCGGCAAATGTCCGGGATAACAGTACCGGGACGGAGAAAAAAATCCAAACCCGAACGCGAAAAAAGTTGCGATCGGCCCAACCGCGATAAGACAAACAGCGAAAAGCAGCGCCAGGCCTGCAATTCACACGTCAGGCGTGAAAAACCACTACAAAAGCAGAAAAAAACCACAAACAAAAAACAAACTACAGCGAAGCACAATGGAGGCAGCCGGAGCAGGTACAGAGGATGACCAGAACCCCACAAGCTCACCGGAGGAACAGCCTGGGACCTCGGGGTCAGGGAAGGGCAAGGACAAGAAGAAGAGGAAGACGCAGTTCAGCCCGCAGGAAAACAGGACCCTGATCACGGAGGTGATAGAACACCATCAACAACTGCTCGTCACCTCCACTGTGACATTGGCAACAAAAAATGGAACATGGCAGTCCATCATGGACAAGGTGAATGCAGTCGGAGTGCTGAGGAGGACAATGGACGAGGTCAAGAGGCGCTGGAATGGTGTGAAGTGCAAGACCAAGCAGAAACTCGCCAACAACCAGAAGGCAGCAATGCAGACTGGAGGTGGGAGTCCAGCGCCAGAGGAGGAGCTGGATGAGATGGAGGAAATGGTGTCCACAGTCATCAGTGGGGAGATGGTGGCAGAAGTTGGGGGACCGGACACTGCTCAACATGACCCGACACAACAGCAACAGGGTGAGTAACGACCAGGGACTGGGGGGACGGGGGGAGATGGGCACAATGGCACACATGCACAATCAAGCGGAGCACAGTGCACACCCACAATGACTCTGGATCATGTCCCTGATCCCCTTGGAACACTGCAGCACACATAGCAACAGCACCTAGGCCCCCGTCGACTATGTGCCCAGAGGAGGCCCGCCCACACATCACTTATCTCACAACCAACCCATGCACATGTGCTGAACCCAGCAAAGCTGCGTGTCCGTGAGCCACACTGACAATGCAAGTGACACTGCATGACGATTAGCATGGCTGCAGTCCGATAATCATGACATGGTGCACTCCACCACACTGAGGTGGCTGAGTGTGGACCACATCCGTAAAGGAGCAGGTCACACTCTGACACATCCACCTGCACAAACAACCACTGACATCAACAACACAACTCCAGACAAACCATGCCCCAGAGTCCCAACTCCCACCAAGACCCAAATGCACCCAAGTCTGCAACATCTCAGCACTGTATGGGCACAGAAGTCAAAGACACACCGCCTGAAAGGGACAAGGGGCAGCAAAATCAGAGCTGCAGGGGCGACTCTCCCAAAATGCAGCACACACACATGACATTCAGAGCACATCAGCATTGACAACAATGTGGTACAAACTGCAACACATTTACAACAGGACAGAGGACACAACAGGTGCCGCTTGTGTGTAGAAACTGGCCAATCACATTTGGCATAGCAGGGAAATGTGAGATGTCAATGTACAAGTACAAACGCATATCCGTGATGTTGTCGAAATGTCCACTGTCCCGCATCAAATAGGCAGCTCCTCCGAAACAGTCACAATGTACATTGTCATGCAGTCTGTATGTGAACTTGTACAATGCGTCAACATACATGTGAACACAATGTAATACTGCATCTCCCCTTCACATTGCAGAGGGATCATCAACACCTCCTGCAGAGCAGCCCCAACAACTCTTCACTGATGACGATGAGGACATCCCCAACATCGACACCGAAGCCCTCCAAGTCCTCATTGACAGCTTCGGCACCCACCTCCAGAAGCAGGGCAGCCCAGCTGCATCGAGGAGACCCAACCCCCTGCACAGACCACACAGCAGGAAGCACCTACCACCCCGGCTGTCTCCCAGCACACCCACGAAACAACACATGGCCTTCCAACGCCGTGTGTTAGATGTCCAGGAGAAGATGGCTGATCAGGTGCGGGTGGGGTTCGACCTCATGGCAGCCAAACTTGATGCCATACATGGGTGTCTGATTCCCATCAGGGACCACTTACAGTCCCTAACGGACACCCACAGTCCGCTCCATGCTCTCCAACGATCCACGGCTGACATCGCTGGAGTCATGATACTGAGACAAGAACAACTGTCCAGTCAGAGTTGCTCCAGCGATGTCAGCCGGTAGTTGGGACAGATGTGGGGGCTCATGGAGAACATGGAGCGGATGCAGGTGGAAAGAATGGCTGCCACGGCTGCACACCAGCGGGACTTGGCTGGGACCTTCCATGCCCTGCAGCACATCGTCATGGCATTGCTGCCTCAAGGCCTGGCACAGATGAATGCTGCTGCTGCTTCTACATCCACATCTCCGCCCCCTAATGTGTCAGTGCCTCACAGTGTGGCAGGCAATCCACCTCCGGCCCCTGATGTGTCAGTGGCTCACAGTGCGGCAGGCAATCCACCATCACCCACGTGTGTGGCACATGTGACATCAGAGGACAAAGATGTGGGTGAATCAACCTTACTGGTAAGGAGGAGGCAGTAGCATTCATCTCCGCCATATGGCCTGTTTCTGCTTGGTTCTGCCCTTTGCATCATCACCTTCCACTGTCCCCCGATACACTCTGCGACACTCACCTTGGACCTCGAAATGGACTGCCATATTCTGTTTGGTTACCAATGACACAGCGATCAGACTGCGGACTGAACTCTTCCTCTTCCGATGTACTTGTCATTCCCTGAAGGACTCTGGCTGGCCCTCCACGGGCCAATAATGTGAAGTGGGGTTTGCATGGTCCTGTACTGCTCCAGCTGCAACACTCCACTGGATGTGAATTAAACATTCAGAATCGCACAGATGTGTCATGTCTTTGATCAGTCAAGTATGACAGTATGGATGGATGTAGGGTCAGTGATTCCCCCTTACGTCCATGTTGCTCATGTCGTGGGACTTGAGTCACAGGGTGCAACATTGCCGATTGCGGTCCGTGTGGCGTAGACACTACAACAGAGACACAAGCATCAGTTACTTCATTGTCCAGCCCAGAACTGAAGCACGCCCAGAGCCCCGGGCTCATTGTTCACACCCCTATGCTGGACTGGCATGCGCCAGCCCACTCCGCTTATGCTCACAGGGGGGGATGACACAGCTACATGTCCCAGGTCTTCCCTGTAGTGATCTGCTGATCACTGGTCTAGTTGTCAGCATGCCACAGCCACTCCCTGAGGGCTGGTTTACACCCACACCACACCCATCCAGCACAGGCGTCACGGGACATGTGACCCTGCCAATAAAAGGGGCCCACCACAGCACATCCCCCACTGCCGGAGGTGACATGATGGAGTCTGCATCCACGGAAATCAGTCATGAAGGGTCCGTGATTTGCGTTGCACTGAGTTAGTGTCACCCGATGGCCTGCGTCCAGCACGGGCCTACCGGCACGGGGCCATGACTTGCGTTGCACAGGGTTAGTGGCACCCGCTGCACTGCGGCTGGCAGGGGCCTACCGGCACGTGACGATGACTTGAGTAAGGTCCACTTGAAGAGCTGAGCGGGTGTGCAGCCTGCGATGATGTGTTGGCCTCGATGTGGCGTCCAGCGAATCAAGACTCAAATTGAACAGTGTGCCCTGCTGTACCGCAGTGTACGCGCAGGCAGCAGTCAGCACACACATGACTCTGGGGGCCTGTGGCACGGAAACCAGCGACCGGCTGAGGAGGTTGCACCGGCACGTAGAGGGCCCTCTTGGAGACACGCCGGTGGCGGCAGGTGAGCATTGAGGCCTGGGTGCAGGGGCGGACAGTCATCGCTGGGTGGTGGACCGGTCTGGGGACCAGGGCTGGGGTTCAGCAGGCACACAGGATCGCGCAGGCACCACCGGTCATGGCGGCAGCCTCGTGGCTGGGTGGGGGGCGCAGCCCTGGCAGACACGACCCTGCATGCGATGACGCAATGTGCGTGAGTTGGTTTGGGACGTAGCCACCTCGTCTCCAGTGTGAATCTGCCCGTTGAAGGGGGTCGGCCACGTGTGTGTAGGCCTATGGACAGGTTATGGCGGAGACTGAGACACACGCAGTAGTCACTTTGGTGGTGGATTTGTGACGTGTGCATTCCCACAGTTGTGAGTTGTAGGATTGTGGAGTTGAGGTGTGTGGTGTGTTCAGTTGGTACTTGCCGATGGGCAGTGCATTACTATTGGTGCCATCCTCTAAACGCTGGTTGGTGGCAGACTTGTGGACATGTGGGAATCATGCACACTGCCTGGGGAGTTTGCGACGACATTGGTGGACAGGCCACAGTGGTCCACTTTTGTCTGCACATTGATGGCATGCGTGTGGTTGCTGTTGCGGTGATTGTGTGCAGTGTCGGCAGGGGGCACAAGTCGTACACGTGTGCTGTGAATTGCCCCAACACGTGCGTGACGCCAGCTATGGCATAGCTCCCTTGCGTGGTCTCAAGATGTTCCTGCGCAGTGTGGGCGCAGTGAGGGGCAGGGGTATCGAGCTGACACACACTGTGATGCCTTCAGGTATGATGAGTCCTGCATGATGTGACCGTAACAGCAGTTCGTGTGGTTGTTACCTTCCTTTTCATTCCTACGACGGTTACGACCACATGAACTTCTGTTACGGTCTTCTCATACATGATTTATCATGCCTGTGAGCATTCCGGTTTGTCCAAGTGCAGTACATTGTACCAGATTAGGCATGTGACTATACGGAAGTTTGACCATTTAATACTTTCAATTTGGAGGTGCACCGAAAATTAAGTAGCACAATCTGGTGTTGGTTTGTTCTTCAACTTTTTATTCTTTATTTCATTTTCTTTTGCAACAGACAGCCAACGCGTTTCGTTCCCACTTCACAGTGTGTGGAAATTCGTCAGGGCTTAAATAAGATAATATCAGAAGCGTAGTTTGATGGATGACCATAAGGAATCCCAGGATTAATGGGTTTTCTCGAAATAGGACCGGCCACCTCGATAAGCGGACCAGTCGTCAGTTCCTTCGATTCTTGTATGTAACGGTTACATAAAAAGTTGAAGAACAAACCAACACCAGATTGTGCTACTTAATTTTCGGTGCACCTCCAAATTGAATGTATTATATGCTAATCTGTGAAACAGTGACACTGAAGGGTGACGAGTGTCGAAGTGTGCATGACTAAAACAATACAAAAGAGGGGCACAGTTACTAGTGAGGTGCGATTTCTTTGGGTCCGTCATCCGATTCGCTTGTATTGTGGAAGTTTGACCATTGTCACGATTTCTCCCACAGGTTTCTGAAGACACGTTGCCCTGTTGAAGTTCCCCGTTGGGAATGGAACGCGTTGGCTGAGCTTTTCGTTTTGTTTGTTTGTGTATTTGTAATAAAGTTCTGTTTTTACACTACTGTTGACTACTGGACTTCATGACCTGGCGCACCCACATTTCGGTTACTACGATCTTGGGTCTGGGGCACGGAGGCGTCTAGCACGGCTGGCGTTGGGGTTGGTTGCGCAGGTACACTACGAATTGGAACTATTGGGTGGTACGGATACAGGAGTCCGCCGTTGCTTTTGTGGACATGCATCCATGACCTGTGTGAGGGAGTTTGATGGGGCTGGCTGTGAGACTCCTCCGACTCTGGCAGTTGTTGGTTGGAAGGTACCAGGGGCCAACAGGTGCAGCACAGCCAGCAGCTTTGTCTGCAGCTTTGTCTGCCGGGGGATATTGGTTGTCAGCTGTGTTGGTACCGTCAGCCTGTGGGCAATGTGGGTCAGGATGTGGGGGATGGTTGTCCTTTTGAGCCTGTGTTGGCCAATGGCTTCCTCTGGCGTTGAGTCTCTGGGGCTGGTGCGTTTTAGGGTTGTCCGCTGTCCTGCGCTGCCTAGGTGGTAATCCAGAGGGGTGGTCCGGGGGGGCCTGGGAGTGATGGCGGTGGGTGTTGTGGCCCTCTTGGTTCTCCGAGCTGCATGATCAGTAGCTCCATGGCATCTGTTGGTCTTTAGATGTGGCTCTGGGCTGGGCTCCCTTTCATACTGCAGGTAGTCGTCCTGCTTAACACCAGCAGAAGGCAGGTGTTAAATCCCTGCTGCTAACGCGCCTTATCGCCTGTTCTTGGTTCGCATCACAGATCTGACTGGTCGTTGAGAATCTCGCGAAGTGGTGTTTTTGTGTGTTTTTGCACGGGAACGCCTACTCTGCATATCATTAGCGTTAGTTGTCGCACTCATCCGTGGCGATGTTTTTTATGGTAGCTATCTCAGGGAAACTGGCGATGTCGGCAGTTTGCTCCAGCTTGTAAATGGGGCGATAAATCTATTGCCACTTTTGCGGCGCTAAAGTGCCGATAAATCGGCGATGAGTACTTGAGAATATGCCCCTAAGTTTTACCGGTCAGCAGGCACTGGTTCCCGGCACGCCTTCTCGGTTTGGAGCAACGCGCCTGGCTTGCAATCTTTGGATGGTGTTCGAAAATACAGCGCATCACCCCCCGTTGGACAAGATACTCATTATGATTACACTGCTGTATGGGGAGAGAATAAGCAGTATTTAACTGCAAGAAGGTGACAAAGTAGTGACTTACCATTATTGTTTCCTGTTGAAGGCTGCCGTGGTGAGTGTGTAAACCGTAGCCAGCAGGACATTTCTACGCCATGCGCTTGTTATTTTGGCAATAAAGTTTACTAATTGTCACCAAGCATGTGTCGGATCCGTTTTTGGAGAGTGGGAGTGGACTCTATATATATATATATATATATATTCACTGAAAAAAACATAGGTTTTCAGGGACGTTATAGTTAGAAATTAGCATTTAAAAAACCTTATAAATTCACTTAAAAAACCACACGTTTCAGGGACGTTATAGTTAGTTGGACATTTCACTCGTACAAAACCAGAGAAATTAGGCCTTTATAGTTAGTTGAACAAACTATAACTCGCGCCCCCGCAATGCATTGCTGATGACGTAAGATATTACATCATTCATGACATGGTCAGTGACATCACTGATGACATCACTGATGACATCTCAAATGACATCACTGATGACATCATCCAACGTCCCTGAAACCTATGGTTTTTTCAGTGAATTTCTAAGGTTTTTTAAATGCTAGTTTCTAACTATGCCTACAGTGGTAGGACATGTGCAGAAAGAGGAAGAAAAGCCCAGAAAGAAGCAAGAGAAATGCAGAAAGAGGCAACAGAAGTCCAGAAAGATGAAGAAAGGTGCATAAAGAAGTAAGAGATATGCAGAAAGAACCAACAGAGGTGCAGAAAGAGGCCTTGTTGCAAAGTTATCCTGTGCCCCCAACTTTTTGCTGACTGGTACTGGTGGTAACTGACTCTGACTAACCAGGCCCGGAGCCAGTACTATGCTGAAAGACTCTTAGAATACAGTGAAAACACCAACATACACTAGGGTACGCTAGGGGTTGGGGTACCCCTGTGATTGGCATGACCTCCACTGTAAGGCCCTAGTACATAATAGGGCAGGGGGATTAAAACTACCTCTAAGTCAGAGGTGCAGAAAGAGGCAAGAGAAGTGCAGAAAGAAGCAACAGAGGAGCCAAAACAGGCAAGAGAGGTGCAGAAAGAAGCAAGTGAAGTGGAAAAAGAGGCAAGAGGTACGCAAAGAGGCAACAGAGGTGCAGAAAGAAGGAAGAGAAGTGCAGAAAGAGGCAGGAAAATTGCTGAAAGAAGCAAAAGAGGTGTAGAAAGAATCAAGAGAAGTGCAGAAAGAAGCAAGTGAGGTACAGAAAGAAGCAAAAGCAGTGCAGAAAGAACCAACAGAGATGCAAAAAGAGGCAAGAGGGGTACAGAAAAAGGTAGGAGAGGTGCACAAAGAGGCAAGAGAGGTACAGAAAGAGGCAGGAGGGGTGCAGAAAGAAGGAAGAGAAGTGCAGAAACAAGCAAGAGAAGTGCAAAAAGAGGCAAGAGAATTGCTGAAAGAAGCAACAGAGGTGTAGAAAGAAGGAAGAGAAGTGCAGAAAGAGGCAAGTGAGGTGCATAAAGAAGGAAGAGCAGTGCAGAAAGAACCAACAGAGGTGCAAAAAGAGGCAAGAGTGATGCAGAAAGAGGTAGGATAGGTGCAGAAATAGGCAGGAAAGGTACAGAAAGAGGCAGGAGGGGTACAGAAAGAAAGAAGAGAAGTGCAGAAAGAGGCAAGAGAATTGCTGAAAGAAGCAACTGAGATATAGAAAGAAGCAAGAGAAGTGCAGAAAGAGGCAAGTGAGGTGCAGAAAGAAGCAATAGCAGTGCAGAAAGAACCAACAGAGGTGCAAAAAGAGGCAATAGGGGTGCAGAAAGAGGCAAGAGAGGTGCAGAAAATGGCAAGAGAACAGCATAAAGAGGCAAGAGGGATGAAAAAAGGGAAGAAGGGTGCAGAAAGAAGCAATAGAGATGCAGAAAGAAGCAAGAGAAGTGTAGAAAGACGCAAGAGAGGTACAGAAAGAGGCAAGGGAAGTGCAGAAACAGGCAAGAGAAATGCAGAAAGATGCAAGAGAGGAGCAGAACGAGGAAAAAGAGATGTAGAAAGAAGCAAGAGAAGTGCAGAAAGAGGCAGGAGGGGTGCAGAAAGAAGCACGTGAGGTGCAGAAAGAGGCAACAGAGGTGCAGAAAGACGCAAGAGAGGTGCAGAAACAAGCAAGAGAAATGCAGAAAGAGGCAAGGGAATTGCTGAAATAAGCAACCGAGGTGTAGAAAGAAGCAAGAGAAGTGCAGAAAGAGGCAAGTGAGGTGCAGAAAGAAGCAAGAGCAGTGCAGAAAGAACCAACAGAGATGCAAAAAGAGGCAAGAACGGTCCAGAAAAAGGTAGGAGAGGTGCACAAAGAGGCAAGAGAGGTACAGGAGGGGTGCAGAAAGTAGGAAGAGAAGTGCAGAAAGAAGCAACAAAGGTGCTGAAAGAGGCGCGAAGGGTACAGAAAGATCAAGAGAAGTGTAGAAAAAGCAACAGAGGTACAGAAAGAGGCAAGAGAGGTGCAGAAACAGGCAGGAAAGGTGCAGAAAGAGGGAACAGGGGTGTAGAAAGAGGCAAGAGAGGTGCAAAAAGAGAAAAGAGGGGTGAAGAAAGAGGCAAGAGGGGTGTAGAAAGAAGCAAGAGCAGTGCAGAATGAACCAACAGAGGTGCAAAAAAAGGCAAGAGGAGTGCTGAAAGAGGTAGGAGAGGTGCACAAAGAGGCAAGAGAGGTACAGAAAGAGGCTGGAGGGGTGCAGAAAGAAGGAAGAGAAGTGCAGAAAGAGGCAAGAGAATTGCTGACTGAAGCAACAGAGGTGTAGAAAGAAGCAAGAGAAGTGCAGAAAGAGGCAAGTGAGGTACAGAAAGAAGCAAGAGCAGTGCAGAAAGAACCAACAAAGGTGCAGAAAGAGGGAACAGGGGTGCAGGAAGAGGCAAGAGAGGTGCAAAAAGAGAAAAGTGGAGTGCAGAAAGAGGCAAGAGGGGTGCAGAAAGTAGGAAGAGAAGCGCAGAAAGAAGCAACAGAGGTGCTGAAAGAGGCACGAAGGGTGCAGAAAGAGCAAGAGAAGTGCAGAAAGAACAACAGAGGTACAGAAAGAGGCATGAGAGGTGCAGAAACAGAGAGGAAAGGTGCAGAAAGAGGGTACAGGGGTACAGAAAGAAGCAAGAGAGGTGCAGAAAGAGAAAAGTGGGGTGCAGAAAGAGGCAAGAGGGGTGCAGAAAGAAGCAAGAGCAGTGCAGAATGAACCATCAGAGGTGCAAAAAGAGGCAAGAGAATTGCTGACAGAAGCAACAGAGGTGTAGAAAGAAGCAAGCGAAGTGCAGAAAGAGTCAAGTGAGGTACAGAAAGAAGCAGAAAGAACCAACAAAGGTGCAAAAAGAGAGAAGAGGGGTGCAGAAAAAGGTATGAGAGGTGCACAAAGAGGCAAGAGAGCAACAGAAAGAGGCAGGAAGGGTGCAGAAAGAAGGAAGAGAAGTGCAGAAAGAAGCAACAGAGGTACAGAAAGAGGCAAGAGAGGTGCAGAAACAGGCAGATAAGGTGCAGAAAGAGGGAAAAGGGGTGCAGAAAGAGGCAAGGGAGATACGGAAAGAGAAAAGTGTGGTGCAGAAAGAGGCAAGAGGGGTGCAGAAAGAAGCAAGAGCAGTGCAGAATGAAACAATAGAGGTGCAAAAAGAGGGAAGAGGAGTGCAGAAAGAGGTAGGAGAGGTGTACAAAGAGGCAAGAGAGGTACAGAAAGAGGCAGGAGGGGTGCAGAAAGAAGGAAGAGAAGTGCAGAAAAAGGCCAGAGAATTGCTGACAGAAGCAACAGAGGTGTAGAAAGAAGCAAGAGAAGTGCAGAAAGAGGCAAGTGATGTGCAGAAAGAAGCAAGAGCAGTGCAGAAAGAACCAATAAAGGTGCAAAAAGAGGCAAGAGGGGTGCAGAAAAAGGTAGGAGAGGTGCACAAAGAGGCAAGAGCGGTACAGTAAGAGGCAGGAGGGGTGCAGAAAGAGAAGTGCAGAAAGAAGCAACAGAGGTGCTGAAAGAGGCGCGAAGGTTGCAGAAAGAGCAAGAGAAGTGCAGAAGAACCAACAAAGGTACAGAAAGAGGCAGGAGGGGTACAGAAAGAAGGAAGAGAAGTGCAGAAAAAGGCCAGAGAATTGCTGACAGAAGCAACAGAGGTGTAGAAAGAAGCAAGAGAAGTGCAGAAAGAGGCAAGTGATGTGCAGAAAGAAGCAAGAGCAGTGCAGAAAGAACCAATAAAGGTGCAAAAAGAGGCAAGAGGGGTGCAGAAACAGGCAGGAAAGGTGCAGAAAGATGGAACAGGGGTGCAGAAAGAGGCAAGAGAGGAACAGAAAGAGAAAAGAGGGATGCAGAAAGAGGCAAGAGGGGTGCAGAAAGAAGCAAGAGCAGTGCAGAATGAACCAACAGAGGTGCAAAAAGAGGCAAGAGGAGTGCAGAAAGAGGTAGGAGAGGTGAACAAAGAGGCAAGAGAGGTACAGAAAGAGGCAGGAGGGGTGCAGAAAGAAGGAAGAGAAGTGCAGAAAGAGGCAAGAGAATTGCTGACAGTAGCAACAGAGGTGTAGAAAGAAGCAAGAGAAGTGCAGAAAGAGGCAAGTGATGTGCAGAAAGAAGCAAGAGCAGTGCAGAAAGAACCAATAAAGGTGCAAAAAGAGGCAAGAGGGGTGCAGAAAAAGGTAGGAGAGGTGCACAAAGAGGCAAGAGAGGTACAGTAAGAGGCAGGAGGGGTGCGGAAAGAAGAAAGAGAAGTGCAGAAAGAAGCAACAGAGGTGCTGAAAGAGGCGTGAAGGTTGCAGAAAGAGCAAGAGAAGTGCAGAAGAACCAACAAAGGTACAGAAAGAGGCAAGAGAGGTGCAGAAACAGGCAGGAAAGGTGCAGAAATATGGAACAGGGGTGCAGAAAGAGGCAAGAGAGGAACAGAAAGAGAAAAGAGGGATGCAGAAAGAGGCAAGAGGGGTGCAGAAAGAAGCAAGAGCAGTGCAGAATGAACCAACAGAGGTGCAAAAAGAGGCAAGAGGAGTGCAGAAAGAGGTAGGAGAGGTGAACAAAGAGGCAAGAGAGGTACAGAAAGAGGCAGGAGGGGTGCAGAAAGAAGGAAGAGAAGTGCAGAAAGAGGCAAGAGAATTGCTGACAGTAGCAACTGATGTGTAGAAAGAAGCAAGAGAAGTGCAGAAAGAGTCAAGTGATGTGCAGAAAGAAGCAAGAGCAGTGCAGAAAGAACCAACAAAGGTGCAAAAAGAGGCAAGAGGGGTGCAGAAAAAGGTAGAAGAGGTGCACAAAGAGGCAAGAGAAGTACAGAAAGAGGCAGGAGGGGTGCAGAAAGAAGGAAGAGAAGTGCAGAAAGAAACAACAGAGGTGCTGAAAGAGGTGCGAAGGGTGCAGAAAGAGCAAGAGAAGTGCAGAAAGAACCCACAAAGGTACAGAAAGAGGCAAGAGAGGTGCAGAAACAGGCAGGAAAGGTGCAGAAAGATGGAACAGGGGTGCAGAAAGAGGCAAGAGAGGTGCAGAAAGAGAAAAGAGCAGTGCAGAAAGAGGCAAGAGGGGTGCAGAAAGTAGGAAGAGAAGTGCAGAAAGAAGCAGCAGAGGTGCTGAAAGAGGCGCGAAGGGTGCAGAAAGAGCAAGAGAAGTGCAGAAAGAACCAACAAAGGTACAGAAAGAGGCAAGAGAGGTGCAGAAACAGGCAGGAAAGGTGCAGAAAGATGGAACAGGGGTGCAGAAAGAGGCAAGAGAGGTGCAGAAAGAGAAAAGAGGGGTGCAGAAAGAAGCAAGAGCAGTGCAGAATGAACCAACAGAGGTGCAAAAAGAGGCAAGAGGAGTGCAGAAAGAGGTAGGAGAGGTGAACAAAGAGGCAAGAAAGGTACAGAAAGAGGCAGGAGGGGTGCAGAAAAAGGAAGAGAAGTGCAGAAAGAGGCAAGAGAATTGCTGACAGAAGCAACTGAGGTGTAGAAAGAAGCAAGAGAAGTGCAGTAAAAGGCAAGGGATGTGCAGAAAGAAGCAAGAGCAGTGCAGAAAGAACCAACAAAGGTGAAAAAAGAGGCACAAGGGGTGCAAAAAAAGGTAGGAGAGGTGCACAAAGAGGCAAGAGAGGTACAAAAAGAGGCAGGAGGGGTGCAGAAAGAAGGAAGAGAAGTGCAGAAAGAAGCAACAGAGATGCTGAATGAGGCGCGAAGGGTGCAGAAAGAGCAAGAGAAGTGCAGAAAGAACCAACAGATGTACAGAAAGAGTCAAGAGAGGTGCAGAAACAGGCAGGAAAGGTGCAGAAAGAGGGAACAGGGGTGCAGAAAGAGGCAAGAGAGGTGCAGAAAGAGAAAAAAGGAGTGCAGAAAGAGGCAAGAGGGGCACAGAAAGAAACATGAGCGGTGCAGAAAGAACCAACAGAGGTACAGAAAGAGTCAAGAGAGGTGCAGAAACAGGCAGGAAAGGTGCAGAAAGAGGGAACAGGGTTGCAGAAAGAGGCAAGAGAGGTGCAGAAAGAGAAAAGATGAGTGCAGAAAGAGGCAAGAGGGGTGCAGAAAGAAGCAAGAGCGGTGCAGAATGAACCAACAGAGGTGGAAATAGAGGCAAGAGGAGTGCAGAAAGAGGTAGGTGAGGTGCACAAAGAGGCAAGAGAGGTACAGAAATAGGCAGGAGGGGTGCAGAAAGAAGGAAGAGAAGTGCAGAAAGAGGCAAACGAATTGCTGAAAGAAGCAACAGAGGTGTAGAAAGAAGCAAGAGAAGTGCAGAAAGAGGCAAGTGAGGTAAATAAAGAAGGAAGAGAAGTGCAGAAAGAACCAACAGAGGTGCAAAAAGAAGCAAGAGCTGTACAGAAAAGGGTAGAAGAGGTACACAAAGAGGCAAGAGAGGTACAGAAAGAGGCTGGAGGGGTGCAGAAAGAAGGAAGAGAAGTGCAGAAAGAAGCAACAGAGGTGCTGAAAGCAGCGCAAAGGGTGCAGAAAGAGCAAGAGAAGTGCAGAAAGAACCAACAGAGGTACAGAAAGAGGCAAGAGAGGTGCAGAAACAGGCAGGAAAGGTACAGAAAGAGGGAACAGGGGTGCATAAAGACACAAGAGAGGTGCATAAACAAGCAAAAGAAGTGCAGAAAGAGGCAAGAGAATTGCTGAAAGAAGCAACAGAGGTGTGGAAAGAAGCAAGAGAAGTGCAGAAAGATGCAAGTGAGGTGCAGAAAGAGGCAAGAGAGGTGCAGAAAATGGCAAGAGAACATCAGAAAGAGGCAAAAGGGATGCAAAAAAGAGAAGAAGGGTGCAGAAAGAAGCAAGAGAGGTACAGAAAGAGGTAAGAAATGTGCAGAAAGAGGCAAGAGAGGTGCAGAAAGAGGCAAGAGAGGTACAGAAAAAGGCAAGGGAAGTACAGAAACAGGCAAGAGAAATGCACAAAGAGGCAAGAGAGGAGCAGAAAGAGGCAAGAGAGGTGTCAAAAGAAGCAGGAGAAGTGCAGAAAGAGGCAGGAGGGGTGCAGAAAGAAGCAAGTGAGGTGCAGAAAGAGGCAACAGAGGTGCAGAAAGACGCAAGAGAGGTGCAGAAACAAGCAAGAGAAGTGCAGAAAGAGGCAAGAGAATTGCTGAAAGAAGCAACAGAGGTGTAGAAAGAAGGAAGAGAAATGTAGAAAGAGGCAAGTGAGGTGCAGAAAGAAGCAAGTGCAGTGCAGAAAGAACCAACGGAGGTGCAAAAAGAGGCAAGAGGGGTGCAGAAAGAGGTAGGAGAGGTGCACAAAGATGCAAGAGAGGTACAGAAAGAGTCAGGAGGGGTGCAGAAAGAAGGAAGAGAAGTGCAGAAAGAAGCAACAGAGGTGCTGAAAGAGGCGTGAAGGGTACAGAAAGAGCAAGAGAAGTGCAGAAAAAAGCAACAGAGGTACAAAAAGAGGCAAGAGCGGTACAGAAACAGGCAGAAAAGGTGCAGAAAGAGGGAACAGGGGTGCAGAAAAAGGCAAGAGAGGTACAGAAAGAGGGGAGAGGGGTACAGAAAGAGGCAAGAGGTGTGCAGAAAGAAGCAAGTGAGGTACAGAAAGAGGCACAAGAGGTGCAGAAGCAAGCAGGAGAAGTGCAGAAAGAGGCAAGAGAATTGCTGAAAGAAGCAACAGAGGTGTAGAAATAAGCAAGAGAAGTGCCGAAAGAGGCAAGTGTGGTGCAGAAAGAAGCAAGAGCAGTGCAGAAAGAACGAACAGAGGTGCAAAAAGAGGCAAAGGGGTGCAGAAAGAGGCAAGATAAGCGCAGAAAGAGGTACTTGAGGTGCAGAAAGAGGCAAGAGAGGTACAGAGAGTGGCTCGAGAAGTGCAGAAAGAGGCAAGAAAAGTGCAATAAGAGGCAATAGAGGTGCAGAAGGAAGAGAGTGAGGTGCAGAAAGAGGCAAGTGAGGTGCAGAAAGAGGCAAGAGAGGTACAGAAAGAGGCAAGGTAACTGCAGAAACAGGCAAAAGAAATGCACAAAGATGCAAGAGAGGACCAGAAAGGGGCAAGTGAGGTGTAGAAAGAAGCAAGAGAAGTGCAGAAAGAGGCAAGTGAGATGCAGAAAGGGGCAAGAGAGGTGCAGAAAGAGGCAATACAGGTGCAGAAAGAGGCAAGAGATCTGCAGAAAAAAGCAACAGAGGTGCTGAAAGAGGCAAGTGAGGTGCAGAAAGGGGCAAGAGAAGTGCAGAAAGAGGCAAGTGAAGTGCAGAAAGAAGACAGTGAGGTGCAGAAAGAGAAAGAAAGGTGCAGATAGAGGCAAGAGATCTGCAGAAAAACAGCAACAGAGGTGCTGAAAGAGGCAAGTGAGGTGCAGAAAGGGGCAAGAGGGGTGCAGAAAGAGGTAGGAGAGGTGCACAAAGATGCAAGAGAGGTGCAGAAACAAGCAAGAGAAGTGCAGAAAGAGGCAAGAGAATTGCTGAAAGAAGCAACAGAGGTGTAGAAAGAAGCAAGAGAAATGTATAAAGAGGTAAGTGAGGTGCAGAAAGAAGCAAGTGAGGGCAGAAAGAACCAACGGAGGTGCAAAAAGAGGCAAGAGGGGTTCAGAAAGAGGTAGGAGAGGTGCACAAAGATGCAAGAGAGGTACAGAAAGAGTCAGGAGGGGTGCAGAAAGAAGGAAGAGAAGTGCAGAAAGAAGCAACAGATGTGCTGAAAGAGGCGTGAAGGGTGCAGAAGGAGCAAGAGAAGTGCAGAAAAAAGCAACAGAGGTACAAAAAGAGGCAAGAGCGGTACAGAAACAGGCAGGAAAGGTGCAGAAAGAGGGAACAGGGGTGCCGAAAAAGGCAAGAGAGGTACAGAAAGAGGGGAGAGGGGTACAGAAAGAGGCAAGAGGGGTGCAGAAAGAAGCAAGTGAGGTGCAGAAAGAGGCAACAGAGGTGCAGAAAGACGCACAAGAGGTGCAGAAGCAAGCAGGAGAAGTGCAGAAAGAGGCAAGAGAATTGCTGAAAGAAGCAACAGAGGTGTAGAAATAAGCAAGAGAAGTACAGAAAGAGGCAAGTGAGGTGCAGAAAGAAGCAAGAGCAGTGCAGAAAGAACCAACAGAGGTGCAAAAAGAGGCAAAGGGGTGCAGAAAGATGCAAGATAAGCGCAGAAAGAGGTACTTGAGGTGCAGAAAGAGGCAAGAGAGGTACAGAGAGCGGCTCGAGAAGTGCAGAAAGAGGCAAGAAAAGTGCAATAAGAGGCAATAGAGGTGCAGAAGGAAGAGAGTGAGGTGCAGAAAGAGGCACGTGAGGTGCAGAAAGAGGCAAGAGAGGTACAGAAAGAGGCAAGGTAACTGCAGAAACAGGCAAAAGAAATGCACAAAGATGCAAGAGAAGACCAGAAAGAGGCAAGAGAGGTGTAGAAAGACGCAAGAGAAGTGCAGAAAGAGGCAAGTGAGATGCAGAAAGGGGCAAGAGAGGTGCAGAAAGAGGCAATACAGGTGCAGAAAGAGGCAAGAGATCTGCAGAAAAAAGCAACAGAGGTGCTGAAAGAGGCAAGTGAGGTGCAGAAAGGGGCAAGAGAAGTGCAGAAAGAGGCAAGTGAAGTGCAGAAAGAAGACAGTGAGGTGCAGAAAGAGGAAGAAAGGTGCAGAAAGAGGCAAGAGATCTGCAGAAAAACAGCAACAGAGGTGCTGAAAGAGGCAAGTGAGGTGCAGAAAGGGGCAAGAGAAGTGCAGAAAGGGGCAAGTGAAGTGCAGAAAGAAGACAGTGAGGTGCAGAAAGAGGAAGAAAGGTGCAGAAAGAAGCAAGAGAAATGCAGAAAGAGGCAAGAGAGGCACAGAAAGAAGAGAGGTTTGTGCACCATTAGTACCAGTTTAACACCCACATTTTGCAATAATTAACACGTGACCATTCCAGCTTTGCAAAGGGCCATCCACCACCCAGTAAGACATGACACTGCATTTTTGGGAACATTTGAGCCGTTTGAGCTAGAAACAAGGCTTTTTTTGTTCAAATCTGGAGATTAGGCAGCAGATGATGGAATATTTGGCAAATGCGGAAAATGTTTAATTATGTGAAAATTGGTGCAGCCGAACAGTCACTTAATTCCAGTGGCCCTGCTCATACCTCCGACTAGGTCCAGAAGTGCTCCTCAGTGGTCCCTTCTTTTATTGTGTCTCATTGAGTTTATAGTTTAGCTTCTATGGAAACGAGGAAGACTAAACCTGAGGTTACCACTCCACAACACAGTCTACAATACCACATAATTACTCTCCAAAACACATAATCCCACTCCACATAATTCCTATACACTAAATACCACATACTTTCTATTCACATAATTTCACTGCACAACATACCACATAATTCCACTACACACAACGTACATCCACTGTACATCTAAAAACATTAGTAAAAAACTTTTACATTTACAACGCCAATAGCTCTAACTCTCGTAAATGCGAAACCTATTACATTGCAAATGCTTCTTTAACTAGTAGTCGCGTTTACAGAGTGGTGGAGAAAGGGTGCTGGGCTTCCGACCAGCGCTCAGGAATTCCGCTGCGCAGGAGGGCTTCTTACCCCCAAAGTCCCTCAGGAGTAAAGTGGACTTTATTCCCCATCCCGTAGTCTGCCAGGACGCGCGTTTGCAGAGTGGTGGAGAAAGGGGGAGTGGCCTCTGAAGACGTCTTAGCAATCCCACTGTGTGGGACTTACTGGAGGTAACAAGAGGGGTAGTTGGCCCCCAAGGACATTCTTGGGGGCCAATTACCCCTCCTATTACCTCCAGTAAGTCCCACACAACAGGATTGCTAAGTACTCATAGCAGGCCACGCCCCCTTTACCCACCACTCTGCAAACACGCTCCCTGGTGCGCTCTTGGATGGGGATTGAAGTCCCCTTCGCTGCTGGGGTCCTTTGGGGCCAACTAGCATACCTCATACCTCCAGTAAGCCCCACACAGTGGGATTACTGAGAGGTGGACACAGGCCACGCCCCCTTTCTCCATCACTCTGCAAATGCGCCTCCTGGGCCACTCTTGGTTGGGGGATCAAGCCCCCTTTCCTCCTGATGGTCCCTGGAGGCCAACTAGCCCTCCTGTTACCTCCAGTAAGCCCCATACAGCTGGATTGCTGAGAGTGCTCAAAGGCCAAGGGTAGAAGGGGTGCACAAAGAGGCAAGAGAGGTAGAGAAAGAGGCAAGAGGGGTGCAGAAAGATGGACGAGAAGTGCATAAAGAGGCAAAATAATTGCTGAAAGAAGCAACAGAGGTATAGAAAGAAGCAAGTGAAGTGCAGAAAGAGGCAAGAGAGGTGTAGAAAGGAGCAAGAGCAGAGCAGAATGAACCAACAGAGGTGCAAAAGAGGCAAGAGGAGTGGAAAGAGGTAGGAGAGGTGCACAAAGAGGCAAGAGAGGTACAGAAAGAGGCAGGAGGGGTGCAGAAAGAAGGAAGAGAAGTGCAGAAAGAACCAACAGAGGTGCAAAAAGAAGCAAGAGCTGTACAGAAAAGGGTAGAAGAGGTGCACAAAGAGGCAAGAGAGGTACATAAAGAGGCAAAAGAATTGCTGAAAGAAGCAACAGAGGTATAGAAAGAAGCAAGTGAAGTGCAGAAAGAGGCAAGTGAGGTGTAGAAAGGAGCAAGAGCAGAGCATAATGAACCAACAGAGGTGCAAAAGAGGCAAGAGGAGTGGAAAGAGGTAGGAGAGGTGCACAAAGAGGCAAGAGAGGTACAGAAAGAGGCAGGAGGGGTGCAGAAAGAAGGAAGAGAAGTGCAGAAAGAACCAACAGAGGTGCAAAAAGAAGCAAGAGCTGTACAGAAAAGGGTAGAAGAGGTGCACAAAGAGGCAAGAGAGGTACAGAAAGAGGCAGGAGGGGTGCAGAAAGAAGGAAGAGAAGTGCAGAAAGAAGCAGCAGAGGTGCTGAAAGAGGCGCAAAGGGTGCAGAAAGAGCAAGAGAAGTGCAGAAAGAACCAACAGAGGTACAGAAAGAGGCAAGAGAGGTGCAGAAACAGGCAGGAAAGGTACATAAAGAGGGAACAGGGGTGCAGAAAGAGGCAAGAGAGGTGCAGAAAGAGAAAAGAGGGGTGCAGAAAGAGGCCAGAGGGGTACAGAAAGAAGCAAGTGAGGTGTAGAAAGAGGCAACAGAGGTGCATAAAGACACAAGAGAGGTGCAGAAACAAGCAAAAGAAGTGCAGAAAGAGGCAAGAGAATTGCTGAAAGAAGCAACAGAGGTGTGGAAAGAAGCAAGAGAAGTGCAGAAAGATGCAAGTGAGGTGCAGAAAGAGGCAAGAGATGTGCAGAAAATGGCAAGAGAACAGCAGAAAGAGGCAAAAGGGATGCAAAAAAGAGAAGAAGGGTGCAGAAAGAAGCAAGAGAGGTGCAGAAAGAGGTAAGAAAAGTGCAGAAAGAGGCAAGAGAGGTGCAGAAAGAGGCAAGAGAGGTACAGAAAGAGGCAAGGGAAGTACAGAAACAGGCAAGAGAAATGCACAAAGAGGCAAGAGAGGAGCAGAAAGAGGCAAGAGAGGTGTAGAAAGAAGCAAGAGAAGTGCAGAAAGAGGCAGGAGGGGTGCAGAAAGAAGCAAGTGAGGTGCAGAAAGAGGCAACAGAGGTGCCGAAAGATGCCAGAGAGGTGCAGAAACAAGCAAGAGAAGTGCAGAAAGAGGCAAGAGAATTGCTGAAAGAAGCAACAGAGGTGTAGAAAGAAGCAAGAGAAACGTAGAAAGAACCAACGGAGGTGCAAAAAGAGGCAAGAGGGGTGCAGAAAGAGGTAGGAGAGGTGCACAAAGATGCAAGAGAGGTACAGAAAGAGTCAGGAGGGGTGCAGAAAGAAGGAAGAGAAGTGCAGAAAGAAGCAACAGAGGTGCTGAAAGAGGCGTGAAGGGTGCAGAAAGAGCAAGAGAAGTGCAGAAAAAAGCAACAGAGGTACAAAAAGAGGCAAGAGCGGTACAGAAACAGGCAGGAAAGGTGCAGAAAGAGGGAACAGGGGTGCAGAAAAAGGCAAGAGAGGTGCAGAAAGAGGGGAGAGGGGTACAGAAAGAGGCAAGAGGGGTGCAGAAAGAAGCAAGTGAGGTGCAGAAAGAGGCAACAGAGGTGCAGAAAGACGCACAAGAGGTGCAGAAACAAGCAGGAGAAGTGCAGAAAGAGGCAAGAGAATTGCTGAAAGAAGCAACAGAGGTGTAGAAATAAGCAAGAGAAGTGCAGAAAGAGGCAAGTGAGGTGCAGAAAGAAGCAAGAGCAGTGCAGAAAGAACCAACAGAGGTGCAAAAAGAGGCAAGAGGGGTGCAGAAAGAGGCAAGATAAGCACAGAAAGAGGTACTTGAGGTGCAGAAAGAGGCAAGAGAGGTACAGAGAGCAGCTCGAGAAGTGCAGAAAGAGGCAAGAAAAGTGCAATAAGAAGCAATAGAGGTGTAGAAGGAAGAGAGTGAGGTGCAGAAAGAGGCAAGTGAGGTGCAGAAAGAGGCAAGAGAGGTACAGAAAGAGGCAAGGTAACTGCAGAAACAGGCAAAAGAAATGCACAAAGATGCAAGAGAGGACCAGAAAGAGGCAAGAGAGGTGTAGAAAGACGCAAGAGAAGTGCAGAAAGAGGCAAGTGAGATGCAGAAAGGGGCAAGAGAGGTGCAGAAAGAGGCAATACAGGTTCAGAAAGAGGCAAGAGATCTGCAGAAAAAAGCAACAGAGGTGCTGAAAGAGGCAAGTGAGGTGCAGAAAGGGGCAAGAGAAGTGCAGAAAGAGGCAAGTGAAGTGCAGAAAGAAGACAGTGAGGTGCAGAAAGAGGAAGAAAGGTGCAGAAAGAGGCAAGAGATCTGCAGAAAAACAGCAACAGAGGTGCTGAAAGAGGCAAGTGAGGTGCAGAAAGGGGCAAGAGAAGTGCAGAAAGGGGCAAGTGAAGTGCAGAAAGAAGACAGTGAGGTGCAGAAAGAGGAAGAAAGGTGCAGAAAGAAGCAAGAGAAATGCAGAAAGAGGTAAGAGAGGCACAGAAAGAAGTGAGGTTTGTGCACCATTAGTACCAGTTTAACACCCACATTTTGCAATAATTAACACGTGACCATTCCAGCTTTGCAAAGGGCCATCCACCACACAATAACACATGACACTGCATTTTTGGGAACATTTGAGCCGTTTGAGCTAGAAACAAGGCTTTTTTTGTTCAAATCTGCAGATTAGGCAGCAGATGATGGAATATTTGGCAAATGCGGAAAATGTTTAATTATGTGAAAATTGGCGCAGCCGAACAGTCACTTAATTCCAGTGGCCCTGCTCATACCTCCGACTAGGTCCAGAAGTGCTCCTCAGTGGTCCCTTCTTTTATTGTGTCTCATTGAGTTTATAGTTTAGCTTCTATGGAAACGAGGAAGACTAAACCTGAGGTTACCACTCCACAACACAGTCTACAATACCACATAATTACTCTCCAAAACACATAATCCCACTCCACATAATTCCTATACACTAAATACCACATACTTTCTATTCACATAATTTCACTGCACAACATACCACATAATTCCACTACACACAACGTACATCCACTGTACATCTAAAAACATTAGTAAAAAACTTTAACATTTACAACGCCAATAGCTCTAACTCTCGTAAATGCGAAACCTATTACATTGCAAATGCTTCTTTAACTAGTAGTCGCGTTTACAGAGTGGTGGAGAAAGGGTGCTGGGCCTCCGACCAGCGCTCAGGAATTCCGCTGCGCAGGAGGGCTTCTTACCCCCAAAGTCCCTCAGGAGTAAAGTGGACTTTATTCCCCATCCCGTAGTCTGCCAGGACGCGCATTTGCAGAGTGGTGGAGAAAGGGGGAGTGGCCTCCGAAGACGTCTTAGCAATCCCACTCTGTGGGACTTACTGAAGGTAACAAGAGGGGTAGTTGGCCCCCAAAGACATTCTTGGGGGCCAATTACCCCTCCTATTACCTCCAGTAAGTCCCACACAGCAGGATTGCTAAGTTCTCATAGCAGGCCACGCCCCCTTTACCCACCACTCTGCAAACACGCTCCCTGGTGCGCTCTTGGATGGGGATTGAAGTCCCCTTCGCTGCTGGGGTCCTTTGGGGCCAACTAGCCTACCTCATACCTCCAGTAAGCCCCACACAGTGGGATTACTGAGAGGTGGACACAGGCCACGCCCCCTTTTTCCATCACTCTGCAAATGCACCTCCTGGGCCACTCTTGGTTGGGGGATCAAGCCCCCTTGCCTCCTGATGGTCTCTGGAGGCCAACTAGCCCTCCTGTTACCTCCAGTAAGCCCCATACAGCTGGATTGCTGAGAGTGCTTAAAGGCCATGCCCCCTTTTTACACCACTCTGCAAATGCTGCACTTGGCGCACTGCTGCTCGGGGAATAAAGTCCTCTTGAGTCCTGAGGTCCTCAGGACACAAGAGGAACTCATCACCCCACCAGAAGTGCTCCAAGATGCCCGCCCTTATTTAAAAAAATAAAATTAAAAAAATAACAGAAAGGAGGCCGCGTGGCCCCCCTTCCCTGGGCCACTATTGACCCCGGGACCCCATTCCCCGGGGCCTGGCCTCTTTTTAAAAAAAATGTAATTAGGGGTGGGGGGCCACATGGCCCCCCTCCCCTGGGCCACTTCTGGACCCGGGGACCCATCCCCCCAGGGCCGGCCCTCAAGTTGGGGACCGTGGGGGGAGCCCCAATGCCCCCACGGTCCCTGCCAGCTCCCCGCCTCCTGCGGGAGCCGGCATTGCTTTGCTTCATGGAAGCGAGAGCAGGTTTCCTGCTCTCGCTTCCATGAAGCAAAGCAGAAGTTTGCAATGACAGGGCGGGAGCCGTGCTCCCGCCCTGCCATTGGAAATAGCAATGTCCCGGGGTGGGCACCCCCGGACATTGCAGGAGCTGACCCGAGGGGGTGGCAGTCCCCAGGGCCATCTAGGGCTCCAGGAGGGGGGCTGCGCGGCCCTCCTCCCATCATGTTTGAAGCCCCAGGGAGGTGGTGGTCCCCGGGGCTTGGGGGGTCCGTGAGGCCCCTCACCCACAAAATAACAAAGCCCTGGGGAGTTGGCAGTCCCTGGGGCTGTGGGGGGGCTGCGTGCCCCCGCGCATAATTAAATAAAGCCCCGGGGAGGTGGTGTTCCCCGGGGCTGCGGGGGCCTGCACGGCCCCTGCATCAATTGACATATTGCCCCCAGGACTTGGCCCACCGGGGGGCTTATTAAAACGAAGTGCGGGAGTCCACGCTTCGTTTTTATTATTTTCTCATTCGGGTTTGCTCACCCAGTGCAAATTCAGCCGATTTAAAAAAAAAAATGCTTTTTTTGGCCCGGGGGGTCCTTGTGGTACCCCCTGAGCAGGCCTAGCAGGTCAGGGTGTCTCTACCCTGCCCCCTTTTCTTGTTTTTTAACCTTTGTTTTACTGTTTTCTTGTGACTTGGTTACCGAGTGAGCCACAAGATGGCTGCCAACACATTCTGGTTTGGAGTGTTGGCAGCCAGTCAGAATTAAGCTCGTGCTCTGGAGGATTCGCAAATCCTCCTCGGTGCTCAGATATATAATTTTTTTGAATTTCTTAGGAACTACTGAATGGATTTACACCATTTAAAAAAAGGGCGCTTTCTGAACCAAGAGCTACCTTTTTGCCAAATTTGGTGTAATTCCGTTCAGCAGTTTGGGCTGTAGCCTGTTCCAAAATCTCCTATGGACATTAAAATGGGCAAAACGCGTTTTGGGACCCCCCCTTTTTCTTGGCTCCGCCTGACGAATCACCCCAAAACTTTCAAGACAGGAGGTGATCGGAGCTCGTCATTAGTTTAGAAATTTTTCACGAAGATTCGTCAAACGGCGCCAAAGATATTGTCAAAATAAAAAACGTTTTTTGAATAGAAACATGGTTCTAACTATAACTACCTACTGGCGACCGCCAGTAGGTTATATATGTATATATATATATATATATATATATATATATTACCTACTGGCGGTCGCTAGTAGGTAGTTATAGTTAGAACCTAGTTTCCATAGGAAAAGCATTTTTGATTTGCTAATAACTTTGGCGTTGTTTGACGAATCTTCCTGAAATTCTCCCCAAAAAGTATATCCAGGTCAGCTCCTATCCTGAAAGTTTGGGGGTGATTCATCAAGCGGGGGCTGAGAAAAAATGGGGGTCCCAAAACTCGTTTTCTCCATGTTAATTTCCATAGGAAATTTTGCGACGAGCTACAGCTCGAACTGCTGAACGGAATTACCCAAAATTTGGCAGAACAGTAGAACTTGGTTCAGAAAGCGACCTTTTTTTTAAATGGTGTAAATCCGTTCAGTAGTTTTTGAGAAATTTAAAAAATAAGAGTCAAAAAATCTATTTCCCATAGGAAACTTTGTGCAGGGCTACAGCCAAAACTACTGAACGGAATTACTCCAAATTTAGTAGAAAGGTAGTGCTTGGGTCAGAAAGTGACCTTTTTAAAAATGGTCTAAATCCGTTCAGTAGTTGCTGAGAAATTAGAAAAATTAAAGGTTTGATAATTGGGCGGAGCCTAAGTCGCGTGCGCGAGCTTCACTGTGATTGGCTGCCAGCACTCCAAACCAGGAAGTGTTGGCAGCCATCTTGTGGCTCGGTAGAAGCGAGTCACCCAACAACAGAGAAACAAAGGTATAAAACAAGAGAAGGGGGTAGGGTAGAAAAACCCTGACCCACTAGGTCTGCTCAGGGGGTCCCAGGAGGAGCCCCAGGGCCCAAAAAATCATTAAAAAAAAAAAAATCGCCAAAAATTTGCGCTGGGGTCGCAGGTTCTCGCGTTTTATTTTAATGAGGCCCTTGGGTGGGCTAGGCTGCGGGGGTATCTCTTAAAAAATAATAGCCGGGGCTCATAGGGGTGGCGGGGGGCCGCTGGGGTCCGCGCAGCCCCGGGGCTTCACTTATGTTTGGAGGGGGTTGCGCAGCACCCCTTCTGGAGCCTTGTATGTGCTTGTAACTTTGGCGTCGTTTGACAAATCTTTATGAAATTATCCAAAAAGTTTCTCTTTTTTGGATTAGCTCTTATATTGAAAGTTTGGGGGTGAATGGTGTAGGAGGGGCTGAGAAAAAAGAGGGTCCTAAAATGTGTTTTCTCCATGCAATTTCCATACGAAACTTTACAGACGACTACTGGTGAAACTGTTGAACGGAATTACGCCAAATTTGGCAGGGAGAAAGGTGATGGTCCAGAAAGCACGCTTTTGTTTAAATGGTTTAAATACGTTCAGTAGTTTTTGAGAAATATCAAATTTTACAGATATCGATATTTGAGAATTCTAACATGTGATTGGCTGAGGGGTTACAAGCAGTAGCTTGCGGCTTATTGGCTGTGAATGGTTGAAACCAGGAAGTGTTGGCAGCCATTTTGTGATTTACTCCGTCAGCTCGCATCTCTCCGTGTAGAAGCCATCGGGTTCATAGTTTTACGTCTGCGAGGCAACACTGGCATCTGTGTCTGTGTGAGATATGCCTTTCAGGCTGCCTCTCCTCATATCACCAGGTCGCGGCTATGTCTTTATAAGCCCGTCCGTCGGCTCGGAGCTCTGTGAGTCAGTCTGTCGGCACGACCCCCTACACTACCCAAAGACTACCCAAACACCACTGCACTGTCGTAAACTCGAAAACAATACCCCAGCACGATCCCCTACACTACCCAAACACCAGTGCACTACCCTAAACCCTAAATCTACCCCCAGCATGACCCCCTACCAAAACACCACTGCACTACCCTAAACCCTAAAATACTACCCCCAGCACAACCCCCTACACTACCCAAACACCACTGTACTACCCTAAAGCATAAAACAGTAGCAGTCCATCGGCTTGCAGCTGTGCGTCTGCGAGCCGTCGTGTCCCTAGCTGTACATGTCCGAGTGAGTCCGTTAGGTGATAGGTGTGTGTCTGCTAGCAGGGCGGTTGGCCGGTTGGTGTCCCTTTGCGAGTTAGACCGGAGCTCTCCCTCTGCGAGCCAGCACGCTGGTGTGCTTTTGCGAGCCGACGGCCCGTAGCTCACACTGTGCGATCCGAGCCGACGGCCCGTAGCTCTCCCTGTGCGAGCTGAGCCCACGGGCCGCAGGTGTCCCTCTGCGAGGCTGCTCGACGGCCCGCAGGTCTCCCTGTCTCCCTGTGCTAGCCGGGAGTCACTCTGCGAACCGATATTGGGAATATAAGGCGGATCTAAAAAGAGCCCTTGTGTTTATTAGTTGGAGCTACATATAAGTGCGGATGCACAGCTTCAGGTTATTCAGAAAAACTCGATTTCCCTGATCTGTGAAGTGTACTCCATCACTTCTGTAGATATCAGCCACATGAAAACGTATGTTATTGTTGTAGATCAACCCCATTCTATGGTCTCTGAGGTATGCAGACACAGCTTTGTTGACATTCTTCCTAGATTTTTCAATCTGAGGCCAAAATTGGTTTGACCATTTCCACTTCTGTCTTTGGCATATATTGGAATATACAAAGACAGTTTGAGGCAAAAGCAATATCAATTGTCGAAAAGTGTCCTTCATTAGCATTTCCAAACCTACCCCAGTCAATGTGCCTAGGTCGTTTCCACCACAGTGCACAATCATGAGGTCAGGGTGTTGGAGATGCAAACAGGTTTTAACCAAAGGCAACAATTGGTGCCACTTCAATCCTCTTTGTCCAAACCATTTAATGTCCACATTTTGTAAACCTAGGTCTAAGTCAATACGTCTCTGTTCTGCATACCTCTTGCACCAGAAAACATAGCTATGTCCTACGATCCACACTAGCATTTTGAAGGTATGGCTGGGAGGAATGGATAGATGTCTGTAGCTCATGCAGTCCGTTCGTAGAATAAGAGATATGTTTAAAGATGTGGAACTACTTTTTTTGCCATACAAAACGATACCTGATTGGGAGATGAAAAGCATTGTTTTTTAAAAGTAGGGTGCACATTCGTTTGGTGGAAAAGCATCTTTGTGATTGGTTAAGAAAAAGCAGTTTAAACGTGGAGTACTTGTCATAGGATAACATTTGCTCAACTCAACCACACCTGCTACTTGCATTTGGAAGGCACTGTTCGAACTTAAAACAATCGTGAACTTTTAACCTGCACGTGCCGTTAAATGTTCGAGAAAATGTTGCAAAAAAATATCGATAGGTTTAAAAAAATTGATGAACTTTTAACCGCACGTGTTGTAGAATGTTCTAGAAAGTGTGTTGATAGAATACGTTCCACTTCTGACTTCTATGTGTCCTTGAATATTAAAAAAACTGTTTATATGGACAATTTTAAAAAAAACAATAGAGAGAAGTTTTGAAACCTAAAAGAATCAAGGAACTATTCTAATTTGTTTATTACATGTATTTATGTGTGGAGCAACAAAATTACAGACACAACAGCACCAGGAAGAGGAAGAAGCAGGGAGTGGGGGGACGGGGGAAGATGGCCACAATGGTACACATGCACAATTAAGTACAGCACAACTATAGACACAACCCGCCAACATCACACCACTGAACAAGCATAGAAGTGAAAACCACACTGCCGGAAAGGGAGAAGGGTGAATAAAAGCTCACATGAAGGGACATCTCACACACAATGCAGCACACATACATAGGAAGCAGAGTACACCAACATCCAACACAATGTTGTCCAAACACAAAGATTCGCACAATCGAACACAGGGCACAAATGCACTCGCCTGAGGTGGATAAACGTCCAAAAGCGTCAGTATGAAACAGGCCTATGAGAACGAAAACGCATAAGTACAAACCCACAGTCCGGATGGGGTAGCAATTCACGTATGGCAGGAAGCCAGAGAGTCCGTGACACACACATTGGCATACAAATGAAGACACTACACATTTGGAGACAAGTGAAAATGTGGAAACTTTATAAAAAAAGTGCGTGTCAGTACGGCCAAGAGTAGTGCCACGATATGCAGAGAAATGCAGCAGCATGGCTGAATAAGGAACATAGGAAAACATCCATGTTCACCTCGGGGTAGTCCATCACCAACACACGTCACTGTCAAGCAGCGTTGGTTGTCCGCGCTTCGGACATGATTCGACGCCAATGCAGCCATGTCCAATGTTGTTTTGGGACATGTGACCAGATGTACAACGTGCAATGATGCGGAGGGACACGTGCAATGTGGCACATCGAGTCGTGGTTGGAGGTACCTTGTCACTCGTCCATGAACGCGAGTGCAGCTACATAAGCCACTATCTCTAATGAGTGATGGTTGGCCACAATATTTGACATGTCATCGACGTAATCCATCAGCTGACCGGGACAGATGTGCTGACTCCAACCACTGTACCCAATGTGCACCAAAGCAGAATCGGGACGTGGGTCAATTTGCTCACTGCATACTACGACACGTGCAAACTCCCAGGCCCAGTTCCCAACATGCATGCCAAAAATCCATGCATGCCATAAACGGGCATCACCATGACAGTCCTGGTCGTGGGCCAATAGGGGGCGCACACACCTGTCATAATCCATGTCAGCTACCCACTCGTTGGAGAGGCACACGTCCATGCACCACTCGGATAGGCACGTGCGACATTGCAATACAGGTTGAACGCAGGTGACGTCCGCAATGCGGAAGCACAGCCGGTAAGTGATCCGCAGTACTGCCTAAGGCAGTGCACCCAGGACATGCAGCAGACGTGCAAGGTATAGGTGGACGTGCATGGAGTCGACCATGTGTTCGGGATGCTCTGCCATTGCGTCAGTGGCTCTGCTTGTAGCTGCACTGGCTTGCCGTGTGCCAGTCTTGTGGATGAAATGGCACAGCTTGGTGCAATGAGCCGGGTCTGTGTGCAATGGGTGCAGGGCAGGGGTGTGGTGGGAGTACGTGTGAAGGCCATTTCACGCACGCTAACTACAACGAAGGACGAGTGTGGGATGTGTACTCGTTGTTCTCAAATCGGGCAGTGCGTAGTGTGGGAGACGGATGCAAATATTATCGTATCTGGCAGGGGGGGCTGGCCACTTGCAAATTCCTTCTTGGAGCAGCAGATGTGCTACTGCAAGATAGCTCAGACAAAGAACCTTTCATCCCTACAGTAAGTTCTCCAGCTGCATTCATACAGGATGTGTACAAAGGCCGGTCGTGGGTGTTGTGGGATGTCTGCGACCCTGGTCATCATGGATGAGATGCCCAGCATGTGGCACATGGGCGGGTTCACTGTGTGTTACGTTGCCAAACAGCTGCTCCTCCCTCTCACGAGCCCCCACACTTTTGTACGGTGCACTGTTGTATCCTGTGCACTCCTACGGCACACCATTGTAATGCCTATTCGCGCATGTCCTGCGGCATTCCAACCACACGGTGAGACTGCAGTTTGGAGGTGGTGCATGCCACTGTACAACATCGACTGCTGCGGCCCTTGTGGCGGCCACACCAGAACACAGAGACACACTTACCGCACTTCCTGAACATGGACATGTCCGAGACACCCCGTTCCCCTTGCCGGATAGGCAGACCCCTGCGCTGACCTGTGTACGCCGGACCAGCACACGCCGCTTGTGCATGCAGGAGGATGCGTGCGTAGCTACATGTCCAGGCTCACTGCCAACGCTGAGGTGACATGGTAACGTCCGCTGACACTGTGATGTTGCAGGGCCGGTGCCTATCATGCTAACACAATGACCACATGGACACACTTGCTCAGATGCGGGTTCGGGGGGCGTTGGCAGTCCTGGGGTTGTTGCAATGAATGTTGTGGACCTCATGGGTATCCGTGTATCATGCTCATTGACTGTATGGCACCTGCGGGTGTTTCAGTGTGGCTCTTGGCTGTGTTCCCTTTCATGCTGCAGGTAGTCGTCCTGCTTAACACCAGCAGAAAGCAGGTGTAAAATCCCTGGTGCTAACGCGGCTTATCGCCGGAATTTGTTTCGCATCGCAGTTGTTGTCAAAATAAACGAACTGGGCAGTGTATCCCGTCAAGATCCAGCACCTGACCCACTATTCCCAATCAATATAAATACTAACCCCGGGCGTAGTGCTAATACGCAAATTGCACGTAACATAGTGCAAAAACTGTGCTAATTGACGTAGCATCGCAGCAAAATCATCAACACCTACAAATGCTTTGATAAAGCAATTTTACATGCTTAAAAGCATATAACCAATTCACAAAAATGACCTTTGAGGATGAAAATATCAGGCAATGAGAGAGGTGATGATTTTGGGGTCCCCCCTAACCTAGGGGGAGGACCAAGCAGATGCCTTGAACACAAAGAGCATATCATGCTGAACGATTCAGTGGTGGTCCCTTCCTCCTAGGACCACCCCAAACACAGTGATGGGCAAAAATGCAATCCCAACCAAAGGCCCTGCAAAGCATTATGGGACAAGATTAGCAGTGGGCAGTGAATATTATAGTGTCCAATATCAAAATAATTCTACAAAGAGCTGCAGTTCAACTAGTCGTTACTAGATGTCCCTCACGAGTCAAATGCAAAAGCATTGAAATTATTAATACATCAAGCTGCAGTTCCACTAGTCATTACTAGATGTCCCTCACGAGTCAAATGCAAAAGCATTGAAACCCTTTCATGAAGCTGTTACGATAACGAACGAGACTCCTCCATGCTAACTAGTTATGCGACCCCCAGCGGTCGGCGTCCAACTTCTTAGAGGGACAAGTGGCATTCAGCCACACGAGATCGAGCAATAACAGGTCTGTGATGCCCTTAGATGTCCGGGGCTGCACGCGCGCTACACTGAACGGATCAGCGTGTGTCTACCCTTCGCCGACAGGTGCGGGTAACCCGCTGAACCCCGTTCGTGATAGGTATTGGGGATTGCAATTATTTCCCATGAACGAGGAATTCCCAGTAAGTGCGGGTCATAAGCTCGCGTTGATTAAGTCCCTGCCCTTTGTACACACCGCCCGTCGCTACTACCGATTGGATGGTTTAGTGAGGTCCTCGGATCGGCCCCGCCGGGGTTGGCAACGGCCCTGGAGGAGCGCCGAGAAGACGATCAAACTTGACTATCTAGAGGAAGTAAAAGTCGTAACAAGGTTTCCGTAGGTGAACCTGTGGAAGGATCATTAACGGCGGAGCGGCCCGAGCGACCGACGGCGCCACCCCGAAGCCCTCAGCCGCCTCCTGCGAGCACACACCGTAGGCATAGGGCCCGGCCCTGCCCTTGCGCGCCCCGGCCGGCGGAGCGGTCCGCGGCCGCATGGGGTGCTCGGGTGAGGACCGGGACTTTCGGTGGGCCTCTTCCACCGGGGGAGGACCCGATCGACGCGCGAGGGACTGGGGACGGTGGGCGGCCCCCGTCTCCTGTCCCTCTCTGGGAGGGGCACAGTGGTAGGCCCTCCCAGAGATGGAACCCAAGCTCACCCGGCACCACCCCCCGCGGTGGGGG
>CAWUFW010006637.1:382500-385000 GCA_963921515.1 Calotriton arnoldi
AACAGAAAAGCGCAGAGACTTTATCAATCGCAAACGTGCGCAAAAAATCAAGAACTTTGTTGAGCTGGAAGATAGAATCACAGTAGTCGAGAGATACACCAAGAACATAGAGCAACACGATGCTGCTATGGATCTGATGGATGAGATAGTGACTTATATCTCAGAAAACACCACTGATATAAGTCCTGTACCAGCAAATCGTACAGAACCAGCAAGCGAACTCAATAATGAGCCTATGAACTCTGCTCAAGATGAGCACCAGAATGCCTCAGTAGAAAAAAAGATAACCAAGAAAGACAAGAAAAACGGAAGGCTTAATCGGACGCACAAGAAAAATTATGCAAAAGCAAAGGGCAGCTATAAAGAATACCAGGCAATGTTTAAAAAGGACAAAAAGAAAATTGCCAGGATTATCACTGATGGGGCAGAAGATGCCACTTGCCAAATCAGTGCTGATGACATTTTCCAATACTACAAAGGCATAATTGAAAAAGAAAACAAGAAAAATCCTAAATTCATACCGATTGATCTGATACCGGATGAATGGGAAATTGGAAATTTATGTAAAGAAATTACACTGCTCGAAATAACTAATGCCTTTGATGACTCAGATTTAAAGAAAGCAGTGGGGCTTGATAAGATTGGTCTGAATGACTTGAATAAAGTACATAGCAAGCAACCAAAACTGCTGCCCAGAATGTTGTCGTCTTGGTTATCGATGAGAAGAGTACCAGAAAGTATCAAAAAGAACCGGTCAATATTGATACCTAAAAATGTACCGATTAGTGAACTTAAAAAATCAGTAATTGGCGTCCAATTACCATCGGTACTGCATTCATGAAGTTATTCACAAAAATATTAACTAAAAGACTCTCATTTTTTGTTGAACTGAATACGAGACAAAAAGGCTTCATGAAGGTGAGAGGCTGTCTTGAGAATCTCACTCTTCTACAAAATATCATAAAAGGGGCACGAAAAACAGTCACTCATTAGCAGTTGTATTCATAGATATCTCAAAAGCCTTTGACTCTGTCAGCCATGGTCACATTATACAGAGTCTCGCAAGGCACAGAGTTCCATCATACATCAGAGTCATAATAAAAGACTTATACACTGACTCAACAACATCTTTCAAGGGAAAGAACAACGAAGCAACTCCTGAAATAACAATGAAATCTGGGGTTAAACAAGGTGACTCTCTATCCCCACTGCTATTTAACATTGCCATGGATCCTCTGATCTGTGATCTTCAGAAAGACGGCAAGGGCTTCACATTCGGATCTGATGGTCTTATTGAGCAAATCACCGCTCTCGCCTTTGCCGATGACATCGCAGTACTCAGCAGCACTTGGGAAAGAATGAGTACAAATCTGAAAATCATTGAAAAATTCAGTAAAACAACAGGATTAAAACTTAATGTGAAAAAGACACATGGATTTTATATCAGTCACCATAAAGATAAAATCCTGATTAACAACTGTAAACCATGGCAATTTGAAAAATAAGATATTGAAAACATCCAGCTAGGAGAAAGTGAGAGATACCTCGGATTGAACTTTGATCCACACACTGGCCATACAAGCAACAACAAAATTAATGAGGTTCTTATTAATTGGGCTCAAAAACTTGACAACCTACCACTTAAGCCTACGCAAAAAAATAGAAATTTTGTGTCAGTACTTGATCCCTAAACTGTCATTTAAATTGGAAATGACAGGAAGAGAAGCTAAAACTTTAAATGTTTTGGATCAAACAATAAAAAGTATGTCAAACATTTTCTACACCTTCCTGCATACACATGTGATGGTCTCCTATATTCGAAAAGATCATTTGGGGGCCTCAGTACACCAAAACTATGTACAACAATTGGTCTAAACAAAATCAATAGTTTATTGTATCTCAGGGCAGCTCCAGATCTGTACATAGCTCATTCATTCATGTATGCAGGAGAAGTAATCAATGAAAAATTGATAACATCATCAAAACACACAAACTCAACATTTTAGACAGTAGGTTTCTGAGTTATGATTTGAATTTGTTAGCAACATATGATTGGAGAAAAGAAGAATTTGAGAAATGGGCAAATCTCCCTGTCCAAGGTGATGGTATAAAATACTTAGCTAATAATCCAACCTCACATTTTTGGATCAGCAAGCTTAACAAAATGAAAGAAAACCAATACATAGCTGCGCTGATGTTAAGAGCAAATGTCTTATATACTAGAGAAACCATCACTAGGGGAAGAAATCGTACATTTGCTACATGTAGATACTGTAAAGATGTTTGCGAAACAATTTCACATATTTCAGGTGCATGTCCCAAAACCAAGGACATTAGGATAAAAAGACATAGTAACATTTTGGAATTGCTCATTGACAGAGCAAAAGGTGTGGTTGGATGGCATATAGGGAACCTCATGTTAAGAATAATCAAGGTGAACTACGAAAACCAGATGTAGTGTTTACCAAAAATGGTACAGCTGTAGTAATTGATGTTTCAA